>OX578135.1:6246443-6803943 GCA_951213105.1 Amaurobius ferox | reverse complement strand
CTATTGTAGCCCCATTAGTTTAAACAGATAAATGTAGATTTAAAAATTCTTCCATTCTGCAATGCAAAACCAAATCGGTAAGCATTTGCAAATGACTAACATTTTTTAAAGTGAAATATCTAATACATCATTATGTATGTCAACATTAAAAATAGCTTTTTCGTGGTCATTTATAAAATTGGGTCAAGCTATTTTTTAATGTTGACCAAATTTCGAGTTGCTCTAACTGCTACCAGTAAAAAAAAATCCGGCTGATAAATCAACCGTTTTTTATTTTCCCTGCAAAATCATACCGAAAATCGCAACTCGAGTTTTCGACGGATCTACATGTTTCTGGACCTCTAGAACACGATAAAACCATTTTAGCGTAACGTGCTCTCCCGTCGAAAACTCGAATTCGAATTGTCGACCCTGTCACAATACATTATGTATATAAGGAAAGTAAAAACTACTGAATATATTTTGCTGAAATTTTTTTTATATATTTTATGGGATAATTTGTATATTTCCTAAAACTTTCGAAGCAATTTGTGAATTTTAAATCCGCTTAAAAAATGTTTGAAAAATGAGGTCCCATAGGGTTCAATGTATTTCATTTTTTCAACCCGGGTTCAATCCAAAACTAATTGGGTGATATTATTCATTTATATTCCCATAGGTCTTATAGACCGTCTGAACAACATACTAAAATTTCCTTTTGATAAAGTCATCTTTACGGCAGTTGTAGTGCTAACGGATGGACAGACAGACAGACAAACAGAATGAACAAGGTCATAAACACTTTTCATCTTTGTTGTAAAGTGTTAAAAAGCAAAACGTAACGAGGAAGGGCTGGAAAAGTAGAGCATTGAATGACCAGGAAAAGAAAATCATATTCGGATGAACTTCATATTCAGACTGAATCTTGAAAATGAACATGCAATCAGTCAAAAATAAAATACATTTAAACAGATTGAGTATAGGACATCAAACTATCGAACAAAATGCGATATCATAACCTGAAAAAATACGCTTTTTTTAATGCAGTGGGAGGGGGTTAAAAATACAAAACTTTGGCTTTTCTTAGTATTGGAAAAACAAATGAACGAGAAAATCCAATGACGCATTCAGAAATACGTCATCTTAACCTAAATACATGAAACATTACAGGTATGGTTCATGCTGATAAGAAAAAGATGGGCGCATCCAATAGGAGTATCCTTATATTTTAAACGCACCTGGAAATGGTTGTAAATATAAAACAAACAATAAAAATATTGATTAGGCGGAGTATAAAATAATTGAACCTTGAAACTCAGATTAAAAAAACAATTCTTTCATTGACTGGGAGGTTAGAAAAGGACTCAATTTCCTTTAGGAAAAAATGGGCAAAAGACTGGACGGAGGAAATAAAGTAGCAAAATTGAGTGACACTTCATCTGAATCCAAAGACAGGGAAAATGGCTTCAGTTTAATTTTGTAATGAGGTCCCAAAACGCGTCGAAAAATTGAGTTGCGTGGTTCATTACGATTCGAATCATTTCCCTATATTACCCTGTATTGCAGGGACAGTCAATAGGATAACAAGGTTGTGTTTAAAAAGTTTTATTTCAAATGGAATGACGTTATTTTAAATAACGTCAAAATCCAAGCTTTGTTACAAATTTTCAGGCTTTACAGAGAACATAAATCTATTTTCTATAAATATATGTCTTAAATATCTATTCTTAGATCATTTGGATGAATCTCTATATAGCAGTGTAAGCATAATTGTAAATAATATATACAATCAACTACCAGAAATGAAACAAGCCGGAATACTTTAAAACTTGAAAATTTTATTTAAATAACACATTAATAAGAATAAATCTAAT
This sequence comes from Amaurobius ferox, assembly GCA_951213105.1. Lineage (NCBI taxonomy): Eukaryota > Metazoa > Arthropoda > Arachnida > Araneae > Amaurobiidae > Amaurobius > Amaurobius ferox. The sequence goes on along the minus strand of OX578135.1, from coordinate 6,802,090 downwards.
TCAATTCTAAAAGTTTAAATATAAAATAGTAAGTATATATGTAGATTCAAAAGATTTAAAGCGTTGCCAGAAATTTACTAGACCAGCTGTCATTTTTTATTCTCGAACTACAAGATATATAATACAATTTTTACTTTCCTTATATACATAATGTATAAGGAAAGTATTGTGACGGGGTCGAAAATTCGAATTCGAGTTTTCGACGGGAGATCACGTTTCAAGCATCCTTGATCACGAATCAAACATTTTTGAAGTGATGTCTGTGTGTGTGTGTGGGTGAAAATATGTGTGTGTGTGTGTGTGTGTGTGTGTGTGTGTGTGTGTGTGTGTGTGTGTGTGTGTGTGTGTGTGTGTGTGTGTGTGTGTGTGTGGAGACGATAGCTGACGAACGAATGGACCGATTGGAACGAAATTTGGTACAAAAATTACAATCCATGAGTACTGGAAGCCTATTGTTTTTATACGCAATTGAATGTTCAGAACCCCCTAAATTTTCGAGTGAAATTTTGGAAAAATCGTCAAAAAATTAAAACCGCTCATAAAGTTACGCAAATAGACATTTCTTATGTAATTTTTCATTAGAAAACGATTGACATAAATTTTAGAACGCTAGCAGGAACCGTTCTCGAGATATTTCACATTTTTCAAAAAAATTATCAAAAAGTTATATAAAATAAAAATAAAATTCCCATTGAGAAACATGTTCACTTTTCATATGTAGTACCATGCGATAAATTGGGTGACATCATTAGTAGGGAATAGTAGGGGGTTCTGGCTCACGCGGTGCTATACTTTAACATGGGGAAATTGCGGTGCTAGTTCTCCCATGTTAAAGCATAGGCGCACCTCATGAGCAGGGGTGCAGTTTCCACCAGCACGTGACGTTCCATGAAGTCAGTCAAAGGTTAGGATGGATCAGATGATTTTTTTTTTCTTTTTCTTCTTTTTAAATGTTAATGTTTTATAAATTTTAAGAAAGTGTCACTTTTAGCGTTTTTTCACAAAAAGTTTTCAAAACGTTAAAAAACAACAAAAATGTACGTTTTTAAAATAAATTGCGGTTTTTAGATTGTTTGAATTCTCTATGGGAAATAACATGGGTTTTCACACTTTTGTGTATTTTTTGTAAAAAAAATGTGCGTTTTTGCAAAAGTGTTACCAAAAAAGCGTTTTTTAAAAAATGTTACATTTTGCGATTTTTTTTCAAAATGCCGTTTTCTCTATGGGAATTAACATAGGTTTTCGCACTTTTACATTTTTTTTTTAAAAATGTGCGTTTTTGCAAAAGTGTTACCAAAAATGCGTTTTTTGAAAAATGTGACATTTTGCGATTTTTTTCAAAAACATACTTTTTACTTGTAAAAACTAACAAAAACATGTTTTTAAAGTAGCAGAATCGCGTGAATTGGTGTTTTAAAGTAGCGGAATCGCATGAATTGGTGTTTTAAAGTAGCAGAATCGCGTGAATTGGTGTTTTAAAGTAGCAGAATCGCGTGAATTGGTGTTTTAAAGTAGCAGAATCGCATGAATTGGTGTTTTAAAGTAGCAGAATCGCGTGAATTGGTGTTTTCAAAGTAGCAGAATCGGGTGTATGGGAATCTCGAGAATCTCGGAGGGTTTAAGGGGTGTGTTTCCTCAACCATTTCGGCCTTCGATTTCAAAATTTTAAATAATCATAGATACCTATTTTCAACAATCTAAATGGGATAAGGTCTCTTTCATACATTAGGTGTTGTTAGAAATATATATATTTTTTTAAATTGTGGTCCCACCTCCACCCGGTGTATAGGATACACCGCCACAATTCAATCTAGCATGGCCTGCTCATTTAAATTTGATAATGACCGTATGCTAGGCTCTTGATACCATCCTTTAAGATATGTCGCTTATCATCATAGGGGGATAAGCCCATTTTAATTTGCTTCACAGTATACATCTGATGGTCTTTACTTGCAATTTTAAATTGCTCCACTCTATTATATCTTCGCCTTGTTAGGCAATTATAATAATCTTCATGATGGATGTGTTTTTTTACAACATTCTTATTAACACCTTTAGCAGTCTTTTTATCCGTAAAGGGTGTTTTTAGGCTATACATTTTCGATCTTAGGCCTACAAATTCCACGGCAGGAGTTCCATTCAACTCGTCTTTCATTTTTCCAATCCTTTTTTTATTCTTATTGGAATGGAGTGGATGTGTTGGAGGATAATCCGAAAAGTCAAAATAGTCTTCATAACTTTCAAAATCTTTGTAAATATCCTCTGTTTCAATTTCATAGCACAGGGAATCGGTGTCTGTGAAAAGCAATTCGGCTCGGCTTCCATACATCTTCTTAATAAAATCATAATGAAACTCATACATAAGTGTTTTACTCAAATCCAGTACTGAAAAACCTGCATAGATGGGTCTATTCAGTTTCAAATGAGTCTTATGCATATGAACTGCTACCAGATCTTCATTAAATATTTTGAAGGAGTGTAAGGCTGGTGATGCAAGTAATTTTTTCAGTCTCTTCTCAGTCTGTACTAGCTTAACATCCATTCTTTTTCTCAAATTTTCCATAGTTTTTCCAAACACTGCGTTATTCATAAGTTTGAACAGATCTTTTTCAAAGGAATTTTTTGCTTTCATTCTCTTCTCAGTGTTAAATTGTACATAGGGCTTCAACCAGGGCTCTTGCTTAAAAGTTAATACTCGATGGATTTTCACAAGTTTCATCCCTAGCTTCATATACTGCTTTAAATTTCTATAATGTAGAACATATTTAACCTTATGATTCAAATTAGGTGTTAATTTGATCTGGTCCTTGCATATTTTCAAATTCATTTCTTCAGATAAATTCCGGCTATACTCCGAAATCAGAGATGGGGTGATATGAACTCTTTCGGGTGCTAGAGGATAATCATTATGCTTATCATGCAAATCATGGGGATAGTCTATATCCGCTTCGATAATATATCCCACAGGTGAGTCATCTTCAACAGCAAGTGGATTAAAGTTCTGAATGTCTTGAGAATCAAGCCATCTAAAATCCGATACGGGGAGTGCTTGGCTTAGAGCCCACCCATATAGATTATTAGCATCCAGGTACATTATATATTTGCTAGGTTTCGTAGAATCAAAATGTTCCAAATACTTGTTATTAGCCTGACTAAGGCGCTTACTAATAACACTAATACCGCCTCTTATACCTTCTTCTAAAAATAAGTACATATCAGGATCTGTAATCAGTTCTAATGATACTCCACTAGTCTTCAAGGCTGCATTCCAGGCAAGAGATGGTAATGTTAAACAGTGGGCAGCATCTATTCCATAATAATTCAATGTCAAATCACGGAAATTCTCAAAAATGTCCGCTAATAGAAGAATATCAGTTTTTATGTACAAGTCATGATATTCCCCCATATTCTTTATCTTTAAAGATGTCCAAACATGTTGAGCATAGGCATAGGCATCATCAGAGATCTCCTCTCGATTTAAATCATCAAAGAAGGCCTCTTTAGTGGGTAAGCTCGTTTCTTCAAACTTGGTAGCACAATCCATATAAGAATAGGGGTAAACACCCTTTCTAGTCACTAAATCCACTTGATCACTTGTAAAATGTTCTTGGGTGATACGAAACTGATTGGATTCCAAACTAGAACTCAGTTTCTCAATAGAGGCAGGTAAGAATTGAAGAGAATCTATAAACTGTAAACTTCCTAGACTGAATGTGATATATTGCTGCATATTGCTACTGATGCATTCAATCCTCTTTCCTTTAAATTCACCGATCCCCTGCATAATTAAATGTCCATCATACCCCTTTAAATTATGAAACACAACGGGTATGCGTCGTCTTATCTTGTAATTCAGATTACAATTAGGATGGGCTGCACCTCTGTACTTGGAAGTTAAGTGGCAATGGTCTCTCACACGCTTTTCTCCTAAAGCCTTGTTACAAATATGGCAGAGAGTAGCATTTTCAAAGTTTTCACGATCTTCAGCAGTAAAATTCATTTTCATATTTTCTCTCAGTATTCTCTGAATCTCTTCTTCTTCTTGAATAAGGGCTTTCAAAAAATGATGAATCACGTCTTCACCCCTATAGATAACAGGTCCTTTAAAGGTTTTTCCATCAGGCCCAATAATAATATAGGCAAAACCACAAGGAACATGATGAGATAAGATACTCTCATGTGAAACAGAAGGGGTATTCTCACATATATCCACTTTCATTAGGAAAGACTCAAAGTCTGCGTATATCACAAATGGTACACGCATTTGCATGTAAATACTTTGAAATTTCAAAATCTTGTCATTGTCACTGGGAAACTCCACTCTCTGTAGGCCATACTGGCTACATAATTCAATATGCTTCTTTAAACGAGCTTCAGATGAAAATCGCTGTAAACAGTAGTCACAAAAATATTGCTTCTCTTTATGTTTTCTTATACTGTATAAAAGTTTGCTCATACTTCTAATACAACAGTAATGAGACTGCTCATCATTACTAATAAGCAGTAAATTACAGTGTTGTTCTCGTCTATTAGATGATATATAGAGCGGAAACACCTTCTTATCTTCATATCCAAAAACATTCAGGCTCACATTATTATTATTTCGCTCAAATAATTTAACTTGGTGTAAAGGAGTGGGAAACTCGATTCCATCCAGATTCAACTTGCATTCATGCTCGGTATATTTGCTGACACGAGATGCATTCTTATAAACTGAATAAAGTTCTGCTAAGATGGACCACATAAAACATTTCTGATCACTATTTTCCACATTAATAATAGCTTTCTTGGCTAATAGTTCTTTAGGTAGCGGGATATAGCTTGAAGCAGCCAGAGGATCATATGTCCCAACATCAATCATGAGTTCCTCGATTCTCTCTAAGACCCAACCGCTACCACGGCCTTCATAGGTTTCGAACGATGTTAACACTTTTGCAAAGGCACTATCCATATTAGAATCCAAATCTTCTTCTGTAATGTTTTTCATACAAGAACTTCTGAAATAGTTTATACAGTATTCCTGTTCTCCTTCAGATCGGAAACGAGTAAAACGGCAACATACATTTATGTACCATATAATACTACGTTTCAAAGCAATTTCCTTTAGCACTACTTGTTTTATCTCAATTCTATGAGAATCCAAAAAGGTAAGTAAATCTTTTTCAGCATGACCAGCAATTTTATAAACAGTCACAGTACCGTTTAAAGCCTGTTTGCAGGGTTTCTTAGTCGCTTTCTTCTTCTTTTTATTCATACACGGAGCATCTAATCTTTTTCTTTTAGTGCCTCGCATAGGCTTATCACCATGAATTGGCCGCTCATGAATCTTCTCATGACGTATCAGATCATCTTTTCTTACAAAAGCCGCCTTACACAATTCACATATGTAATCCTTCTTTCCATCATGAATCCTCATATGGCGCACTAAGCTTCGTTTTGCCATGAAGCTCTTCGTACAAGTAGGACACACCTGTAATAGATAAAAAAAATGTTGTACGTTAATATAAACATGCATTATTCTATGTAGCAATGTAATACATACCCCAAGATTTATATAAAGTAATCGCTAACCCATTATACTATCCCCATTAGAAATAATAAAATTCCTGAATTAAAGAATATATCCAGATACAAGACATTTCATGCAAGATCCCCAAGACATTTCATTAAATTCATAAAAACACTCATTAAAAAGTTGTTACGCATCATAAAAATACAAAGTTTAATAAAATGAGAGAATAAAATCACATTAAAACAAGTACTTACATGTCCAACCCTGTTCAAAGAGGGTGCATTAAGCATAGGAACGTCAGTAACGGTAGGGATAGTACCTCCGATATCACTTTCTAAGGCAAACATATTCGCAGAACAACTTCAAACACGTCTTAGCAGCACGAAACTCACAACAGAAATGATAAAATCGCTGCTTGAAGACCACCTACACCCATTCATAAAAAATAGTTCTTGGTGTATCCTTCCGCCAAGGTCACCCCAAGGTTATTCCTAAAGAGTTTTTCGTGTATCCCTCCGCCAAGATCATGTGATAGTTATATCACGGTTACCGTTAAACTTGCAACACACGAATGTAATTATGCACACATCCGATAAAAAATAAACAATTCGTTCAACATCGCAATCGATCCTTTTTAATAATCGTAATCGATATATTAAATAAATTCACATCTTTAAAAATAATAGATTTTAATAAAATAATGAGAGAAAATCCCTTTGCGAGACCCCTTAAAACCTCCAATCCTTAAACAATATAACAACGCGCAAGCATAAAAAAACCCCGAATAACATATACTCCTCTCTCCCCCTTCCTCCCCGAGACACCAACACTCACTTCACCACACACTAAACGTAACCCATAGCAACCGGAATCCATAATAAAACATTCACCTTCACCCCCAACGTACATACAAATACACAGTCATTCAACGTAAAACCCGTATTTTTACAGCAAAAATCACTTTACAGGGATTCATAGAACAAAAAAATCCTAAAAAATCAACAAATTCACCCAGAAACTAGCTAAAACCCTCAAATTACTTATAATTATCATCTACATATGCTATATAACCACTTACAACCTTAAAAAGGTGAGTATGCTAGTAGTAAAAATAGGGGCGTTCTGCTGCGATGGCGGAGCAATGCGGAGCGCGGAGCAAAATGGCCGCCATCTTGAATTCCATAATCCTGGACGGGGGTGTAAAAGGGGGGGAAAATGAAAAAAAGTGGGGGTAAAAATTTTGGGGAAACTTTTTGTCGGGTGGCAACGATGTCGTAGTCTTGTACGAGGGGTTTGGAGGGAAATAAATTTTTGGAATGAGATTTTTTCTAAGTAGGGAAGAAACTTTTTTGGGGATGGCAACACCTCCGCCTCTGCGGCGGTGGCGGAGCAGTGCCATCAGCGCCCCCTAGCGGTAGAAAGGGGTACTAATAGGAAAATTAGGAATTTTGTGAAAATTAATAAAAAATTGAGTTTTTAAAATTTTTTAAAAACTTTTTTTAATTTTACCAAAATATGACATAGAGGATACTTTCTGGAAATACCAAAAAATATTTATTTTTTCTTTCCAGAAACTATTTTTAGGCGGCATTGCTTCAACCGCATTCTGGCGAACCCACCATTCTTTACTACTAGCATACTCACCTTTTTAAGGTTGTAAGTGGTTATATAGCATATGTAGATGATAATTATAAGTAATTTGAGGGTTTTAGCTAGTTTCTGGGTGAATTTGTTGATTTTTTAGGATTTTTTTGTTCTATGAATCCCTGTAAAGTGATTTTTGCTGTAAAAATACGGGTTTTACGTTGAATGACTGTGTATTTGTATGTACGTTGGGGGTGAAGGTGAATGTTTTATTATGGATTCCGGTTGCTATGGGTTACGTTTAGTGTGTGGTGAAGTGAGTGTTGGTGTCTCGGGGAGGAAGGGGGAGAGAGGAGTATATGTTATTCGGGGTTTTTTTATGCTTGCGCGTTGTTATATTGTTTAAGGATTGGAGGTTTTAAGGGGTCTCGCAAAGGGATTTTCTCTCATTATTTTATTAAAATCTATTATTTTTAAAGATGTGAATTTATTTAATATATCGATTACGATTATTAAAAAGGATCGATTGCGATGTTGAACGAATTGTTTATTTTTTATCGGATGTGTGCATAATTACATTCGTGTGTTGCAAGTTTAACGGTAACCGTGATATAACTATCACATGATCTTGGCGGAGGGATACACGAAAAACTCTTTAGGAATAACCTTGGGGTGACCTTGGCGGAAGGATACACCAAGAACTATTTTTTATGAATGGGTGTAGGTGGTCTTCAAGCAGCGATTTTATCATTTCTGTTGTGAGTTTCGTGCTGCTAAGACGTGTTTGAAGTTGTTCTGCGAATATGTTTCCCTTAGAAAGTGATATCGGAGGTACTATCCCTACCGTTACTGACGTTCCTATGCTTAATGCACCCTCTTTGAACAGGGTTGGACATGTAAGTACTTGTTTTAATGTGATTTTATTCTCTCATTTTATTAAACTTTGTATTTTTATGATGCGTAACAACTTTTTAATGAGTGTTTTTATGAATTTAATGAAATGTCTTGGGGATCTTGCATGAAATGTCTTGTATCTGGATATATTCTTTAATTCAGGAATTTTATTATTTCTAATGGGGATAGTATAATGGGTTAGCGATTACTTTATATAAATCTTGGGGTATGTATTACATTGCTACATAGAATAATGCATGTTTATATTAACGTACAACATTTTTTTTATCTATTACAGGTGTGTCCTACTTGTACGAAGAGCTTCATGGCAAAACGAAGCTTAGTGCGCCATATGAGGATTCATGATGGAAAGAAGGATTACATATGTGAATTGTGTAAGGCGGCTTTTGTAAGAAAAGATGATCTGATACGTCATGAGAAGATTCATGAGCGGCCAATTCATGGTGATAAGCCTATGCGAGGCACTAAAAGAAAAAGATTAGATGCTCCGTGTATGAATAAAAAGAAGAAGAAAGCGACTAAGAAACCCTGCAAACAGGCTTTAAACGGTACTGTGACTGTTTATAAAATTGCTGGTCATGCTGAAAAAGATTTACTTACCTTTTTGGATTCTCATAGAATTGAGATAAAACAAGTAGTGCTAAAGGAAATTGCTTTGAAACGTAGTATTATATGGTACATAAATGTATGTTGCCGTTTTACTCGTTTCCGATCTGAAGGAGAACAGGAATACTGTATAAACTATTTCAGAAGTTCTTGTATGAAAAACATTACAGAAGAAGATTTGGATTCTAATATGGATAGTGCCTTTGCAAAAGTGTTAACATCGTTCGAAACCTATGAAGGCCGTGGTAGCGGTTGGGTCTTAGAGAGAATCGAGGAACTCATGATTGATGTTGGGACATATGATCCTCTGGCTGCTTCAAGCTATATCCCGCTACCTAAAGAACTATTAGCCAAGAAAGCTATTATTAATGTGGAAAATAGTGATCAGAAATGTTTTATGTGGTCCATCTTAGCAGAACTTTATTCAGTTTATAAGAATGCATCTCGTGTCAGCAAATATACCGAGCATGAATGCAAGTTGAATCTGGATGGAATCGAGTTTCCCACTCCTTTACACCAAGTTAAATTATTTGAGCGAAATAATAATAATGTGAGCCTGAATGTTTTTGGATATGAAGATAAGAAGGTGTTTCCGCTCTATATATCATCTAATAGACGAGAACAACACTGTAATTTACTGCTTATTAGTAATGATGAGCAGTCTCATTACTGTTGTATTAGAAGTATGAGCAAACTTTTATACAGTATAAGAAAACATAAAGAGAAGCAATATTTTTGTGACTACTGTTTACAGCGATTTTCATCTGAAGCTCGTTTAAAGAAGCATATTGAATTATGTAGCCAGTATGGCCTACAGAGAGTGGAGTTTCCCAGTGACAATGACAAGATTTTGAAATTTCAAAGTATTTACATGCAAATGCGTGTACCATTTGTGATATACGCAGACTTTGAGTCTTTCCTAATGAAAGTGGATATATGTGAGAATACCCCTTCTGTTTCACATGAGAGTATCTTATCTCATCATGTTCCTTGTGGTTTTGCCTATATTATTATTGGGCCTGATGGAAAAACCTTTAAAGGACCTGTTATCTATAGGGGTGAAGACGTGATTCATCATTTTTTGAAAGCCCTTATTCAAGAAGAAGAAGAGATTCAGAGAATACTGAGAGAAAATATGAAAATGAATTTTACTGCTGAAGATCGTGAAAACTTTGAAAATGCTACTCTCTGCCATATTTGTAACAAGGCTTTAGGAGAAAAGCGTGTGAGAGACCATTGCCACTTAACTTCCAAGTACAGAGGTGCAGCCCATCCTAATTGTAATCTGAATTACAAGATAAGACGACGCATACCCGTTGTGTTTCATAATTTAAAGGGGTATGATGGACATTTAATTATGCAGGGGATCGGTGAATTTAAAGGAAAGAGGATTGAATGCATCAGTAGCAATATGCAGCAATATATCACATTCAGTCTAGGAAGTTTACAGTTTATAGATTCTCTTCAATTCTTACCTGCCTCTATTGAGAAACTGAGTTCTAGTTTGGAATCCAATCAGTTTCGTATCACCCAAGAACATTTTACAAGTGATCAAGTGGATTTAGTGACTAGAAAGGGTGTTTACCCCTATTCTTATATGGATTGTGCTACCAAGTTTGAAGAAACGAGCTTACCCACTAAAGAGGCCTTCTTTGATGATTTAAATCGAGAGGAGATCTCTGATGATGCCTATGCCTATGCTCAACATGTTTGGACATCTTTAAAGATAAAGAATATGGGGGAATATCATGACTTGTACATAAAAACTGATATTCTTCTATTAGCGGACATTTTTGAGAATTTCCGTGATTTGACATTGAATTATTATGGAATAGATGCTGCCCACTGTTTAACATTACCATCTCTTGCCTGGAATGCAGCCTTGAAGACTAGTGGAGTATCATTAGAACTGATTACAGATCCTGATATGTACTTATTTTTAGAAGAAGGTATAAAAGGCGGTATTAGTGTTATTAGTAAGCGCCTTAGTCAGGCTAATAACAAGTATTTGGAACATTTTGATTCTACGAAACCTAGCAAATATATAATGTACCTGGATGCTAATAATCTATATGGGTGGGCTCTAAGCCAAGCACTCCCCGTATCGGATTTTAGATGGCTTGATTCTCAAGACATTCAGAACTTTAATCCACTTGCTGTTGAAGATGACTCACCTGTGGGATATATTATCGAAGCGGATATAGACTATCCCCATGATTTGCATGATAAGCATAATGATTATCCTCTAGCACCCGAAAGAGTTCATATCACCCCATCTCTGATTTCGGAGTATAGCCGGAATTTATCTGAAGAAATGAATTTGAAAATATGCAAGGACCAGATCAAATTAACACCTAATTTGAATCATAAGGTTAAATATGTTCTACATTATAGAAATTTAAAGCAGTATATGAAGCTAGGGATGAAACTTGTGAAAATCCATCGAGTATTAACTTTTAAGCAAGAGCCCTGGTTGAAGCCCTATGTACAATTTAACACTGAGAAGAGAATGAAAGCAAAAAATTCCTTTGAAAAAGATCTGTTCAAACTTATGAATAACGCAGTGTTTGGAAAAACTATGGAAAATTTGAGAAAAAGAATGGATGTTAAGCTAGTACAGACTGAGAAGAGACTGAAAAAATTACTTGCATCACCAGCCTTACACTCCTTCAAAATATTTAATGAAGATCTGGTAGCAGTTCATATGCATAAGACTCATTTGAAACTGAATAGACCCATCTATGCAGGTTTTTCAGTACTGGATTTGAGTAAAACACTTATGTATGAGTTTCATTATGATTTTATTAAGAAGATGTATGGAAGCCGAGCCGAATTGCTTTTCACAGACACCGATTCCCTGTGCTATGAAATTGAAACAGAGGATATTTACAAAGATTTTGAAAGTTATGAAGACTATTTTGACTTTTCGGATTATCCTCCAACACATCCACTCCATTCCAATAAGAATAAAAAAAGGATTGGAAAAATGAAAGACGAGTTGAATGGAACTCCTGCCGTGGAATTTGTAGGCCTAAGATCGAAAATGTATAGCCTAAAAACACCCTTTACGGATAAAAAGACTGCTAAAGGTGTTAATAAGAATGTTGTAAAAAAACACATCCATCATGAAGATTATTATAATTGCCTAACAAGGCGAAGATATAATAGAGTGGAGCAATTTAAAATTGCAAGTAAAGACCATCAGATGTATACTGTGAAGCAAATTAAAATGGGCTTATCCCCCTATGATGATAAGCGACATATCTTAAAGGATGGTATCAAGAGCCTAGCATACGGTCATTATCAAATTTAAATGAGCAGGCCATGCTAGATTGAATTGTGGCGGTGTATCCTATACACCGGGTGGAGGTGGGACCACAATTTAAAAAAATATATATATTTCTAACAACACCTAATGTATGAAAGAGACCTTATCCCATTTAGATTGTTGAAAATAGGTATCTATGATTATTTAAAATTTTGAAATCGAAGGCCGAAATGGTTGAGGAAACACACCCCTTAAACCCTCCGAGATTCTCGAGATTCCCATACACCCGATTCTGCTACTTTGAAAACACCAATTCACGCGATTCTGCTACTTTAAAACACCAATTCATGCGATTCTGCTACTTTAAAACACCAATTCACGCGATTCTGCTACTTTAAAACACCAATTCACGCGATTCTGCTACTTTAAAACACCAATTCATGCGATTCCGCTACTTTAAAACACCAATTCACGCGATTCTGCTACTTTAAAAACATGTTTTTGTTAGTTTTTACAAGTAAAAAGTATGTTTTTGAAAAAAATCGCAAAATGTCACATTTTTCAAAAAACGCATTTTTGGTAACACTTTTGCAAAAACGCACATTTTTAAAAAAAAAATGTAAAAGTGCGAAAACCTATGTTAATTCCCATAGAGAAAACGGCATTTTGAAAAAAAATCGCAAAATGTAACATTTTTTAAAAAACGCTTTTTTGGTAACACTTTTGCAAAAACGCACATTTTTTTTACAAAAAATACACAAAAGTGTGAAAACCCATGTTATTTCCCATAGAGAATTCAAACAATCTAAAAACCGCAATTTATTTTAAAAACGTACATTTTTGTTGTTTTTTAACGTTTTGAAAACTTTTTGTGAAAAAACGCTAAAAGTGACACTTTCTTAAAATTTATAAAACATTAACATTTAAAAAGAAGAAAAAGAAAAAAAAAATCATCTGATCCATCCTAACCTTTGACTGACTTCATGGAACGTCACGTGCTGGTGGAAACTGCACCCCTGCTCATGAGGTGCGCCTATGCTTTAACATGGGAGAACTAGCACCGCAATTTCCCCATGTTAAAGTATAGCACCGCGTGAGCCAGAACCCCCTACTATTCCCTACTATCATTCTTGTGGATCTAGCTCGTTCCATTCATGAAAAATGATACTTGAGTAATACTTTTGTATTTGAACGTCAATAGTCATTTATCTGCTGTAAGAATAACTTATTTCTTCGTCCATAACGCTTGGCGAGATTTTCGCGACGAATTGGGCGGAGTGTCGCCAACTTGGCGACTTTTTGAAATGTTGCCAAATTAATGAAAATCTCGCCAAATAGATAAAAATGACTCTAAGTCAATGAAAATTACGACTATTTAACGAAAATTCAATATCTTGGGGAAAAAATATAAGTATCTACTATAAGAAAAAACCTATTTTTTTACTGTAAAAGTAGTCAATTCGTTACATTATATAAGGAAAGTCATGTGTTGCCCACATCAGATTTCTTAAAATATGAATCACTTTTTGGAAAGATAATCTGAACATATGTGTGAGATACGAAACAGTTTAAATCGTAGACATTTTGTAGGCATACCATGAAGTCACATCGAAAACCGTCTCATATTTTGATTATTGGATTCCTCGAAGATGAGACTCCTCTCTATGGAAACAAAACGATCGATACAGCTATTACGTAGAAATCGTATGCAAAATGAAAAAATCTGATATGGGCAACATACAAATAGAGACGGTATTACCGTGGCCGAAGTATTTCAAATAAACAATCAAAATATCTAAACTGGGTTTTTTATCCGAATGCATCGAGACTAAAAGAACAGTGAATGGACGGCCTTTAGATGTCACGCATTTCCAGCCCCGAGAAATTGAACTCTAAAACGTAATATTGTTAGGTAACCGCAGGATGAGGAATGATCCGCTGAAGGGATGAGGAGCTATGCCATCCGTCTTGGCACACATTTGTGAAAGTTACGTGCGAAGCAATAAAAACAGATTCGTTCTTGAGAGAAGCACAGAAATGCGTATTTCAAGGAAACGGGCACACGCCAAGGTCATTTGAACTGCCTTTTTCGGTTAACCTTGAGTCCAGTTAATACCGACCGTCTAACTATATTTCAAAGAAAATTCATCTACTCGTAACTTCTTAAATGCCGGATTGCGTTTTTAACACTTTACAACATAGTTGAAAAGTGTTTATGACTTCACATTCTGTCTGTCTGTCCGTTCGCACGATCACTGCCGTCAAAATAACTTACTCAAAATGAAATTTTAGTATGCTGTTGAGACGGTCTGTGGGACATATGGAAATGGAAATTAAAAATCTGATGTGGGCAGCACATGACTTTCCCTGCAGACTTATATCCACGTTCTTTTTATTTTAATTAAATTTATTTCACTTTTAATTCAAATTTCGTTCTCATTCGGTAACCGGACTTATTTTCAAAGGTGGCGTAGAGAAAATACGAAAAACTAAAATATTTTGAGAACGGCTAGTCCTAATCTAATGGGGTTGGTCTTATTCTTTTCTTCGCTAAAAATCACGTATTAAACAAGCATTTAATGGCTATATTTGAGCATACGTAGTTCTTCAGTTTAGATTTTAACGATTTTTGCGGGTCATTTTGCAAAAAAAAGGCAGGTTATTTTTTTTCGAATCATACCAAAATCTAATCAGCACCAGGGTGACCCACAAATGACTCATCTGCCGAATTTTGTGAAATTTGGTCCATTAGTTTTTTAGTTAAAGTGAATACAAGCTTTTGCGGGCCATTTCGCAAAAATAGGCGGGTTCTTTTATCCCGAATCATACCCAAAACTAATCAGCACCAGACACGCCCACAAGTGACTTACCTACCAAATTTTGTGAAATTCGGTCCATTAGTTTTTCAGTTACAGTGGATACAAAATCTGCACAGACAGACAGGCAGGCAGACACACACACAGACGTCACACTAAAAATGTTTTTTTCGTATTCTAGAGGTCTTGAAACGTGTAGATCCGTCAAAAACTCGAGTTGCGATTTTCGACATGATTCCAATATTTTCCCTATACATTACCATTTATTGCAGGGAAAGTAAAAATGTCACCCAATTAGTTTTGGATTGAACACGAGTTGAAAAAATCTGATGTGGGCAGCACATGACTTTCCCTGCAGATTTTATATCCTCGTTCTGTTTATTTTAATTAAATTTATTTCACTTTTAATTCAAATTTCGTTCTCATTCGGTAACCGGACTTATTTTCAAAGGTGGCGTAGAGAAAATACGAAAAACTAAAATATTTTGAGAACGGCTAGTCCTAATCTAATGGGGTTGGTCTTATTCTTTTCTTCGTTAAAAATTACGTATTAAACAAGCATTTAATGGATATATTTGTGCATGCGTAGTTCTTTAGTTTAGATTTTGATGATTTTTGCGGGCCATTTTGTAAGAAAAGGCAGGTTATTTTTTTTCCGAATCGTACCAAAATCTAATCAGCACCAGGATGACTTACAAGTGACTCAACTACCGAATTTTGTGAAATTCGGTCCAGTAGTTTTTTAGCTAGAGTGGATACAAGCTTTTGCGGGCCATTTCGCACAAAAAGGCGGGTTCTTTTATCTCGAATTGTACCCAAAACTAATCAGCACCTGCCCCGCCCACAAGTGACTTACCTACCAAATTTTGTGAAATTCGGTCCATTAGTTTTTCAGTTAGAGTGGATACAAAATCTGCACAGACAGACACACAGACACACAGACAGACACACAGACAGACACACACACAGACGTGACGCTAAAAATGGTTTTTTCGTATTCTAGAGGTCTTGAAACGTGTAGATCCGTCGAAAACTCGAGTTGCGATTTTCGGCATGATTCCAATACTTTCCCTATACATTACCATGTATTGCAGGGAAAGTAAAAATCTGATGTGGACAGCACATGACTTTCCCTGCAGACTTATATCCACGTTCTCTTTATTTTAATTAAATTTATTTCACTTTTATTCAATTTTCGTTCTCATTCGGTAACCGGGCTTATTTTGAAAGGTGGCGTAGGGAAAGTACGAAAAACTAAAATATCTCGAGAACGGCTAGTCCTAGTGTAATGGGGTTGGTCTTATTCTTTTCGTCGTTAAACATTACGTATTAAACGGGCATTTAATGGATATATCTTAGTATACCTAGTTCTTTAGTTTAGATTTTGAAGATTTTTGCGGGCCGTTTTGCAAAAAAAGGCAGGTTATTTTTTTCCGAATCGTACCAAAATCTAATCAGCACCAGAGTGACCTATACGTGACTCATCTACCGAATTTTGTGAAATTCGGTCTATTAGTTTTTCAGCTAGAGTGGATACAAGCTTTTGCGGGCCATTTCGCAAAAAAAGGCGGGTTCTTTTATTCCGAATCGTATCCAAAACTAATCAGCACTAGCCCCGCCCACAAGTGACTTACCTACCAAATTTTGTGAAATTCGGTCCATTAGTTTTTTAGTTACAGTGGATACAAAATCTGCACAGACAGACAGACACACAGACAGACAGACAGACACACAGACAGACAGACAGACAGACACACGCACAGACGTCACGCTAAAAATGGTTTTTTCGTATTCTAGAGGTCTCGAAACGTGTAGATCCGTGGAAAACTCGAGTTGTGATTTTCGGTATGATTCCAATACTTTCCCTATACATTACCATGTATTGCAGGGAAAGTAATAAAAATGAAATACATTGAACCCTATGGGACCTCATGTTTCAAACATTTTTTAAGCGAAGTTAAAATTCACAAATGGCTTCAAAAATGTTACGAAATATTCAAATGATCCCATAAAATATATATATATAAAATGTCAGCAAAATAGGTTTGGTCGTTTTTTAAATAAAAATTAAAATAATAATGACACCCATATAACATGAAGAGATCACGTGACCAACATCAAAATAAAATAGGGCATGCATCTTTTTTTTCTCAGTCTAAAAATCCTGATTTTTAAAGTTCTTTCAAATTTATATTGAGTGTTGCATCTGTCCTAAAACCGTTTTATTTTTGCGTATTATCTGGTGCATCTGTATTCTGCGCCCACGCAATGACACTATTTTTGCATTTAAATGCTCATCCGACTTTGATTATTTCTCCAACGAAGCCACATTTTAATGGATGCAGAATGTAAATAAGTGATTGTAAGATGAGTTGTATAAGAATGGCTGAATTTTTTTTCACGCAAAATGAGTCTGTAATATAAGTGATATGAACTGCTTTTACATAGAGAGCCAGATGATTTCTATTTGGATGACGTCATTTGAATATTTTGTTTCATATGTATCTTGTATTTGTGTTGACTCATTGTGCTACATTGGGTCTTTGTCGATTAGAGAACCATCAATAGTGTGCTTCGTGAAATCAAAATGTTCTATTCACAATTATAATATAATTATTTAATATTCAAAAATAAGGAGATGAATATTACTGGATCCATGAATACCCACTCCTAATTAAAATACAGGTACCTGTATATGCATCTAGAAAAGAATTCAAGTACACCCGCGAAACTCGATATGCAAATGCTGTTTTAAGAGTTATACAAATGATCTAACTACCTGCGCCAATGAAGTTATAACGCGCATGAGAGCAACACATCGTGCAGCCTTTAAAACGACCGGTGTTCTCACTCATGTGCAATCAGAACCGAATTTTCTGCTTTCATACTGCAAGTTGTGTACAGAGATGTTTTTGAGACGTACTCGACGGCGTTATGAACAATTGGCGGATTTAGAGAGAGGTAGCATTATAGGCTTAAGGAAGCGGGTGGGTCCAACAGACGCCACCTTGGTCAAAGAGATTGCTCTGTGTTGGCAACAGTGGATCAGAGAAGGCACATGTAACCGTCACAGACGTTCAGGACGCCCCAAACAGATCATTGCTCGAGAGGATCGTGCAGTCAGGAGGAGAGCCACGTCCAGATTCATGGCGTCTTTATGGGCCATTCGAAGGCATTCATACATCCTGCATCAAGGGATATTATTTGGAGAAGACTGACAGAAGGTGGGGTTAGGTGTCAACGTTCATTAAGACGCCTACCACTGATTCCTTAACATAGGCAGAGCCGTCTGGATGGGTGCCGAGCTCAGTCAGCCTAGACAGTGTCCGATTGGAGACATGTTGTCTTAGCGACGAATTCTGCTCCTCTCTCAATGTAGAGGACCACTGCATATACGTGTGGGGAGGAGGACTGGCCTGCGTCCCGATCCTGCATTTGTTGTCGAGTGGTCATTACATGTGGAGTGACAGTCTGGGGAGCTATCTCGTGGTATAGCCGATCTTGTCTAGTTCTGCTGCAAGACTAGCTGACGGCTCCTTGTACGTCGACAATATTCTGCAGCCGATTGTTCTGACTATGCTGTTAAGTCCCCAGGTTCAACAAGACAACGCTCGATTACATACTGAATGACTTTCTCAGCTATGTCTTCGAGGATTTAATACCCTGCCGTGGTCATCAAGGTCCCCAGACCTATCACCAATGCACGTCTGGGACGGCAATTGTAACCTTCTCAAAATATAACTGAATTAGTGGATCGGTTGCAACATTTTGTGACAGAAGCATCTGCAGAAGGACATAAGCAACTTAACTGACTTTATGCCTCCATCGAATATAAACTGGTATAGCTGCCATGGGAAGATTTACCACTTACTAACATCTTTTTATTACCACAATTTCTTAATTAAACGTTTTCTGCTCCCAAATTCTAATCATTTTCATATCTCCTCAAACATACATACATGAAGAGTTTCGCGGCTGTAGTTTAATTTCTTGTGGATATATATTTTTACAATGGAGTGATTCAAAAAAGATGGGCCAAACTTTACGAGGTGGTAGTACATACAAAACCAAATATTTTTCGTCATAGTATACCTGATCAGAAATGAAACGTAAAAGCGCCAGTGGGCGCTTAATGATGAAACTGATGAGGTGAGGCGAAAACACAAGAATGACTTAGAAGTTATAAAATGACATTTAATAAACAATAATTACAATAATGGCTCAAAAGAGCGACCGCCCACCTGGATGCACGTCTCACAGCGACGATGGAAGGATTGGCGAACTGTCTCGAACAGACCAGGCATGTCGAGCACTTCGGCAGTAATTGTTAAAATTCTGGATACGAGTTCCTCATCTGATTCGAGGGGAATGTCATAGACGTGACTCTTGAGATATCCCCACAAAAAGAAGTCAAGACACGACAGGTCGGCCGATCGTAGGGGCCAAGCTATGAGACCACTTCGTCCAATCCATCGCCCTGTAACGCTTTTACGTTTCATTTCCGACCTGGTAAACTATGACAAAAATGCATGGTTTAGTGTGTTCTACCACCTCATAAAGTTTGGCTCATCTTTTTTGAATCACCCTGTATATAAGAGCTCTTTCAGTTTGAAGGTAAGAATATATTACCTGTCTATCATACGTAAAAAAGAGCATAGAACGCTCTTTTGTGTCTTTAAAACTAGTTAATACATTTAATCAACTGCCTTATGCTCTTATTAACAAAGTATTTTAATTATCAGTTAACTATAATATTTTATTCAAAATCTAAAAATTGTAGCATGAATTTCAAATTTTTAATTATAAATTTATGAAACACAGCATAGCTTGGTCAAATAAAATCTGAAACTAGTAAAGGGTATTTGGCTTCCTTGTTATATAAATTCATATCCCAAACCATTGATTTATGTATAATGTGTATTGCAAGCATGTGTGTGATTATTGAAGTCTTGAAAAGCAAAACGGAAAACACTTTAACATAACTTTATTTATTATTATTTCCGCAACCACGTTGGTCGATTCAATATTTTCTATTTCCCGAATAAGCAAAGTTTCAATTTTTCGCTGAAACGCGTGCTTCGATGCAGAAGTGCGCGATTGAAAAATCGATTTTTCTATCGTCTGCCATCAAACATAGGACCACCCTGGATGGATGTTAGACGAGTAAATTCGCGTTTCCCTTGTAAAAAGTTAACGAATGATATGAGTTTCATCCATGTGCTCGATGGATCAATGGGGGTAAGTTAGTGTAAAAGATATAAGACCAATAAATGATATTTTTGTGCACCGATGGATTTGTTGCATTAAATAACACACAGGAAAAACAGTTTCATAATTTAGCGATGGAAACTTTTGAAAGAGTTGGTAACAGAAGTTTGCACTTTTCAATATTAATTTGTCCTAAGAGTTTTTCAGTTATATCTCACTAAAATATTGACTTATTAGATATCGTTCTTACTTTAAAATATGTAGTAGAATATCCAAAAATAAATATAGTAATAAAGAGCGTGGAATCTTGAAATTTTAAATTTTTAAAACAATTAAAAGTTTTACCAGAAAGCTGTAACAATAGTTTTGTCGTAACCTTAATGTACACTAGAATATATGCCCGTCCAATGACGGAAATCAGAATTTGCGAAACATTACTTCTCATTTGGCGTCATTTTTATCAATTTGGCGACAATTGTATTAATTTATCGACATTGTTATCAATTTGGCGACATTTTTAATTATTTGGTGACATTTTCATCACTTTGGCAACATTTAAAAAAGTCGCCAAGTATTCGACGTCCCGCTCAATTTCTCGCCAAGCGTTACGGACGGACAGACGGAGAATTGGATTATTCTTATAGTCTATATTTTGTTGAAAGAAGTTTGAAATATTTAACTTGTTGGCAATATGAGCGTGACACTCTTAATTGCGTGGTATCTCAAATATATGTGTTTATAAAATGATAAGAAATAAAATAACATCAAGGTTTCACTTTTAACATCTCATGTCATACACTATGCGCAAAGCTCCGTGGTTGCAACATAATTTCTCTGGCTCCGGGTTAGTATCTAAATTGAAAGGTTTATCACGCTTGGCAACATTTTGAGCAGCGTTACCCACAGATAGATAGATAAATCAAGGTGTTTATATTATAAATATTTTTTAAATCTCTAAATATAAAATTTCGTTGAATTCTAAATGTAAGTTTTTAAAGTACAGATGTTTAGAGTTTCAAAATGTCGACTTCTGAGGCGTCTGGCATGCAGCCTACCATCTGAAATGACTGCCAAACTCATAAATCTTAAATGTTATGGAACGTTAGACTGTCGTTTGGAACATATTTCATCCATGTACTCGATGGAGCCGGTAGATGTCAATTTTAGCCTGTTTCAAAAACACGTCCAGAGAGAAGGCAACCCGGGAGCAGATGACCGAAGTTCTTTTGTACTCGGTGGGGTAAGTAAAATCGTTGCTGACGCTTGGATTTTGAATGTCGACAGTTCTGTTAATACTTATATAACCAATAATTAATAAATTGTCATTTTTAGGGAATCTCAAAAATTCAAGGTCTTTGAGCCCAGATGCGAGTTCAAAAATCCTCAATAAAGTGAACGAATGAGCATTTCATCCAAATAGAATTTTCGAAATTGTACTATTCACGATTTGTATTTTACTATTCTTAAATATTGGGACAGCCCTGAATGGATTTTTTTATCGTTATGGTCAAAGTTCCAAAAAAATTAGTATATTTAAAATCATTTCGGCGTGACAAATCTTATGATGGAATAAATAGCGGGTGCTGCCATTTGAAATTTCGGAAATGATATAAAACTAAATATGAAGAGTCCCTTATCCCAATTAGATGCACATATATTTATAGCAAAGCATTCACATTCTGGTGGTTCTTTTGGTTGAGCCCGAGGGACATGAATAACAAGAGAATTTTCATTTTGCCAACTTCTATCCCAACTGTGTTCCTCTGACGACGATGCGACGGTATGCACTTTTTCTTGACGCGTGTTGAAAAGATGCGAGAAATAGATTGGGCCAAACAATCGGCATTCCAGACCCCACCCGGCCAAACGACAAACGATCCGTTTCGAAGTTGTAATCCATTCATCAATGTGCTGCGGAAGAAATGTTTCAAATGCAGGTCCAGCCATCCTCCTAAACACTTCACGTGCTTGCTCGTTGACCAATGAGCGACGAGCATCGATTCCAGACGGGTCGGATCAATAGCGGAAGGCCCGAAATCTTCCAACAATCGCGGGCCGTAACTCCCAGCTGTTGCTCTCGGATCGGTGGGTCGACTACCCGCACGTGACACGACACCCGCACGAGGCTGACACTGCAGCACAGGGGTCGGCAACCTTTTTCTTTCGCCTTCAAGCCTACATGCACCTATTTTCCTCTCTACGCAATGTGAAACAGATCACCTATCTATTTTACTAGCATGGGGTACACGGAGATGACACACAACGATTGCACTCATGGCGGACGTGTAAAAATTAGCAATGATATTTGAATCTAAGGTAAAATATAGAAATCTATTTTATTATTAATGTCCATACCAACTAACTCTGGAATAGTCGTACAGATGGCCGGGAATGTTTGCATTAAAAATGAACACTTGAAGAATGTATCCGAAAGCCATACAATTACAAGCAGGGCCGTAGACAGAGTTGAAGTTGAAGAAGAGTTGCAGGGAAATTCAAGGAGGGCTCAACAGTCTTAAAAGGAGGGCTCAACAAAAACACAATGAATCATTAGCGTTTATAGTTACTATTATATATTTCAATCCATATAAATTATTAACAAATAATTGCATATTTATATTTGCAACCTAAGAGACGATTATTGATTAATCTACATCCATATTAATATATATTGATTACAATTGATTTTACTGTAAGCATTAACTAGTCGTAAAGCTGTTAATAATTCGTAAAAAAATTCTGAAAGTTAATACAAGTTAATGCTCAATATTAACTCTTAACTACTTATGAGTTGATTTTGACTCAGTAATGTATAACAGTGAACCTCGAATAATACAAAAGCATCCTAAATGCTATTGTCATCATTTTTAAATATTTTTAAATTAAGTAGGTAAATAAATGGACCATCAGTATAACCACACATTCAGGTCAATTATAAAACCTTTAAAACGAAGTTATTTATAAAAAAAAAATCTTAAAAAGAAAATTGTATGCAAAATTTGGATGACATTTTAGATGAAATTTCATATCACTATTAAAAATTTAATATTTTTATCAGGGGGGGGGGGTTGAGGGCTTAGCCCCCCTCTGGCCCCTACCTGGCTACGGCTCTGGTTTCTATCAGTACATGGCTCTCACATGACCTAATATTTTGGCCGGAAGTTTTTATTTCGAATCGTATAGTAAAATTTTCGGAATATGCTTGCTCAATTCCCGAGAACGCGACAATACATTAAATATATTAACTCTAATCAACTGAGTGAGTGCTTTTGTCAGTACTTTTAATCAGATATAAATGAACACAGGTGGTTAGTTACGGTCTTGGTCGTTCTGCAGATATTAACAGTTTTACTCTTTCCGCATGAAGCGGCTACCTTCTCGAAATAATCGAGCGAATTGGTTGCAATTTGGTTTTATTATTTTAATCGGTTATGTCAAAAGCTAATTTATTTTTAGCGAGATGCAATCATAAAAAAGTAATTTGTGTGTTATTGTTTTTTCATAGCATCGAAATGGTTTCATCTATAGTCAAAGTATCAGATTTTGAGTTGTATATAGCTGACAGTAGAACCGTAGCTAGAGGTTAGGGTGCCCAGGGCAGTGAATTTAGAGTCCATGGAGCAGATGTCGGATTTTATTAAATACCTGTTGCTGGTGTAATACAGTATACCTGTATAAATATAGCTATGATTATTGTTAACTGCAATGATTGACCTGCATATTGTGTTGAAATTGTTTTGCCGTATGTATCTGTCATAATGGTCCCGTATAGTTTTTATTGTATTAAATGGTAACAAAATGTTAAATTTTTTTTTATATAAAATGTTACTCATTCTATACTATTTTTATCGAAAATTAATGCATAGTTTCAATGTTATGCATGTTTTGAATCATGGGTTTACATTCATTTCGTTTTCATGGAGCCAAAAATGACATCCAAGATGGCTGCTGCGGCCCTGCTCGTAGCCGTGAAATTTTCTAAAAAAATATACCAGAAAGTTGCATTTCCAAACGAAACAACTATTGATTCCTTTATCCTCTTAAGATGCTTTGTCATCCAAATAATGTCATCGCGATAATGATGTTAGCTGATAGATGTTATTTGTATCTGATACACGTTGCTTGTTGCCAATTCACGACTCGATTATTGCGAAAACATTGTAAAACGAAACTTCTATCAGCAAAAAAAACAAAGTTTTAAGCTTTCCGCTGTATTATCACAGCAGATAGTGGAAGATAAACTTGTGATGTCACTCAACACATAACTATGCGTGCTATTTAAAGCCGGATAGATCGATTTCGGGGACAAAGCACAAGCGTAGTATGGGGGAAAACAAATGAATTCGAGTCATTCTCAACAATATTAAAAATTCCAAACAAAGATTTTCATTCAAATGTTGAGTGTTGAAAACCCAGACCACACGACCAACCCGAAGGCTTATGGTAGCAAGATGTGTGGCCGGGAACTTTATTTTTTGATTCAAGAGATTACAGAACATATATTAAAATGAATCACATCACAGGAACACAGAAAACTGCACAGATACTTATAACACATAGAACAACACAATTAAAACACAGAGTACACAAAAATACAGGAGTAATAAATTCAGGTATAACCAGAATGGGAAAAGGATGAAAGTTTTCCCTGGAATTACATAAGATGATGAAGAATATTTTGATGGCAGTTTTTCCAAAAATTTACATATGATGATGAAGTATGATATGATGATGATAATTATACCAAATGAAAGGTGAATGTGGATGAAAATGGTTGGAAATGATTGAACAGAAGGTGTACTAACATTTTGAAGAGATTTATAATGATTATTCCGGATGAAAATTGGAATTTACCGAAGAGATTTACAATGATTTTTCAGAGTGAGTAAATTGGAATTTACAGAAGTATACAATTGTTTACAGGTATTTTCAGCAACATCCCAAAAGAATCAAGGAAAAGAGGAGCAGTGCAAGGTCAGGGACCAGAAGGGGCCAGGAGACCCCCATGTTGATCAGGGAATATTATTCGAAGTTTCGCGGGCGGAGAGGATGCAATTTTTAATTTTTTGAATAGAAGAATTGTTCTTAAGAACCCTGGAAAACCAGGCCGCAGAGTTAGCACTAGTGGGCCGAGAGAGATGATTAGGGAGGGTAAGGGGGTAACTCACAAAAGGAAACACCGACCCACCCGAAGGTACACGGGAAAGATACTCCATCGCTGCGACAGCCCACCCAGCACAAGAGGGCGAGGCCGAGAGGCCACGCGGCACCAACCAACCACCACAGCCACCCACACCAAAGGCCGAGAGGAAGGTGGGCGCCAAACAAGAAAAAGACAGCAATGCCCAGGGCAAACGCGTCCTGCCATCTGAAGAGAGTCATCCTCTGATGGGTCCCTCAACTTTATTAAACCAAAACAAATACATATTACAATTCCCTTCATTTAAGGGTCACAAAATTACAATTTTCCAACAAAATACAATCTTATAATCCATAAAGGACCAATAGTACTTTCTTAATAAAATAATAAAATAATATATACAACAAAGTAACAACTAGTTACTGAAATAATACTCAATCTACTAGATTGAAAACTTATCAAGAAATAGGAAACTCTATACATTATTTACAATTATCACAAATTTCATGATCACATTTACAATAAAATCCTTCCATAAAATCATACAAGAAAATACAGCAAGTCTCATTTTATTTACACCAAATTCATCTCAATTGCCAACACATTTTTCATAATTTCTATTACTCCTTTTCTACATTTAGGTATCATACATAATTTAAAAATATTAACATTTATATAGTTAACAGGAAAATAATTTTTCCTGATTTGATCCCATAATTCACATTCATAGATTGTATGCTTTACATTTCCTTCTGATCTCCCACATTGGCAGCTTATATCTTTGCCGAAGAATCTATGCTGGTATTCCTTAAACGCTCCGTGTCCCGTCAAAACTTGATTTATATAAAAATCTCCACATAGTCTTCTTGTAGAAACTTTTCCAATTTCGTTGTATAGTTGTTTTCCCACTCGATTTTCTTCCCATCTTTGCTGCCATGTCGTAATAGAATCCAGTTCCAACTTTTTCTTAATTTGTTGCTTGCTCCATTTGAAAATATAATTTATTCCTATTTTTTCGGTAGCCTCTTTTGCTAATGCATCTGCTTTTTCGTTTCCAATTAGTCCCACATGGGCTTTTACCCAGTGTAATTTGATTCTTTCCATATTTTTGGTCAATTCTTCTTTTAATTTTATAACTTCTTCATTATTATTTCCATAAGAACTTATGGATTGTAACACAGATTTCGAATCTGTACAAATATGTACTTTTTCATATTTCTGATTTAAAATATATTCAACTGCTTTTATTATAGCATAAAGTTCTGCATTATACACAGTAGTATTGTCGTTTAACCTATATTGTTCTTCATATAGGTTTATACCTTCTTTATATTCCACAAAGGCACATCCTACCCTCCCATTAATCTTGGAACCATCTGTATATATGATCCTATGATCCTTGTTTGGGATTTCCTCATCCCATTTCCATATTTCCTCTTTCCAAGGAGGTTTCTTCGAATGCCTTTCTTGTTCTATATCTTTATATTCTATAACTTCCTCACCTATCAAGAAATTTTCCTCCCAATGTATTCCTCTATAGAGAGTTGTTTCTCTTTTCACTTTCAGATCTAATGGCAAACATCCCGCCAAAACTTGGAGATCCATATTGGATGTAGTTTTATAGGACTTTGTTATTGACAATAGCGCTATTCTCTGGATTTGTATTAATTTATCATTAATCCTTCTGATATCTCTGTACCAGATTTCTGCTCCGTATGTAATAAATTTTTCAACTGCCTTCAAATATATTTCTTTTCTAATTTCGGGTTTAAGTCCCCATGTTGCTCTTACTATTCTGTTTAGGGTAAGGGGGTAAGAAAAAACAAAGTGATCTGCATCGCCGTAGGCGTTACACGAACAGTTAGAGGTAGTTTTTTGTTTGAAAAAGTACAGGTAGTCCAGAAAAGGGCCATGGCCTGTTAAAAAGAAAGTTTCATTCAAATGTGTAAAACATTTAACTTTTTCGATATGCATTGAGCTTTCGAAGAGTGTCCGACATCAAAGTTCGTTAGAAATAAGGAGGATATAAATCTAGCTATTATAGCTGTACCCACTGGAACGGATCATTTCAGAAAAATGCAAAGTTATTTCTTTTTTATACGGCCCTCAACCCAAATGTGTCAATTATAGTAAAATATGTTTTAAATGTATTTTGTTCATTCAAGTCGCCCCTTTTGTTACTAAGCTTATTGCGGCTATTTAAGGACCTCTACAAGTTATCCAAACCCCTTCGGCATTTAGGGACTAACACTGTTTCTTCAAATAACCATCCATATCAGTCCAATCTTACTAGGAACAGGCAACGTGTACGAAATGAGTTGAAATGTAATCCTGATTGGGTCATTGAGCAAGGCTGGCCCAATCGATAAGTCTGCTTATGTTCAAAAAGTGGAAGATTTATTAAGGCACCTGATAACACCTTCAAGACATTTGTTAACATTTAAATTCATTTTTGAAACACTTTAAATTAAAATATTAAAAAAAATCGTACTTCGACTGAAACGTATGTGTTTCTCCTTTAATATCGAACAAACTGTTAACATTTACAGGTAAAATTTACAAAGGAATCTTCTAAACAAATTTCCCCATTGGTTAACATGGAGGAAGCTCATAAGTGGTAGTGAGGTATGGTACCCGAAACATGGGGTACCATACCTCACTACCACTTATGAGTCGATCTTCTACAAAATCGGTCGTTTCTCCACACGTGCTCCTCTGTACTTGTTTTTAACGAATTCAACTTTGATAATCTTGTTATTGATACACTTTCTTGCATCTTTTTAGCCAAAGAAGTACTCCTTATACACATCTTTGACTTTCAAAGTTATAGAATACAAAACCGGTTGTTTTTCTTTCAATTGGGTTGTAATATTTTTCATTCACTGATATTGAGTAGATTGGAATTTGCTTTTAATAGATGAAGTTGGCTCATATAACTTCTGAAAACTTCTTAAAACTACCAGATGAGGCTGTTCCATTCAGTGGCGGCTTCTGAGTTCAGGAATGGGTGAAGCAGATTCAGCGGTGGCATTCCTCCTCCTCGACAACATACATCATCAAAACACATCACGCTACTGGCACAAGTGTTATCAAATATTATCTATCCAAAAATAGCCAAACAAGTCTGAAAAATTTGCCAAATAAAAATAATAATAACCCACTCAGCCAATAACCGAATGAAGCAGCTCATATCCTGTGTCATCTGCTTCACCTCACAAGCTGCCACTAGTTCCATTTGTTTTTTATTAGTTGTATTTAAAGATATATATATATATATATATATTGATGATTCTTTATTTAATACTAATTTTTAATTGGTTGGTGCATTTTAAATTAGGGGTTTTGAGTTATAACTTCTCTCTATTCTATCATTGGATTTTATATTTTTATTATATACAAATTAGAACATGAATAATGGCATACCCTATAGTTCAATAACATTAAAGAGGGAAAATATTATCCGTAAAAGAGGATTTGAAATAAAATATCTAACATAAGGAAACCAAAGATACCAGATAATTTAAATTGATCTTAATTTTAAACTAAAAAGTGATTTAATTAATAATACATGGGAATAAATTAACAGTTTACAAGAATGATACAAACATACTAAGCTCGATGATACAAACATACTGCTATAAACATACAAGAATGATACAAACATACTGCTACAAAAGATTGGCAAAAGCTGGAGGCTCAAACTATTAGAATGACAAAATTTTGAAGAAAAGATGCAAATTGAATATGAAATTGGATAGAAAAAGTTCTGACGTGCATATGTGAAATTACAATAGACTCAACGATATTGCTGGAAAAAAATCATTATAACTAAAACAGATACTAAATAGGTATGAAATACCTCTCTTTCCCTGTTCCATTTATAAGGTAGGCAATAGAAAAATGGATTACATTTGTGATATACTGTTAAAATTAGCCTGTAACCACACCCAAAGATTAATATATATATTGGCATTCTCGTTTATCCATTTCTTCTATGAATCACTTGTTTAGTAAGAATTTCCATCTTTGCTTCATGTTCATATTCTGAATTGCTTATACGGATAATTGTCCTGTCTCCTGCTCTAACTCACTGGACGGGTCTGGGAGTGTTGTTGTGAACATTCGTACTGTTTCCCTGGTTGTACTTCGATATGTTCATTCCGGTGCTTCTAGAAAATTTATTCTGCTGAGGTAGATCACGTATACACGTGGTGAAAGAAGAAGGTTTCGTGCCACATGGTAATTCAAATTTCCTTAACGTTTCTTCATTTTTTCATCTTTTGATGCCTGTAGTCTGAGTTTGAGCATTTATAGTAATGTACTATTGCTCAATCTGAAACAGGCATTTGTTTGGATTAATTAGAATTAAATACTCAGACCTGAAGATGAATTTAATTGTGATTCATCATCGAATTTGGGCCGGTGCTGTTCTTTCCTCTTATCGGCAATATAGCCGTGGTTTTGCTTCTATGGTAATGTTACTATTACTTGCATTTTTATTATTACATTTTTCTAATTAATATATATAATTAGATAATGTTCTAAAAGAATTCTTTTTTAATAAAGAATCTCAGTTGGATGCAAATTTGAGCATGTATTTTGAAATGATTGACTAAAATCAAATTAAAATAAAATATAAAAACAAATTCGGTATATGGAATAAAAAAATTAAATTTGTATGAAGTTTGAATTCTACAAGAAATATTTGGATCTACTTTAATTCTTTGAGCTTGTTATGTATTAAGATAATCACCTGATGAAATGTATATTCAATTTAATTTAAAAATGTGTTGCAAAACTGTCCTTAAAAATCAAATGCATTAATATCTCAAAGTTAAATTAAATTTAATTGTTTTATGAATACCAATAAAAATAATCTTGGTAGCTGCAAAGTCAGAAATCAACAGATATTTTTATTTTCATCCAGAAAGAAGCAAAACTTGAAAATATTATTTTAATAGGAAACGGTATTAAACTTATTATCACGTATGTATTTTATGTTATTTTGGGGATCATACATTTTAATCTCTTCATATAAATGGTAAAATGGATCTAATTAAGTAAATAAGTTAAATAAAAGTGCTTGTGAAATGATTCTAAAATAAGTTATTTTAATCATTGAAATTGTAAAACTTCACTTTTACGCTTGCTTAAAGCTTAATTTCCTTATTTTGAGAATACGAACACTAGAATTTAAAATGCATAGAGCACAGATAAAATCTTTTGATTTTAGTTCAGCTAAAATATATTTAAATTCTTATTTTAAAACTAAAAACAGGATTACCTCCACTGAGGTGACACTATTTAGGGGTGCATATTAGCTCCTAGAAGAGTGATTATTCATTCCTAAATAGAGTCTATTAATTACTCCAAAAACACTGATTATTCACTCTTTCCAATGGGTGAAAAACCACTTTTGCTAAGAATGTATATATTCACTCCTTGACATGGATTATTCCCTCCAAGGTGGAGTCAATAAATCACTCATTCAAAGTGAGTATTCACTCCAAATAAGTGACGACTATTCACTCTTTTAATTGAGTAGAAAACCCTCTTCCTCTAAGAGTAAAAACTGACTCTTAGAGGTTGCGACTTAATTTCAAGTCTTAGAGTGACTATTCACTCTTTTTGAGTGAATTCTCACTCTTTCAAATTTAGAGTGCAAGGGGGCTAATATCTACGGGAGGGAGGGGGGGGTGCAACTATTATAGCTAAATTCTCCTCTGTTCGCTTACCTTACATATCATTTTACATCTTACGTAAAGGACGATGTGTGTGCATGTTTGTCTGTGGTGAGAAATCTAAGCGTCGCACGACCCTAAAATTGGATATACACAGATACTTCAGGACCCGAATAGGTGCACCCTCGGTATTATTTTATTACATTTGGAATTATTTTTTTATAGTTATTTTATGTTTTAGACCGATTTTGTTCGATATTCACACATCGATTCCTCCCGGCCGTCCAAACGGTTGCTCGAGTCCTTAGGATGAGTCGGATGGTCTGGGTCTTCAACACATCGATTCCTCAGCGACCTAAAGTATTATCACAGACCATCCATCTTGAGCCACGTTAGAAATGAAACTTAAGTACGAACAGGTTCATTTGAAGCCATCTTGTCGTTTCAAAATAATCGGATCCGTTTAAAGCTCTATTTAGCGTTCTATTTATAAACTATTTTTCTAGCAGAAGTGTTTTATAATCCAGCTTAAAGGGTATATGAAATCAGAAGATGCGATGCAAATACATATTGGATTCCGTATGGAGCTCGACAGAATGATAACGCATTCGTAATAGTTACTTCCGACTTGTGTCGAGATACTCCGATTTATTCCATGCAAGACTGCTATTAAGAATCAGTGTTCTATTATTGTTGTGTATACATAAGTGATTGTGTATATGATATCAGTCATAAATGTCACGAGAAATTTATTGCAATGAATTCGCTTGCTGCTGCGACATTTTATCAGAAATAGTAGGAAATCAAATATGCAGATTTCGACCATCGAGGTAGTATTATAATATAGTAGATACTATCTCGTTGGTTGGAGAGGGATGCCAGTTTTATACATTGCGTTATGCAGACGTTTCACATTTAATAATTACTAATACAACACAAACAAAATCGGATGGGGGTAGCACATGTCTTTCCCTACAGAATCAAAATCATTTTCTTATTTCTTTTTTTTATTTCATAATGCATTAAATGGAGTTTAATTGCAGAAAATAATGTAGGTGCTTTTCTGCTGTTATCCAATGCGCATTTGTAAGGCATCATCAATTCATTGGGCACCTTAATGCCCTTTTAAAGTCATCAACTTCTCAAAATTCTAAAAAATAAAATACCTCGAGAACGGTTTATCTTAGAGTCATGAGGTCAGTCTTAGTCGCTTTATTGTCAATAATGACAAGCACTTAATGACACGTAGTACTTTATTGTCAACAATGACAAGTACTTAATAAATATATCTCGACAATGTTTGTCATTTGTTTCAGATTTTTACACTATTGGAACGCAAAAAAAGGTTCAGTTCTATTTTTCCGAAACATGCTACAATCTGACCATCATTAGGATAACTCTCAGGGGATTTAACTACTCATTTTAGGAAATTTCATTCAATAGTTTTTAATTAAAGTGAAAAACGACTCCAGTTCCTCAAAAATAAAGAACTTCAATATTTCGTGAAGAAAAGTAATGGAGTGGGTATTGTTCTTTTCGTTGTCAAAAATGACATATAAAACAGGCATTTAAAGGATATATTTGAGCCTATTTAGTCTTTTATTTTAGATCTCGACGAATTTTGTGGGCCATTTCGCAAAAAAGGCCGACGTTTTTCCGAATCTTTCCCAAATCTAATCAGCACCACGCTAACCCACAAGTGACTTATTTACCTAATTTTATGACTTTGAATCCATTAATTTCTCAGTTAGAGTGGATACATACATTGAGCACACCCAGACGTTATGCTATAAATAGTTTTATCGTGTTCTACTGTGCTCGAAACGTATTGATCCGTCGAAGTCTCGAGTTCCGATTTTCAACACGATTCCAATATTTTCCCTATACCAGGCATTGCAGGGAAAGCAAAAACAGTAGCAATTATTTTATTTTGAGTTTTCTACAAATATGCAGTTTTTATTCGAAAATTGAAGAAATCGCTAAATGTGGGGGCGCTCACTAGGTAATTATAAATTTCTTTCAGTCATGAGAGAAACAAGATGGTGGGCGGAAGGTCAAATGTTATACACAAAATGTATGTCGAAAGCCCAGGCTGACCGACTTATCCGAAGACATAGAGCAGCTTAATGGCCGACCGGACAAAAAATGTATGTGTGAAATTAGATACAAACATTTTATGTGGATGTATTTCAAGCATTTTACAACATTTTAGAATGAGAAGTTTATCAGAGCCAAAGCAAACGCACAAGGAAGACAGTTTTGAAGGCCTTCTTTAAATTGTTTTAAAAGACCAAATAGTTTGATCTTTAAATTGTTTTAAAAGACCAAATAGTTTGAAAGGATATTCTACGCCCATTTCCTCTTACTTGCAAACAAAAGAAATGAACACAACCGTAGCCCGTCGAATGATAACAAATCCATCGGATAGTCATTTTAGATAGCAGTGGATTTTGACAATAATATTAAAGCAGGGGTGGCCAACCCGCGGCCCGCCTTGAATAATTTTGCGGCCCGCGAGATTCATTACAACTTTACAAAATACGATTATTTTGTGCAATATTTTTGTTTTTAGTGTAGTGTTTTGTAACAGATAAATCCCATAACGGTTTCTATTTTATCACGTTGCTTCTGTTTTTATACATACTTAGAAGTGGGCAGTATTGCATTGTGATTCATCAACAAAATCTATGTGCCCACGTATTATTGATGAATCATGTTATGCAAGTAGTCATAAAAACAGTGAATTACATTCGATCACATGCACTCTAGCATCGACAATTTAAGGAGTTCGTAAAAGAATTAGATTGTGAATATGGTGACGTTGTATACTTCAGTCGTGTCAGATGCTTGAGTCGTGGAAGATGTTTACAGCGATTTTATAAGTTACGTCAAGAAATTCACTTGTTTATGAATGACAAGCAAATACCAGTACCAGAATTAAGAAAGGATGAATGGTTATTGGATTTATGCTTTTTAGTAGATATCATCGAAAAACTCAATCAATTAAATACATCATTACAAGGAAAAGATAATTTAATAATCGATGCATTTAATCACATCAAAGCATTTCAGAAGAAACTGCTGCTATCTGAATCTCAATTGAAAAATAATAACGTTCAACACTTTCCATTGATGAAAGAATTAAAAAATTCAAAATGTATCAGTTACATCAAATACGCAAAAGAAATAAGCAAACTTGCAGCTACTTTTGAGAGTCGTTTCACTAATTTAGACAAATACAAAAAATTATTTGAAATATATTCATCTCCCTTTCACGTCGATGCCGAGTCGGTCCCAGAATATCTCCAAATGGAACTGATTGACTTACAATGCAATAATGAATTAAAACACATTTTTGAAACATCAGAATCAAAAATAGATTTTTATAACACTTATGTCACAAAAGAAAAATTTTCCAATTTGAGAGATCTGGCACAAAAAGTTGTGAGCGCTTTTGGATCAACTTACACCTGTGAATCGTTTTTTTTTTCCAAAATGAAATTTATCAAACATAAATCGCGTTCAAACTTAACGGACGAAAACCTGCAACATCAATTACGATGTGCAAATACACGCATTGAGATCGACTTGCAAAAACTAAGTGAAAGAGTTGAGAAACAAATATCTCACTAATTAAATAAATTAAACATTATTCGATCATTGCATTATTATTATTATATTATTTATGTTTGTATACATGAAAAATAATGAAAACAATAATAATAATTCATTCTGTTTTAAATTTTCACTCCAATAAATGTTTGTAATGTGTCCAAATCTAATATAAAGATATATATTTTTATATGCGGCCCTCGGGCCGACGTGGTGGTCGAGTGGTCAAGGCATGCGTTTCCAAAGCAATCGCTCGAGCGCCACGTTGTGGATTCGAGCCTCACGCAAGGCATGGATGTTGTTGTGTTGTGGGCGCAGCGTGTTCCGCCCCCTCTGGTGCGCCTGGGGCAACGTCCCTAGGACGGCTAAATGGATCACATATAAGGCCGAATTATGGACGAATGACGATGAGTCAAGTGCCTAGCCATTGGCAATAATATATATATATATATATATATATATATATGCGGCCCGCGGGATTATAATGTTTTTCCGAAGTGGTCCGCAGGGTCATTTGGATTGGCCACCCCTGTATTAAAGCATGTTATCATTTTGCGAGAGATGCAAATAAAGAAACTGACCAACGAAAAATGGACTTTTTTGCTGAAATTTTATGAAATACATAATAAGCAAGAATGTAAACGTTCGCGACAGTTTCCAAAGTAATATTTATGTAATGTAATCACGGATTAAGTAGCAGCAAGTTTCATAGTCGATACTTACTGAACAGTGCCATTTATAATGCTTTTTATTGCCTAGATTTGAATAATTTTTATAAAATTTTATGCAGTAGTACGAATAAAATCCCATTTCATACGTATGAGAGTGTAGCAGGTTTAATAAATAAAAATTTAATTTTGGGAAGGCCAGGTCGTCATATCCTAATTTATAGTTGGAATGTGTATATAATACCCCCAAGACAGCCAAAGATACTTTTGTGATACTTTTGATACATTTTTCGGAAATACGCTCACAAAAATGAAGGGAAAAAATACAACGGTTGCTGTCCCGAGAAAAAAGAACTTTAAAATGACGTTTTTTATAACTGTCGTTCAAGCTGTCCCCCCCCCCCCCCCCCCTCTTCCTTTTTTTTTTTCTTTCTTTTTTTTTGTATGTGTGTTGACCGACCTATACAACCTTAACTACTTAG
Source organism: Amaurobius ferox (assembly GCA_951213105.1). Classification (NCBI taxonomy): domain Eukaryota; kingdom Metazoa; phylum Arthropoda; class Arachnida; order Araneae; family Amaurobiidae; genus Amaurobius; species Amaurobius ferox. The sequence continues at coordinate 6,766,598 of OX578135.1, read as the reverse complement.
CCAATTTAAAATTATAGTTTATTTTGGTTGTTTCAGTACGAGACACATACTTTGCATTTAATATTTAAAGATAAATTTGATTTACAGAATTTCAAAAATTGAGAAAACATGATTTTTCAGCCATTATCTTCAGTGTTGACGGACTTACATCGTATAATTCTGAACCGAGTTTGATCAATCATTTTTCGTTTTGTGTGTTCTGTAGTGGAAGGTTCATATTTTTTTTTTTAAACTTCAAGATAAATTTGGTTTTTGTCATGATCCAATGGATCAGACATGTTTTTTACATCGAAATACCGATTTTAAAGGAAGTGAGCGTTTCGTCTCGAAAGTTCAACAATCAAAATAAAACATAATTGTGACAGACACTCGACGATCTTACACGAACTTACAATAATCTAGAGTCTGCCTGAATTGCTTGGGTGAGTGAACTTTTAATTAGCTTATGAATTTAATAAGTGAATGCAAAAACATTCTAAGAATTAACTTTAAATAAGAATCATTCCTTCGGGAATTAAGTAGAGAGAGAATATTCACATTGATGTGAATAATAATGATATCCTCATATAAATAATTAAAGAGTAAAAGTGAAATGTGTTATAACAAATTTTGTGTACTGTATATAATAAGTAAAGTGTTTAAATGTTAATTCAGAAAGATGAGCATTTTCATGAATATAATATGAATTATAACTTTATGAATATCGTATTTCTATATGTATATTATTAGTATGAGAATCTTGATTAATATAAGCTACCATGCTAATGAATTTAAGAGCACAATAAATTAATATTTAATGGAAGTTGTATGAATTACCTTTATAAATAAGTAAGTGGCACTATAATCACTAAAGATATTTCAAGAGTAATTGAGTAAGAGAGATGAATGATTTATTGAGATTATGTGGGCATGCTAACAAAATCAGAATAGAATTATAGAGAGATGAAGAAAATCATAAGCTTTAATTTCTAGTAATGATAATTGTAATTTATCAATTGAGTTTTATTAGAATTAAGTCAACTTTCTGCCTGGTGCAGATCATTCGTTAAATATTGGGCCGTAACTTCTGCGAATTATATCATTTTTAGCTTCGAGCTATTATTAGACTTAATCAAAAATATTACTAAAATGAGAAATTTACATATTCAAGATCTGAGATTAAGAGTTTATCTAAAAGTCAAATAGTACATGTTTCAAATATAAAGAATTGTTTTAAAGAAGAGATTTAAATGTGTTGTATTAACAGCTTAATTAGCAGGGGTAATTTGAATTCGTAAAATTCTGTATCTTCAATAAAAATGGGCCAAATAGACACTCCCCTCGTTGCAATTTATGCAACAATAATTTGTTTTAAGGAACTGATCCTTTCCTTATAAAATTTAATGCCACTGTGCATTTTGGGGACGTACAAGTAACCCGATGAAAGAAGATGCAAAAAAAAAAAAAATAAATAAATAAATAAATAAATATATATATATATATATATATAAATTCGCCTTACATTTAATTAGTGCTGGAATATTTAACAGGATAATAATCCAAAATAAGTGATTAGACTCAAATGAGAAAATTAAATGTTAAAAGGAATCAGCTCAAAACAATGTGCCACACAGAGTACGTTGATAAAGTAACGCTGCCTAAGGATATGAGTAAGTTTCATCTTGATTAGAATATTGATAGCAAAATGATATGTAAGAATTACAATTAATTGTTGAAGAATGAAATATGTTGTTATAAATGATAAAGTATTTATTTACATTGATTAATAACAGTGAGGATAATAAGAATACATACATTGAGCCCATAGAGGCATTTCAGACATGTATGATGAATACATATAATTAAAATATTGGATTTACAAACATTTTATGTGTTAAATAAAACTATGTGATACCCCCTTTTTAGACCTATCTTTATGAAAAGTGTGTACTGTATTATATTTCTTTTTTAGATGTCAGAGGTAAGTGAATAATTTTCAGGCACAAACCACTATACAAATAAGGCCATGTTTCACTGTTTCGAATTTTATTGCTGACCAAGGGTCTAGCTTAATTTTTAATATTTACAAATATATGCCTTTATTCCCTTTACCTTCTGATAGTTTTGGATTTAAATAATTGAAAAAGCTTGATTTTTCGACCATTTTCTCAGTATTGACGGATTTATTGTCTATACTACTGGATCAAATTGTACCAATAATGGCTTACTCATTTTATACGTTCAGGTGGAATATATACAATTTTCTTTTAAAATATTTTGAATTCTAAATCGAGATAAATTTGATTTAGAATTCGAAAATTGAAATAAAAAACATAAATAGATGGTGCTTGGCTGTAAAGTGAATTCGCAATGCTTGCTATATCGTTGTTACGTAATCATGTAGAAAAATGTTTCTACACAAAATATTGAAATCTCTTAAACACACCACTTTAAGGTAAAAAAACTTCCCACCAAGTAAAAATGAAACTCCTTTAAATAAAGTTATAAACTCTTAAAATCTCAAAGTTTGCGTCAAGTTCACGCAGGACCGAAGTTGTACTTTCAGGTCTGCTAGTACCTGGGGGAATTCGGTGCAAAACCATTTTGGATTTTTTAGAAAGAGTTTCTGTTTCTTGCATTTGGCTGGGAGTTTTTTAATCACACTGTGGTCTTTTTGTGATACTGTTATAGACAAAGGAAATTTTATAGACGGAACTATTAAGATTTTGCAAAAAATGGACTATTTTTAATGAAACCCTGAAAGATGAATATAAAGACGAATACGAAAGTTCAGATTCTGATTCACATGATGTTTCAAAACCAGGTGAAAAAGATGTTGAAAGACGCAAACTTTTATATGTTACATGCTTTGTTATGCAGTATTGCATAAATTTATTTTGCATAGTTTAGCTTTTAAATCCGTCTTGGCTATATCATCCACTATAGGGTATGTGGCCAAAAATAATTTTCAAAATTAAAATTTATACCTCATAGACATTTAAGTCCATTTCGTTTGGAAGCATTTCTGCTTATATGAAAGCTATTGATGAGACTTGAAGCAATTGTGAATTAAAAGGAGCAAAAGGAGTCATTTATTAACACGTATGTCCGTATAACGTGTTTTTAATCAATATATTCATTTTATATTTATGTCTTGTATGTGTAATATGAAAGTTTTAAGATTATAATGTGTTTTGGGTGACTGTGGGCACATTCTCTGATCACTCCACCGCTATACCGCACACAGACATCATTAAAATTCGAATGGGTTCTTGTATTCAAAATCGGATCTTTGTCTCCATCGTGGCACTTTCCCTTCACACTGTATATACTATCTAGTTGGAATGCATGAGCGTGCTTTCAGCCTTGATGCGTGGCTATTTTGTCAAATAGAAATGCGTCTACCATGATTAGAATTTATGAAAGCAATATAACAAGTGTCAATGTAATAGTGATATGGAATTTCATATAAAATGGCTGTCAAAAAATTTCTTTGAGATTACTTTGTTTAAGAGTTTTTAATTGAGCTGAATGTGCGATTATAGTAATGATCCATGTATGTACACATTTAATTTAAAAATATTTAAAATTTGTGACAATAGTATTTAGGATACTTTTGTATGACCATTATACACTATAGAGTCTGAATCGACTGATAAGTAGTTAAGAGTTCATATTAAGCATTAACTTGTATTAACGTTCAGAATGTTTCTACATATTATTAAGAGCTTTATGACTGGTTAATGCTTACACTAAAATCAATTGGAATTATTATATATTAATATTGATAGCTATATGGATATTAATAATCATTGCAAATATAAATATGCAATTATTTGTTAATCATTGATATGAATTGGAATATATAATTGTAAATGTTATGGTTTCTAAATGCTAATGAGGGGTGAGACCCCCCCCCCCCCCCATGAGTATCCCCTCTTCCATTTCGCCTCTGGCTACGGTCCTGGTAGAACGTTAAAATGAACGAGCGTGATAAGTGTTTTTGTGTTTGAATGATTATCCTTTATCATTAATAGTTAGTATAGGAAGGGTTGTTATACATTTACACAATTTCGTAACAGATGAAACTTTATGTTCTACAAATAGGCTTGAAATTTAATTTTGTAAAGGATCGGTCATATGATATCTAAACAAAGGACCATTAGACTTTTCAAATTTTATATTTACAATTTTTGAGACTCCTCTAAGAAAATATTTCAGCATTTCCTTCTTTAAGTTTAAAGATTTACTAATTGCATATAATTTGTCTTTAAGTTTAAAGATATGCTAGTAGCATACAACTTGTAGGGGCTAGCGAGTCTATCCTTATAGTTATTTTTACATAAGAATGACTTGCCAAGAGACAGGAAACACTACTAAGGTATTAGGAGGAGCATTGATACACAAGATTTGAATACTATCGAAATTCATGTATTTTCAAATTTATGTGTGAATTACCTCAGCACACAGTTTTCAGTGCTAAAGATAAGTTATATATGCGCTTCGGTATAACCCTATAAATGTGCTAACAAGAAAATAAAAAGTTGAGTATTTAAACTCTTGAAATAAATATAGTGAGGAATGTTTGTCAAACAATTAACTTTCAGTGTTTGAAAATAATTGTCAAACAATCAATTTTCACTTTTTTCTGCGTATATATATATATTTTTTTCAATAAACTAAACTGAATACTGTACTTTGTAATTCAAACATGTACAAGTTGCATTTTATTCTTATTTTTTATAAAATAAAAATGTATCCAATTATCCTAATACATGTCAAGTAATTAAATCAAGTCTCCATTAGTATAGAGAGGTTTGATACATGTTTCATACGATAGCACTGTATCATTGCAACTGATAAAGCTTGAAACTGTTTTAGCTATTTGTTATAGTTTGGTCATCGTAACTATTATAGCATAAAATAATGGTTCGCAATTCATTAAGAAATTAATGAATTGCAAGCAATTATTTTATGAAAGTAAAAATACATTCTATAATTTAAACTAAAAATATTATTTAAATAAACGTCAAGTAAAGAGAAAATGAATGTAGAGAAAACAAAACTAATAAACCTTCCCTACCTATTCATTATTAACACTTTACAACAAAGTTGAAAAGTGTTTATGACTTTGTTCATTCTGTCTGTCTGTCTGTCTGTCTGTCTTTCCGTTAGCACGATAACTGCCGTAAAAATGACTTAATCAAAATGAAATTTTAGTATGTTGTTCAGACGGTCTGTAGGACCTATGGGAATATAAATGAATAAAATCACCCAATTAGTTTTGGATTGAATCCGGGTTGAAAAAATGAAATACATTGAGCCCTATGGGACCTCATTTTTCAAACATTTTTTAAGCGGATTTAAAATTCACAAATTGCTTCGAAAATTTTAGCTAATATTCAAATTGTTCCATAAAATATATATAAAAAAACATTCAGCGAAATATATTCAGTAGTTTTTTAAATAAAAATTAAAATAATAATAACACCTCTTATATGAAGCGATCACGTGACCATGATATGAAAAGATCACATGACCCACTTCAAAATGATATATGGCATCCATCTTGTCTCAAAATCGTGATTTTTTGAGTTCTTTTTAATTCATATTGAGTGTTGTATCCGTCCTAAAACCACTTTATTTTTGTTTAAATTCTGTGCATCTACATACTGAAACAACGCAATGACAATATATTTGAGTTTAAATGATCATCCAAATTTGATTATTTCTTCAACGAAGCCTATGTTTCACCTATGTAAAATGTAAACAGCAAAATATGTAGAATGAGTTGTATTAGAATTGCTGTATTTCTTTAACACAAAATCATTTAGTTCACGGAGTCTGCATAGCTGATTTGAATGAAATATTCTTTGATTTTACAAAGAGAAGGACGATTTTTTTCGATGAAGTTTTACGCATAGAATTTAATTACTTGTAGCTCCATGGGTCTTAATTTTTAAATAAAATAAATTATGGTATTGTGATGAATGAAATGAATGGGAAAATGTTATGAATGAAATGCTGTTTTTATAGATAGATCCAGGCGTGTTATTTTTTTTATGACGTCATTTGAATGAATTTCAGTTGTTTTCGATGAAGTTTTCAAATATAATAAATTACCGTAGTATTATGATAGTTTTAAAAATATTACCGAGGAATGTATCGCATTTTAGAGATATTTAAACCAGGCAATTTATATTTCAATGCCGTCATTTGAATGAAGTTCATTTCTTTCGATGAAGGTTTAAGTTTTCAAATATAATAAATTAATGTAGTATTGTGATAAGTTTTAAAATATTACCGAGGAATGTATTGCATTTTAGACTTGTTTAAATAAAATTGCATCGAAGTTGGAAAGTGTTTCATAATCAATGCTTTAAGCATGATTGATCTTTTTTTTTTTTCTTTTGCAATGTATAATTACTATTTTTTTCACAGTCTTGATGTTGTAGTGTAAAATATACAATAATATCTGAAGTTCAATATGCTAATACAGGTATATTATTTCATTGTTATAGTCCTGCCGAAGTGCACTTACTTTGTGCAATATCTTCGTCCAGTGCTGCATTCTGTTGTTCTGTTGGATGTTCATCTTTTCAATGCCTGCAACTCAAATTCAATTGCAACTCTGGTAAGGTCTCGATTATTTCAATGATTGCTAGAGTTTGTTTACTCATTAATCAGTGATTATTCAGAACACTTTTATAATTTATTAGGGCCCGTGTAAGCTCATTATTTATGAAATCTGTAACGAAATAGTATCACATGATATGTACAGTTGTATGCCGCTTTTAATTATACTAGCAAAATCCGGACTCGCGCACGTATATGAAGTAAGCGAGCTGTGAAAGATTTCAAATTAAAACTTAATGTAACAACTAAATTATGAAATTAATAGTAGAAAAAATTAACTTCAATATTTGAAAATCCTAATACAAAAGAGCCTATATAAGGTTTCGGAATTTGAATTGTAAGTTAAACACATTAAAATACAAGAAAACGATGGAATCAAAGTAGCCCATTTCAATCACCCAAAAGTATTTCCATAGATTTACGTTTTATTAACACTTTCCAAAATAGTGGAAAAGTGTATATGACTTTGTTCATTGTGTCTGTCTGCTCGCACGATAACTGCCGTAAAAACGACTTTATCAAAATGAAATTTTAGTGCGTTGTTGAAATGGGCTGTGAGATATGTGGGAATGTAAATGAATAATATTACCCCATTAGTTTTGGATTGAACTCGGATTGAAAGAATGAAATACATTGAACCCTATGGGACCTAATTCTTCAAACATTTTTTAAGCAACGTTAAAATTCACAAATTGTTTCGAAAATTTTAAGATATATTCATTCAAATGATCCCATAAAATGTATTAAAAAAAAATGTCAGCAAAATAGATTCGGAAGCTTTTTAAATAAAAATTAAAATAATAATGACACCCCTACAATATGAAGAGATCACGTGATGCCTTCGAAATAAAATGGGGTATTCATCTTTTTTTCCCAGAGTAAAAATCGGAATTTTTAAAGTTCTTTTAAATTTATATTTAGTATTGCATCCGTTCTAAAATCGCTTTATTTTTGCGTATTTTCTATGCATCTATATCCTGCGTCAACGCAATTACAATATTTTTTACATTATTTTATCGTCCAACTTTGAATATTTCTACAACGAAGCCTCATTTTAATGGATGCAGAATGTAGACAAGTAAGATGAGTTGCATAAAAATGGTTGAATTTTTTTCACGCAAAATTATTGAATTCTGGAATAAAAAAAAGTGCATGAATGAAGTATTCATTGCCAGACGATTTATATTTCGATGACGTCATTTAAATAAAGTTCATTTTTTTTATGAAGTTTTATGTTTTCAAGTAAAATAAATGATTGTAGTTCTGTGATCATTAAAAAAATATCACCTCTGAATGGATCGCATTTTGGAGATGTTTCAATAAAATTGCAATCCAGTGGCAAAGTGTTTCATAATCAATGCTTTATGCATGATTGATCTTTCCTGTTATTGGATGTATCAAGGAGGTCACAGTTAACCGTAACTCCATTGTGTGTGTATTTTGTTTAAGTTTTTGTAGCAATCGTGAAGTAAAATAATAATAATAGGGTAATGACGTTTAATACTGAATTCCTTTTTAACTTTTGTACAACAACGATTTTCTGCACTCTATTTGTAGGGAGCGTAGTGAGTATGCGCAGTCTGAAAATAAGTGGTCATGCCAATCTGGGTGCCATTTCACGTGTGTATGCAGAATTTCGTCTTCCTAACGAGTGTCGTTTTCGAATGAAAGGGATCTCAAAATTCAGGCAAATGTTGATTTCGCTTCGTTAGAATGGACTTCTCTTCGCGTGTCCATAATTATATGCCTTTCTGTCGTCCGTAGTCTGCATTGAGAATCTAATAGAGCATGGGCACGTGACGTCAACCGGAGAATTTTTGTTCTTAGCTCTCAAAACAGAATATGCTCTGGACATTTTCATCATTTCCGCATTGAAAACGATTGCTTACAATCGTTTAACATCCTATTTTAGTAGGATATATCTCAATGTATGAATGGGTACTTGTAATGGACCGAAAAATAAAATATTCATGTTTTTTGAGGAAAATGACTTGTGTAGCTTTCCCCTCTCACTCGCGTATACACTGTAGAATAATAATCGAGTCAATGTATATATCTTCAGAACGCTAGCGAGTGACTCCGGTCAACCTTCACTTCAGCCAATGGAATCTTAAACATATTCCAAATAACTTGTTTACAACACAAAGGTCAATTTTGAAGTTTAATGGGTTCAGTTTCCATTTTTATGCTTACCATCACCTTCTATGGTCAAAATAATGCCCTTACGCCTCTGCGCATTCTACTGCGCAGACTGTTTAATATTCTATAACACGTGCACTGAGTCGATTCCCGTCTGTGGAGTTCTTTACATTTCCAATGCATAAAAAAACACGATCCAAGATTTCATCCTATCATACAGAAAATTGAAAAAAAAGTTAAACGGATGATATAAAGTAGAAGAGTTTAGAAAAACTGTATTTCTATAAGCAAATATAATTTTTTAGAAGAACAGGATGCATTTTAGTTGAGGGCAGTAGAACACCTTGCTTTGTGAGCCGTGTTGGACTCACTATGCGATCAATACATTGGGTTGTGATACCGTCTCACGATGTCGAACGTGACATTATAAACGAAAACATGATAATTCTGCCATTTCTTTTCAAGGGCATGTCTCGGAAGCTAATTCTCATCGGCGACTTTCTTTTCTTCATAGTTTAGTAACCCAGTCACTGTCGTTCAGTATTCTCTCCCTCGTGCCATGCTATAATGACATTTAAACGAATTCTTAATTTCGTGCATTACATATTAAGACTCTTTTAATTAGTAACGGGTGATATACAATGCCTCTTCAAATTCCGTTTAAATTTTTTTAGTTATATATATATATAATAATAAAGATAATAGTTTGAAAGTCCAATGATAGAATGGAGAGAAGTTGCAACTCAAAAATCCTAACTCTATAGCCGCAGTCCACTCGTTCTTATTCCAAAATCCCGTACATGATAGGTGGACCCTCCAGAAAGGATCGAAGCATGTTCAAGAAGTGTTTAAACATGTCATTTCGCTTAAAAAATCGATTTTATCTCCATTCCTGGATTCATTTAGATCATTTTTTAAAATTATAATAATAGGCTACCCGAGAGACGCCTTTTCCTGTCTCAGTCACTTCTAATCACTGTATGGTACTGTACAAGTAGGCGTAAGGTCACTTCCAAGGGCGCGCCCCCAAATTTTTCCTGGTGGTCTATCGGTGTCGCATGGTAAACCCATGAGCCAATATTTTCGGGAATGCGACCTAGAGTTTTCTTATTTATTTTTGGGGGTCAGCCTTTTCGTTCGGCCATCTGCACTCGAAATAGAAAACCAGGATGTCGAAGTTTCTTTAGATCTCGTATTCGAACCGAAAGGGTGTAATGTGCGTCCTTTTCGGATGGGTCATAGGGATTGCGGCCTGCTTTGAATGAGTGCCCGAAAGAAGATCAGTTTCGCAGGGGCTGGAGAAGGGGCTTTTTGTTTCTGGAAGGCCTAAAGCCAATGGCGATGCTTTGGGGTCAAGGGGTTAAGACCCTGAATCCAATAAGATATTTGTGTGCGCCTCAGGGGCGTGTTTTAAAATCTTGGAGAGAGAGAGTTTTTGAGAATTTAAAAAGAGGAGCGGGGAGAAGGAACGGAGTTTGGAGTGAGTAAAGAAGTGTTCACAAACAGGGTCCTCTGAGAAATGCTGTTCAGGGAGATGTCGTTTATTCGGCGATTGTTTGGTGAGTTCCACATTTAAGGGCCTGTGCCTGATTTGTATCTTTTACTTCTCTCTCCGGGTTAAGGATATTTAAATATTTCATAGGGATTTTGTTACATTTAATTTTTAATTACCATCTTTCACATTTTAGTCTATGAGACTACATATACTTTTGTATTTGTTTAATTGCTTATTTAAAATTGGTATTCATCCCATTTGGAATATGGGAAGTTGTCTTTTAAATATTTTAAATCAAATTCTTGTAAATATTTATATAGTGTAAATAAATTAATGTTTGTTATACTCACGGCCTTATTCATTTTCGCGCTCTTACCGGGCGTGTCCTAAAAAGGAAGTTACCTTAGGACAAAATAATTTGGTGCCTTAGACCAGGATGAATTTTGTTGGGTTCAGTAACGAAGGAAAATAAATTGGCGCCAACGAACAGGATAAGAATTATGTTTGGTTCACTAACCAAGGAAATTTTTTTTTTTGAAAGATGGTAAAAATAAAGCAAATAATAAATGTCAATATCTGCAATAATTTTTTTCCCTAGTAATAAATAAATTTTAATATGAAAAATTTAGAAGAAATGTATAAACCTTTGAGAAGGGTTAACTGTTTCATTTGCCATGAAAATATGTGTTTTAATAGATTATTGAGAAATTACAAAGAAATGAAATTTGTTAGTAGTATATATATATTTTTTTACTTGTTATATATGTCATTGATTGCATTTTACATGTAAATGGGGAATGTTTAAGAATCTTTTTTGGAATTTAAGAATTTTTTGGGGAAAATGGTAACATCAAGAAAATTTTTGGAAGCGAAATTAGATAGATGCTATTTTAAGTACAAAAAAAAAAAAAAAAAATCTTTTCTTGAGTCTATTTGAAATAATTTAGATAGAATGTTTATTCCAAATTTATGTAGAGATAAAAAGCGGTTTCTTTTTCCCATGGGAATATATTCAATAACGGGGTTTGGATAATGATTTTATGTATATCGAGAGGAAATGTATATCAGTTTTGTTTTTGTGAGGCAAACTTTTTTGGTACACGATATGGTTTGAAAATTTTTGGTGGTATTAATCTGTTTGTATATTTCTTAAATTTTGTGTATGTTTTTGATTATGTATATTTTGATCCAATTTTGAGGTCCAGATCAAAAGTATTTTTGAAAAATCACGTGAAATCTTTTAAAAAGGCTAAATGGCTGGGACCTTACAGAGTTGTAAAAAAAATAAACAGATTTACTTATGACATAAAACAGATAAATATGCCTTATTCCAAGACCTTTAGGGCACACATAAATCGCTTGCGTTTGATGATTGAAAGGCGGGATCATTTAAAAATTGATGAGATCGAAAATAACCAGCAGACATCTGAGGAATCACAGAGTATTCCGTTGCTTTCAAAAAAACAAGAAACGAGCAGAGAATCCGAAACTTCTTTTTTTCTTTGGGACCAGGAGGAAGCACACAAACATTTACCCTCAAATGTAAATACACCCACTAGCATCTCAGATACAGCGGACACACACACACATACATCTGGTTCGAAATCGCCCTTATTACCTACTCCGACCGATACACACCAACAAGGGACTTTTTCTCGTTCTAATAAAAATTATTCTTTCAGACAAACTCCTAGGGTGAATTACACAGAATACTAAATATTTGGAGTGATATTTTTTTAGTTGTAAAACAAAATTTTTTTTGCTGAATTTAGAAGTAAAATGAGATAATAGTAAACCTTTTATATGTTATGGGTACGAATTTACAAGATTTTTACAAGTAGTTCTGAAAATAAAATTTAGAATGTGAGTTGTTTAGATAATCGAATTTTTAAAAGCAACAGAATTTGTTTTCAATTTTTTTCTCAGTTAACTTTGACGGTTCAAATTTTATGGCAAACACAAGGATTTCCAAAAGTTTCTTGTTCACACAACACAGATGTTTTCAAAGGGGGGCAACATTGGTTGAAATTTGATACGTCGCAATGGGGGTTTCTTCCTCACTCCAAAAGGAGGGTCATTTTCACAGAGGAAGCAGGACACATACAAAATTGTTTACAGTGAAAAGAGGAGTGGTTTTAGCAGATATATTTTACGGGAGCTTGGAGATAGTTAGCGGAGGAGAACATAAATTTCAAAGAGGGGTGATGACACATTTACAGTTAGAGAGACTGCCTTTCGTTTGGATAGAGTTACCGGGTGAATAATAGAATGGCGTTGCAGCTGGAGAGAGTTAGTTAGATTCTTGGGAATTAAAATACATAAAATAATAAGTAGAGTATTTTTCGATAAAAAGGTAATTATAAAAATAATAAATAATGAAAATAAATAGATATTATATAAATTCAATTTGTAACCGAAATGGAAACAAAATTTTAACTACTAAGGAAACTTTTGTTTACAAGGGAATTCAAATAAAGTGACAAAGAGAACAGACAAAAAACAAACAACAAAAATAGTAAATTTTTAAGTTTGATAAATAAATAAATAAATAAATAGGCCTTCTTAACAATTGTTGGTAGGATATATAATTTGACCTTAGACACATATTTTTCTGCGGGCAGATTTGTGTGATGTTTGGGATTTAGAGTGTATATTTCTATACATTGGGGATTGGATCAGACTGTTTGAGTGATCAACAAAGGGTCTCTTTCATCTTCTGATGACACATAACGTTGAAAGGATTTATTTAAAAAAATAAACAAAAGGTATTTCCATATTTTTTTTTGTATCTCTTAACTGTTATTCAATAATATTTTATCGTCTATAAAGGGTACTTTCCTACATTCACTTATATTTTACTTTTGTTAAAACACACATAATTGAATAAATTATTCGGAATAGAAAATTGATAGGTTTGTTAGATTACAACGGGGCTCAAAAGGGAATCATTTTTCGGATACAATAATTTTCTTAAATCGTTACACGTAGTACTGTAAGTGACAGTTTCCGGCATATTTTCTGAACGCATGGAGATTTTTTGTTAGTTTCTATGGGTAGTTTAGGAAAGAAAGGTGAGATTTGCTAGTTTTTTTTTTTTTTTCCTTCGGGTATGTTGAACGCTAACAAAGCATTGGAAGATAAAAAGTTATAAAATGTAGTTGTGGGAGAATGAAGTTGGATAATATCACTAATTTAGCATTTCTTTAAGTAGTGTTTCTAAAAAAAAGAAAAGAAAGGAAAAATATATGGTGTTTTCTCTTGTGATTTGGTTTTATTGTTAGGGTGTTATCTCTTTACCTACATAAATTGTCATGGTTAAATATGTATTTTTACAGTAAATAATATGCTAGGATATAGTGTGGTTAGAAGTATAGTGGTATTTTCATGATAGATGAAATGTATAAGATATGAAATGAAGGTGAATGGTATTTTATATAAAAAAAGGGGAAAATTTATATTTTTAATGTGAGGCTTGTGTTTATTTGAGGAAAATAAGGCTTAATGCATAAAGTGGTGAAAGTATTAATAAAAAATGTGATAAAACCCTTTTGTAGAGTAAATAAAGGAAGTGAGGAAATTGGGAATAAGATGTTTTTGCTTAGTGAAACAAAATTTTAGTACTTAGAGTAAATTTTCCCTTCGAAAGTAAGAAAAGGATTTTCGTTTTATCAGGCAAAATTTTGCGAGGTGTGGTTTTATTTTTTCTGAAAGGTACACGTTTGGGAGATATTTTGGTTTTTTTTTTCATACAGACTAGAGAATGAATAGAAGAAAAAAAAAAAAAAAGAGTTTTTTTTATGCAGTAAGACACTGTAATTTTGAGTTAAAGTCAAGTATTAAGCGACGGGTTAGACATAGCTAAATGTAACATTTTCGAATGGGTTTGAAACATTCATTTTTTGGCAGGAAATGTATAATTTTCTGTAACTTGCAATTAATGAGATATTTTAATGTGTTGGATGAGTTTGAATTTTTTTCTTTGGATAGAAAATTTTTAGTTTAGATCATGTAATTTAATTATGAAAATTTGTGTGATATTTTATGGTTTTGAATTTTGAATTTCATGGTATATGAAACATGTTATTTAACGTAAAGTTGCCTTTGGCAGTAAAGTTTTTTCTATGTAAAGGAGTAGAGTTTTTTTATATGTAAAGAAGTAAAGTCTTTTATAGCTAAGAGAGTAAAATTTTATACCATTTTTTTAATTTCATGTTTATACTGTTAGGAAATTTTGCAATTTTATTTTAAAATATTTTGTTCTCGGAGGGAGAGAAGAATAAAGTGCATATTGGCTAGGTCTCTTGGTGGTAACTTTGCCGTCACTAAGGCCAGTCTATATATATATTTTGTATTTTGTATAAAAATTATTCATAATACTGTTGAAGCAGTTTGCACAGCACGAAAACTCCAAGGTGATGCGCACGGAAGGTGCTATCTGACATGTACAGTGGATCAATTGGCATCTCGGGTCAGCAGGTGACCGGATGTTGGCACATGCCAACATTATATAAATAATTTTCGAAGACTGAATACGGCATTGTAATATGTCGATATGCCTTTCAGATCAGCACAGAGACAATTACTATGTTGGTTTTCCTCTACGGACGGGGTACAGAAGATTCCACCGGTGTTTTTTTTTTTTTTTTTCCTCTACGGACGGGGTGCAGAAAGTGCACGATACCACACGAAAGAACTGTGTCCTGAACTGTGAGGGGTGACTGCGTTCTTTTCAGTACTGATGTTAAAACTGTCACAATACGCACACTGGTCATAAAAAATATGTAGAAAGTGTTACACAATGAGTTACAGTCCTTGCGGTTATAGAGCGTTTTTTCATCAGCCATGGTTCAGTCAATGCCAAGTACAGGACGTGTAAACATTTCTGGGCACAGACATTCCTTACGTTACAAGCAATTTGCATGTTCCAGTTATATATACTGGGAAAATTTGCCCACGTTCCTAGCAATTTACATATTCAGACATTGTATACAGAACAGACAATTGCACGTTCCTGTGATTTCTACCGTCTGATTTCTACTGTTTCCGTACAGTTCTACTTTTTTACAAAGCATACATTTCACGTTTCTAGTTTTCTACAGTTGTCCACGTTCCACTTTTCTACAGTTCCAGATTCCAGTCAATTTATTCTGTCAGACAGCGGACTTGGTGTTTCATGTGTGGTTTTCTGTTTACGGAGAGGTAAACCAAAGACACTCTCATCTATACCTTGTAAACAGCTACTGTGGTGATAAACTTGCAAATTTGGGTGGACAATTTGCAAAACTTTTTGGTGGACAATTTGCAAAAACTTTTGGAATACAAAAAAAAAAAAAAAAAAGAAAAAAAAAAAGACCCATTATCAGTGAGAAAAGTATTTTGGTTTGAGGGACTTTTACAGCCTAGTGCAACATAAGCAACAGACTCTCTGTTTTGTTGAAGTCACCATTTTGTTTTATATTTTTATTCACCATGTTTGTTTTATACTTTTATTTTATTTTACTGTGTCTATATTGACAATTGTTTTTTTTTATATATATGCAATATGATGTTTTTCTATGTGTTTCTTTATACTATAGGAGGAAACTTCTGTTTTCAGAGGTTGGGTCTTAGGGGCTGCAAGAAAAGCAGAGTGCACTCCAGCACATTTTGATTTTTCTTTATGATTTTGATTGTAAAATTTTTTTGTATTTTGATTTTAAAAATATTTTAAATTTTTGAAATTTTGAAATTTTAATTTTTGGATTTTGGATTTTTTAATGGGGAAATGGAGGTATTTTTGGAAAGGCGTATTGCGCCCCAGCATATGGTAATTTGCTTAATGTTTTTTTTATGGTAAAATTTTAAAAATATTTTAAATTTTTGAAATTTTGAAATTTTAATTTTTGGATTTTGGATTTTTTTAATGGGGAAATGGAGGTATATTGTCGCATGGTAAACTCATGAGCCAATATTTTCGGGAATGCGATCTAGAGTTTTCTTATTTATTTTTGGGGGTCAGCCTTTTCGTTCGGCCATCTGCACTTGAAATAGAAAACCAGGATGTCGAAGTTTCTCTCGTATTCGAACCGAAAGGGTGTAATGTGCGTCCTTTTCGGATGGGTCATAGGGATTGCGGCCTGCTTTGAATTAGTGCCCGAAAGAAGATCAGTTTCGCAGGGGCTGGAGAAGGGGCTTTTTGTTTCTGGAAGGCCTAAAGCCAATGGCGATGCTTTGGGGTCAAGGGGTTAAGACCCTGAATCCAATAAGATATTTGTGTGCGCCTCAGGGGCGTGTTTTAAAATCTTGGAGAGAGAGAGTTTTTGAGAATTTAAAAAGAGGAGCGGGGAGAAGGAACGGAGTTTGGAGTGAGTAAAGAAGTGTTCACAAACAGGGTCCTCTGAGAAATGCTGTTCAGAGAGATGTCGTTTATTCGGCGATTGTTTGGTGAGTTCCACATTTAAGGGCCTGTGCCTGATTTGTATCTTTTACTTCTCTCTCCTGGTTAAGGATATTTAAATATTTCATAGGGATTTTGTTACATTTAATTTTTAATTACCATCTTTCACATTTTAGTCTATGAGACTACATATACTTTTGTATTTGTTTAATTGCTTATCTAAAATTGGTATTCATTCCATTTGGAATATGGGAAGTTGTCTTTTAAATATTTTAAATCAAATTCTTGTAAATATTTATATAGTGTAAATAAATTAATGTTTGTTATACTCACGGCCTTATTCTTTTTCGCGCTCTTACCGGGCGTGTCCTAAAAAGGAAGTTACCTTAGGATAATCGGCTTCTCCCTTTTCTTATCGACTGTCCACTGTTCAGTTTTCTCACGCCATGGAGCTTCAAAAGAGCCGACCTTCACAGTGAAGTTTCTCTCTTTTTCTGCTGGAACGAATACTTTTCAACTTGAAAAGATTGGGGTGATGTCATCCTTTTCACTTGAAAATTTCGACTGTCAGTGTGTATTCCGATTAAATTTATCTGTAGTTAGTGCATGCTCATCCATTCCTTCTGCTAGAAATGGGGCCCCAACTTTGTATTGAACCCAAACTTTGTATTGAACAGTGTTTTTGATCAATGCAATACTCTCTCAAAGCGTCTTCTGTCATTTGATCTTAATTTTCAGGCTGTGCAAGCTTTGGCTAAAGCTACTATTGAAACTGCTAGTTCTTTTCGCACTGATGCATATTTTAATCAAGTGTGCAGTTTTGTGACAGAACGTTGCGAAAAAAATTCTTATTCTGGACCAAAACTGAAAAGGCGTAAAAAAATTCTAAGCGAATTCGAAGACTGCGAAAAAAATCCCCATGATGATGTTAAATCATATCATAAAATCAATATTCAATATGAAATTATAGATTCAGTATCTAATAAAATTGAGACAAGATTTAATGAGAAAAATATATCTTTTTTATTTGCACCTAGTTCAGTATTATCAGGATCAAATGTCGAAAAAGAAAATGTTTCAACCATATGCAAAGTATATAACTTCCAGAAAGAGGAGTTGTTATGTGAATTATTGTTATGTGAATTATACTGTTTTATTTAATGGTGAAAAATGAAAACATAGACGATCTCAATTTTAAAAGTCGCCTGGATTATTTTAAAGAGCAGAATTAAAAAAGTGTGTTTCATGTCATAACATTATTAGTTAAATTGTTTTTGACTGTACCAATCAGTTCAGACAGTTGTGATATCTGCTGTAATTAATAGTTAAATTGTTTTTGACTGTACCAATCAGTTCAGACAGTTGTGATATCTGCTGTAATTAATAGTTAAATTGTTTTTGACTGTACCAATCAGTTCAGACAGTTGTGATATCTGCTGTAATTAATAGTTAAATTGTTTTTGACTGTACCAATCAGTTCAGACAGTTGTGATATCTGCTGTAATTAATAGTTAAATTGTTTTTGACTGTACCAATCAGTTCAGACAGTTGTGATATCTGCTGTAATTAATAGTTAAATTGTTTTTGACTGTACCAATCAGTTCAGACAGTTGTGATATCTGCTGTAATTAATAGTTAAATTGTTTTTGACTGTACCAATCAGTTCAGACAGTTGTGATATCTGCTGTAATTAATAGTTAAATTGTTTTTGACTGTACCAATCAGTTCAGACAGTTGTGATATCTGCTGTAATTAATAGTTAAATTGTTTTTGACTGTACCAATCAGTTCAGACAGTTGTGATATCTGCTGTAATTAATAGTTAAATTGTTTTTGACTGTACCAATCAGTTCAGACAGTTGTGATATCTGCTGTAATTAATAGTTAAATTGTTTTTGACTGTACCAATCAGTTCAGACAGTTGTGATATCTGCTGTAATTAATAGTTAAATTGTTTTTGACTGTACCAATCAGTTCAGACAGTTGTGATATCTGCTGTAATTAATAGTTAAATTGTTTTTGACTGTACCAATCAGTTCAGACAGTTGTGATATCTGCTGTAATTAATAGTTAAATTGTTTTTGACTGTACCAATCAGTTCAGACAGTTGTGATATCTGCTGTAATTAATAGTTAAATTGTTTTTGACTGTACCAATCAGTTCAGACAGTTGTGATATCTGCTGTAATTAATAGTTAAATTGTTTTTGACTGTACCAATCAGTTCAGACAGTTGTGATATCTGCTGTAATTAATAGTTAAATTGTTTTTGACTGTACCAATCAGTTCAGACAGTTGTGATATCTGCTGTAATTAATAGTTAAATTGTTTTTGACTGTACCAATCAGTTCAGACAGTTGTGATATCTGCTGTAATTAATAGTTAAATTGTTTTTGACTGTACCAATCAGTTCAGACAGTTGTGATATCTGCTGTAATTAATAGTTAAATTGTTTTTGACTGTACCAATCAGTTCAGACAGTTGTGATATCTGCTGTAATTAATAGTTAAATTGTTTTTGACTGTACCAATCAGTTCAGACAGTTGTGATATCTGCTGTAATTAATAGTTAAATTGTTTTTGACTGTACCAATCAGTTCAGACAGTTGTGATATCTGCTGTAATTAATAGTTAAATTGTTTTTGACTGTACCAATCAGTTCAGACAGTTGTGATATCTGCTGTAATTAATAGTTAAATTGTTTTTGACTGTACCAATCAGTTCAGACAGTTGTGATATCTGCTGTAATTAATAGTTAAATTGTTTTTGACTGTACCAATCAGTTCAGACAGTTGTGATATCTGCTGTAATTAATAGTTAAATTGTTTTTGACTGTACCAATCAGTTCAGACAGTTGTGATATCTGCTGTAATTAATAGTTAAATTGTTTTTGACTGTACCAATCAGTTCAGACAGTTGTGGAAGCTCTTTTTTGTATCTGAGGAGGCTGAAAAATTATTTTCGCAGTAGAATGGGACAAGAAAGACTATCGTCTTCAGCTCTGTTTTAGCTATGGAGCAAGATACACCACCGGATTAGGGTGATATTGAAACAAAATGTTCTCTTCTTCCAGACTCTAAGAACTGGCGTTTAAAACTTTTATTGAAAAGGTAAATAAATATAGATATTTGTATTTAGAAAAATTATGTTAACAAGAATTATGTTAACACAATTATGTACAAAAATTATGTTAACAACAATTATTTTTCTCAACATCGATTCAATTTTGTGATTTCCCCCCCCCCCCCCTCCTCCCCTGTTAAAAAACATTTTATTTCTTCCATATTGTGGATTTTCATACATACGAATCTCGCACCCCCAAATGAAATACTGAAATGCCGCCCCTGGTTACGTCCACCTATACATTAAAATCAAAGACAACTAAAAAATAGGTTTAAAGGTCTTTTATTAAAATCTCCTTTTCACAACGTACAAAATGGCACGGACATAGCGCTTTCGAGCACTATCCGTCTGATTTTGTACGTCGTAAGAAGGAGATTTTAATAAAATACCGTTAAACCTAGTTTTGGGTTGTCTTTGATTTTAAAGTAATAATAAGTTGACGTATTTCCATACTATTTTATTACGTACACCTGTTTGATATTTAAAGTTGAAGAATATTGGAAAAAAAAGTATCATACCATAACTTCACAATTCCACGAGCATTTTACAAAGATATATCATTGATTTGTTGGATCTGTACGTTGGTGTAAGAGAAAGTCGAGTTGACTTTAGCGATTTAATTTTTTTTTTCATGTTTAAAACTTTTTATTTTTCCTGCTGCATTCGATATCCAGTCCAATAGTGCATGGCTTAACGAGTTTGGAATTTCAAGTGCGAAAATCCACCCAGAGTCGAGAAGCCCATTTATTCCTTGATCAAAAAGAACAAAGCCGACGGCTCTTCCAAATAAATCTCTCTTTTCGTTCGTGATGTTTGTTAGCTGGGGAGAAAAATATGCGCGCATCTCTCACATCCAGAGCGGTGGGGGGTGAGGGCATCTTTTCCCCTCCCTTTCGCAGAAATAAATTCCTATCGAACGCAGGAGAGTACGGGGGGGGGGGGGGGGAGGGTGCAGCGCCACATTTAATCAGACATACGTCCCCCCCCCCCATTCTCCCCCCCTCCCCTCGATCTTTCTGCTCTCTCTCTTGTAATTGGCGGGTTGTAGAGACGGGCGAATCGGGTAGTTCATATTTCGGTGCCGGAAATTTCGGCCTTGGGGTGGATTTTGAGATTAGAGAGAAGTTGGGCACGCAATAGAAAGGAGGGCCGGCTCGCTTGAATGGGTCTGGGATGACTTGCGCTTAGAGTGAAAGGAGGATTTTAAGCAGCTCTTTTAATTATCTTTTTCTTCTTTTCCCGGATCAAAGTGAATCCAGTATTCGAAAGACGAGTTTGAACTGAGGCGCGCCATGAAGCTTTTTTTTCATTTAAAAATTTAAAATGAAGACACGGTCTTGATAAAATTTTATTTTGAAAGAACATATTATTTTTTGCCTTTTTTTTTCTTTTCTTCCCCCCCCCCCTTCGAAAATATGAACTTTCACTGAATTCGTCAGTAAGTCGAAGCATTCGAAAGATCCGCCAACCCATCCTTTATGGCTTACAACCTAAATTTTCGAAAACACTTGTACCTAGTGGTCTTATGCATCTACGTACAGCATTGAAGAGACCCATTATGGGCTCCTAAATATATAAGCTGGCGCAGAAGCAGTTGAAGCATATGGCTGTTCAAGGCGAAAAGAGGGTTACTTTTTCCTTCTTTTCTCGGGATTTCGAGAAAACTGAAACTCTCTCGACTACTTTCTTGAAGGATGGGTACACTATTTTGAAAGCAGAAGCATCTATTTTGCAGCTAAATTTTGTGTCGAACATCGCCATAGAGCATGGGCACGTGACGTCACACGGAGAATTTTGCCCTGACGTTTCCAAAGCAAAAACATCTGATGTGGGCAACACATGACTTTCCTTATATAATGCATCATAGATAAAAAGGTCATTCAATCAAATAAAACCATCGTATAAGACGTACAAATATTAAAAGGCCAGAGCGCTTTCGGGCATCACTATATCCATCATCAGTGGTCCTTCACCATACCCTTCATCGCCACTGATGAAGACAATGAGTCGTCATTTTCATTGATTGAGCGTCATTTTAATCCATTTGGCGAGATTTTCGTTCATTTGACAACATTTCAAAAAGTCGCCAAGTTGGCGACATTCCGCCCAATTCGTTGCCAAAATTTCGCCAAGCTTTACTGACTTAGAAATAAGTTATTCTTATAACAGATAAATGACTATTGGCGTTCAAATACAAAAGTATTACTCGAAGTATCTTTTCTCATGAATGGAACGAGCTAGATCCAAAAGAATGATGTCACCCAATGGATCGCATGGTATTACATATGAAAAGTGAACATGTTTCTCAATTGGAAATATATTTTTTATTATTTTATATGACTTTTTGATCATTTTTATGAAAAATGTGAAATATCTCAAAAACGGTTCGTGTTAGCGTTCTAAATTTTATGTTAATCGTTTTATAATGAAAAATTACATATGAAATGTCTATTTGCGTAACTTTATGAGCGGTTTTGATTTTTTGACGATTTTTTCAAAATTTCACTCGAAAATTTAGGGGAGTTTTGAACTTTCGATTACGTTTAAAAACAATAGACTTCCAGTGTTTACGGATTGTGATTTTTGTACCCAATTTTGCTCGAATCGGTCTATTCGTTCGTCAGTTATCGTCTCCACAGACCTACTGACACACACACACACACAGACATCCCTTCAAAAATGTTTGATTCGTGATCAGGGATGCTTGAAACGTGCTCTCCCGTCGAAAACTCGAATTCGAATGTTCGATCCCGTTACAATACTTTCCTTATACATTATGTATATAAGGAAAGTAATACTCGTATGTTTAGCAGTATAGAAATTTTCATTATTTCTGCATTGAAAGCGACTATTTTAGGAATTGACAATCATTTAACCTTTCATTTTAGCAGGATATATGTAAATGTATCTTCTTGGATGGATATTTTTAATTGAACCGGAAAATAAAATAGTCACTTTCATTAAAATATAAGGCACACGTTGTTCTTTTTTTCGGGAAAATAGTTACGCATCTCTCCTTTCTCGTTCGCATATACATTGCAGAATTAGCTAGTCAATGTATACATCTTTAGAACGCTAGTCAGTGACTACGGTAAAAATGAGTGGTCGTGTCCATTCACTTAAAATGCACTTTAGCCAATGAAATCTTTAAATATAGAGTGTTATTCAAGTATTCTAAATAACTTATGATCATCACACAGGTCAATTTCGATGTCGAATGGGTTTAGTTTCCATTTTTATGGGCCACCATTATCAGGAGACGCTATGCGTAAAATAATGCCCTTCCGTTTCTGCGCATTGTAGTACGCAGGCTGTTTATGGACGCTCGTGCCCATGCTCTATTGAAATAGCACAGGCAGATAATAACTGACTGAACCGGTCGGAGTCAAAATGGTTGCGTAAACCTGCATGCATGGGAGCTTTAATAGAAAGGATCTTGCGACCCAGGAGACAACGCCGTAAGCAGGGGAATCATAACAAGCCCTCTGTCATTGGCTGTACAGTTTCACAAACTCCTCATGATGTTCCCCTTATTAGAAAATGAAGTTGAACATTATAAGCCCCCCAGTTCGATCATCGATCTGTTTCTTCCAGTTCCTCGTTACATGACGCCTGTGCTTTGATCTCGTTTTTACAGATGTGCCCTTAATTAGCGAATTCCTGTGTGGGGACTGTAAAGAACTTGCACTTCGTCCACTTCGACGAGAACAGCTTGCCGTTTCGTCCCACTAGCTCAACGGTAGGTTGGCCAGAAAGGAGGTCTAGGGTTCGAGTCCCGGTTGGGGCAGCGATGTTCTTTACAAACTCTCCACCACTTGCCTTTGTTATCACCCTCTTTCGCATGTTCGGCGGACTCATCAAGAAAGGACATGATAGGGCAGTCAGTGTTCAGCGTTTCGAGATTTTCTGAGTCCCCGAACGAGCTTTCGTGAAAAGCCCCATAGGAACAATACATGCAGTAAAACGTCACAAGTCCGAAAATGGGTCATTAGGAAAACAGGATTATCCGACAATTTATGAATCTTATTTTAACACGTTCAAAAATGAATAGGGATTCATTACGTTAGTCTTTTCACTTTAGTTTCTTGTCTAGGATTTTGTGGCCCCCTGGGGTAAGCAATAAGGGCTGATATTATTTTTTTTTGTCTTTACTAGGGGGCTCTGCCCCCAGTTCGCTATGCTTCGCCGACCCCCCTTCGGGAAACTTTGCCTCCTACTCGCTGCTCTCGCAGAGTTCGTTTCATACCTATCTCTCCTAAAAATTATATTTTCAAAAATATCTTTTTCTATCCCTACCTATTTTCCGTAGGTGGTAAAAAGCGGGGATTTTTCTTAATCCAGGAAATCCAAAAACTGAATTTTGATCTTGAGCTCGTTTCGCGAGCTATTTCATACCAAAATAAAGTTTAAATCGATAAACGGTTTATTTCATCGTATTACCCTATTATTTCTCTATAAATGGACCCTATTTCATATTTTGTATGCCATGGTTTTTCCGCTACGAGGCAGAGACGCTAGACGTGCAGATGCGACAAAAAAATGTTTTCTTCAGAAGTGCCTAAAAAGTAAAATATCTCAAAAACGGCATCGAAATTGAAAACAGGGGCTCCGTCCTGCAAAAATTCACTCATGTAGGTACCTGCCTGCGAAAATTCGTTAGTCTATCCAGGATACGGACTCGCGGCTTAAGTATTTTGTCTTTGATTTTGACATTAAATATTTCTTAAACTACAATATATATCAAAAAACGGTTTATTTCAGCGTATTCTCCAAAGCTTTTTCTACAAGTGTGCCCGATTTCATATTTTTATAGGCAATAGTTTTTGCGGTACGAAGCAAAGGATCTCGAAAAACGAGAAATATGTCAAACGCCGCCAGCGTCAGCTACTTTCTTTTAATATAGAGAAATAATACTTCTGTTAAACCTATATTTTAGAATATTATTCTAGGATCTGGGATCCTAATTGCCATCTGCATTCTCAACAAATCGAAGTAGTCTAAAATAAATTTTTACATACTAATCACTACAGAATTTCCGATTATTATTCTTTTGATATGCATACTAGTCAACTTAGGCAAAAAGTTAATTTAATGTCTCCTAAGAACAGAAGAAAACGGCCTTTCCTCTTGTTTTACTATAAAGTTTTAAATAATACGATAGATTGTTCAATTTCACTTTTTTGCTTGTAGTTTTATGTACCTGTTATCAATACTAGGCAATATATATATATATATATATATATATTCGATTTTCTACCTGTTAGAACTTGGTTATATAAAGTCAGAAAATGCAAATTAAGTATTGTTTATACTAATTTTTTAAAATTAAAATTAACTCATGAGTATTTTAAACATTTATTTTATGATTTGCTTCTTCCACGTACAAATTTCTTAAATTACCACCTTCTCCATTCACCAAATCCACATACTAAAATAGCTTACTGTGTAATTTCTTTTAAACACCCTATTCTTAATTCTCTTAACTTCAATAATTTATTTGCAAAACATCAGCACTTGTTACCCGTAAAAGAAATCAAAATACAAAAATCATTCAAATATAATTTACCAATTGGTAGAACTTTACCAATTGGTCCAAATTTCGCATTCCATTCTGCCATCACCCTAAACAACTTCTTCAGTCTATATCATTTGATTTTGATAAATTCATATATCAACTTGCTTGTTCACATTCCATTCCTATTGAAGCATTCCTTCTATGGAAGTATACTACCTTACATCTACTTAAAAATGTTATATATATATATATATATATATATTATAAACATTAAATTAACGAAACCTAGGTATCCTTATAAACAACTCCTATCTGCTATTAAAGAACTACAACAACATTTTGTCATAACTTATGTAGATAAAGCTTCTAATAATTATGCCATCATTTGTAAAAAATATTATGTTTCTCTGTTACAGAATTACTTAAAAAATAATCAAATTTTTAAACCCATTAATAATCAGTCTATCAAAATCAAAACTAAAATGCTAAAATTATATACACAATTAAATATTAATTGTAAGTTTTATAAATTTCATTATGTTACTTTGGTTCCTAAATTCCATAAATCACCTCTCAGTTTTAGAACGGTCACTTGTGGACATAATACCTTTACCACTACAGCTAGTAAGTACTTGCTTAACTGCTTAAATAGAATTAATGAATCTCTTAAATTTAGGAATTCAGGATATTTCATCTTGAACAATAGTTTTGATTTAGTAAATCACCTTAGCAAGCTTCCACAAATTCTTGGTTTCCATACCTTTGATTTTAAAGACCTATTTAATAATATTGTCATTAAAGATTTATATAAAGTTATTATCTCTCTCTATCATGACTATCTATCTTCCAATAATGTTGCATTTAATGTCAAAAACTTTCCTATGCCCTTGAGCTTTGTGTTTTACAACAATTATATTATCCAAGGTGATAACATTTATTTACAAACATCTGGTGTACCACAAGGTGGCTGTAGTAGTAGTATACTCGCTAACTTATATCTTTATTATTATGAATGTCATTTTAACTCTAATTCATATATTATATATAGATATGTTGACGACTTAATTTGTATTATCATTGATGATTTCTATCCAATTAATATTGACTTTTACCCATCTAACCTAGAATTAATTCCAAATGAACCTAGCGTTAGTCAAACTGTAAATTTTTTAGACCTAAATTTAGATACCCTCAATAATCATGTAATCACCAATCTATATGATAAAAAAGATTCTTACAACTTCACTATCATAAAGCTGCTATCATATCAATCTTGCAATTATATTCAATTGTTTAGAAACATCATTTTAAACCAGCTATTTCGAATACATCGACTTTCTGATCCTCGGTTTCACTTTCTCCACATCAATAATCTTAAGCGCATTTGTCAAAATTACCAATATCCGGAAGTATTTGTAAATAATATTATTAATAATTTCAAATATACCACGTAATAATTTTACACATGCATTATTTATCTTTGATTGGATAACTCATTTTTGAGAATTCACCCATTCTTATCACCTAACTTACCACTTGGCCTGAGTCTAATATTGTTTACTATTTTCGAATGAATATTTTCCACTTGTCCTGAGTCTTATACTGATTACTATTTTTGAAAGTCTCCATACATATTATGTATCGTTCACACTTCACATGTATTCATTTCGGTGCCTACTCGCATTGACGAAGTGAGGTGAAATGCTCAGTAGCTTGTTCAACTTACACGTGGTAGCAATGCTTGTGAGTTCATATTTCTGTTCGAGGAGGTATTATCTTTCTGATTTGTAATTCAATTGATTTATTTTTCTCCTTCCAGTAGACAGTTCCAATGGTGTCTATAGTTAAATACTTTCGCCATTGTGAGAAACTGGCTATTCTATCGGTTTTAATTCGAATTGTATGACTGTCCTGATGAGAATGCAATTTCGAACTAACCGCCATTTTTTGTGTAGTTTCAATTGATTGTTCTCTATGTCTTAATCTTTTATCTTAAGCTAATTATTATTGCCTTTTCTCATTTTTGCCATGTTTTCCTTTTATTTTTATTTATATTTATGTACTTTTAATTGTGAATTTTGTATCCTAATATTCTTCTCATCCCCCTTTCCATTGTAGTGATATGTTACCTTCTATCTTTATCCTTAGTCTTGGTCTATAGTTACTCATTTGTAACAGATATGCTCAAGATGGGTTTTTTTGTACATACAGTAGTTTATGCATAATTTTCGATTAAAATCTTTCAATTTTTATTTATATACATATATATATATATATATATAATATACATATATATAGATACATATATACATATATATTAATTATATAAATAAAAATGAAAAATAATAAACTAAGTCAAAAACATTAGAAAAATAAAAAAATAGGAAAATAAGATGCATTAACATTAATGTTTTGAATTTTATTTTCGCAAAAAAATGTAACTTTTGTCAGTATTGAAACTACGTTTTGAGCGCCCTTATAATGGTGTATAGTGGCATTCTCGATTATCCAGTTTTCATATGAATTACTTGTTTAGTAGGAATTTTCATCTTTGATTCATATTCATATTCATGTTTGCATATTTGGGAAGTTGTATTCTGAATTGCTTGTCCAGTCTCCAGCTTAGAGTCACTGGACGGGTTTGGGAGTAACTCCGTGAACGTTCGTACTGCCTCCCTGGTAGAATTTCGACTTGTTCATTCCGGTGCTTCTAGATTAAGCTGTTGAGGTTGATCGTGTATACACGTGGTAGAAGAATGGTTCATGCCGCATGGTAATACAATTTTCTTAATGTGTCCTTTTTCATTTTTTGTTGCCTGTAGTCTGAGTTTAAGTATTTATAGTAATGTACTATTGCTTAATCTGAAACAGGCATTTGTTTGGGTTAATTGGAATTAAATACTCAGACCTGACGATGAATTTAATTCTAATTAATCATCGAATTTGGGATGGTGCTGTTCTTTTCTCTTATCGGCATTATGGCTTTGAATTTGCTTCTATGGTGATGTTAATATTACTTGAATTGTATTTTTTTATTTTTACATAATTCTTATTATTACATTTCAAATATATATATATATATATATAAATTGAAAGATTTTAATCGAAAACTATGCATACACTACAGTATGTAAAAAAAAAAACCCATCTCTAGCATATCTGTTACAAATGAGTAACTATAGACCAAGGCTAAGGATAAAGATAGAAGGTAACATATCACTACAATGGAAAGGGGGATGAGAAGAATATTAGGATACAAAAATCACAATTAAAAAGTATATATAAAAATAAATAAAAATGAAAAAGAAAACACGGCAAAAATGAGAAAAGGCAATAATAATTAGCTCAAGAGAAAATATTAAGACATAGAGAACAACAATTGAAACTACACAAAAAATGGCGGTTAGTTCGAAATTGCATTCTCATCAGGACAGCCATATAATTCGAATTAAAACCGATAGAATAGCCAGTTTCTGACAATGGCGATATTATTTAACTATAGACACCATTGGAACTGTCTACTGGCTAGTGGATGGAGAAAAATAAATCAATTAAATTACAAATCAGAAAAATAATACCTTCTCGAACAGAAATATTAACTCACAAGCATTGCTACCACGTGTAAGTTGAACAAGCGATTGAGCATTTCACCTCACTTCGTCAATGCGAGTGGGCACCGGAATGAATACATTTGAACGATACATAATATGTATGGAGACTTTCAAAAATAGTAATCAGTATAGGACTCAGGACAAGTGGAAAATAGTCATACGAATATAGTAAACAATATTAGACTCAGGCCAAGTGGTAAGTATGGTGATAGGAATGGGTGAATTCTCAAAAACGAGTTATCCAATCAAAGATAAATAATGCATGTGTAAAATAATTACGTGGTATATTTGAAATTATTAATAATATTATTTACAAGGATATTGGCAATTTTGACGAATGCGTTTAAGTTTATTGATGTGGAGAAAGTGAAACCGAGGATCAGAAAGTCAATGTATTCGAAAAAGCTGGTTTAAAATGATGTTTCTAAACAATTGAATAGAATTACAAGACTGATATGATAGCAGCTTGATGATAGTGAAGTTGTAAGAATCTTTTTAATCATATAGATTGGTGATTACATGACTATTGAGGGTGTCTAAATATATATATATATATATATATATATATATATATATATTTATATATATATATATATATATATATATATATATATATATATATATAATATATATGTAATAGTTTGAAAATCCAGTAATAGAATATACATATATATTCCATAATACTATTATTAAGCACATTTGCATTAAGAGCTTTTCTGTCTATAAATCTTCTTAATACATGAACTATTGTGCTGATATTGATATTTTTATTATGACGCCTTTTAATGTACTTGACGTGTTTACTATTTAGTATTCCGGTATTTTATGTTCTGAATTTTTATATTTTGTAGTTACAGTAACTGAATTTTATCTGTAGTAGCCACTAAAATTGAATAAACAAATACAGTTAAAATAAATGCTATTGTAGTAGTGGGAAATTTTGTAGTTAATAATACAGTAAATGTTTTGAATTTTATATTTATTATAATTAAGTGTATTGTTGAAACAATTGTAAAATTAAACAAGATATTGCGTTGACATAGAATATGCATGCACAGAAAATGAGCAAAATAAAGCGGTTTTAGGGCGGATGCAACACTCAATATAAGTTTAAAGGAATTTTTAAAATCATGATTTTGACACTGGAAAATAAAGATGTATGCCCTATTTTATTTTGAAGTGGGTCACGTGATCTCTTCATATTATATGGGTGTCATTATTATTTTGATTTTTATTTAAAAACTACCGAATCTATTTGCTGAAATTTCTTTTATATATTTTATGGAATAATTTGAATATTTCCTAAAATTTTCGAAGCAATTTTTGAATTTTAACTTCGCTTAAAAAATGTTTGAAGAATGAGGTCTCATAGATTCAATGTATTTCATTTTTTCAACCCGGGTTCAATCCAAAACTAATTGGGTAATGTTATTCATTTACATTCCCGTATGTCCCACAGATAGTCTTAACAACATACTAAAATTTCATTTTGATAAAGTCATTTTTACGGCAGTTATCGTGCGAACGGACAGACAGAATGTGCAAAGTCATGAACACTTTTATGTTGTATAAAGTGTTAAAAACGAGCACTAGTAAACAATAATGTTTAAACCTGAAGACCGTAACTGATATAATCCAGTCAAAAATGTAATATCGGTGAGATTTGTTTTATATACACAGCTTTATTATTTAAATCGGAAAAATATTTTCAAAAAATCGTCTGCCGCATAAACACATTGGATTTAAATCCGTTTCTGACGTGATATCAGCTTCTTCAAATAAATCGGCGGAAAAAAAATATCGTTTGCATAATGGAAACGATCATTTAATTTGCGTTCTAGGCAATTCCTGGCCCTAGAAACTCGAAACATGGACTCTATTTTAAGTGGGGCTATTTCAAGGCTACCCACAGAAGTTCATTCAATTCGGTTCGGCCGTTCTTCCGTGATGATGAGACAAACAGACAGGCAGACAGATTCTCAATTTTATTTACATAGATTAGTTGGAACTGAAGTGCATGACCCATGGACAGAGATTGAAAGCTTGAGATAAAAAGCTTAAGGTACTAAATGTGATAAATGGGTTTGTTAGAGGGTTTAGGGCAGCGTCCATTCATTACGTTATGTTCGGGGATGGTACATAGACACAGATATACATAGACATATATAGTGTCTTTGACGTCCATTATATAGTACGTATGTTTAATGGGGAGTCGTATAAGAAACAGTAATATAGAATGGGAGAGGTGCATGGCTCTCGCAAGTGTTTGTGATCCCTATTATCCATGCCGCCGGTTCCTGTTTCCCATGCATGACCCTGGTGTATTTGGACGGGTGTAGCGCTGACTTTGCTGGACTTCATTTATTTATTTTATGTATGTGTTCTGTTAGGTGTTTGCATTTATTTTATAAGTGACATTGGAAACCTCTCACTATAATTTCCCTCTTTTACATCATTACGTTTTTTATAAGTAAATATTTATTTTTGCATTTACACTATATTTTTATCATCCTTTAAATTACATTCCCCCCCCCCCCTTATTTAATTAATTTTTTCATTTATGTGTTTTGTTAGGTGTTTGCATATTTTTCGTAAGTGAGATTGGAAACTTGATTTGAGATAACTTTGGGTACACCCCCTTTCTCTACACACAGCAATGCAGGACGGAGGAAGGTTAGAGAATATATATATTTATTATAAAGAGAAGTCCAGTCCAGTCTAGAATCTCGCGGGGATCCCAGGGTTGTGAGCTAGCTCTTCATTCGCCACTGATATGGAGGAGTTAACTTACGCGTGTTTAGATGAATGAATTCCTTTAACATAACCACTAGGTTACCAGGACCGTAGCCAGAGACGAAATGGAAGAGGTGCTGCAGGGAAATTCAAGTCTGGAAGGAGGGGCTCACCCAAAACTCAATGAATCATTAGTATTTATAAACAATAATATTTACTACTATATACTGTACTATATATTTTAATATACTAATATGTACTGTATTATACTAATATATACTGTACTATATATTTTAATCCATATAAATTATTAATAAATAATGGAATATTTATATTTGCAATGATTATTAATATCCATATACCTGCTATACATGCATATTAATATATGATAAACA
Organism: Amaurobius ferox; assembly: GCA_951213105.1. NCBI lineage: Eukaryota > Metazoa > Arthropoda > Arachnida > Araneae > Amaurobiidae > Amaurobius > Amaurobius ferox. Next base: position 6,734,600 of record OX578135.1, on the reverse strand, counting down.
CAATTGATTTTAATGTGAGCATTAAGAAGTCATAAAGCTGTTAATAATGTGTAGAAACATTCTGAAAGTAAATACAAGTTAATGCTTAATATTAACTTTTACCTACTTTTCAGTTGATTTGGACTTTATAATGTATAACAGTGAACTAACTCCACAATAATACAAACTATCCTAAATACTATTGTCATAATGACTTACTTATGGATGTAAGGTGTACCATTACCCAAGGTAATACATCCTTAATACTACTGTCATAATATACATTTAATGTATAAGGAAAGTATTGTGACGGGGTCGAAAATTTGAATTCGAGTTTTCGACGGGAGAGCACGTTTCAAGCATCCCTGAACACGAATCAGGCGTTTTTGTGACGATGTCTGTGTGTGTGTGAGTATGTGTCAATGAGTCTGTGGAGACGATAACTGACGAACGAATGGAGCGATTGGGACAAAATTAGGTGCAAAAATTACAATCCATGAATACTGGAAGCCTATTGTTTTTATACACAATCGAATATTCAGAACCACTCCCCCCCCCCCCCTAAATTTTCGAGTGAAATTTTGAAAAAATCATATAAAAAATAAAACCTGTAATAAAGTTACGTAAATAGTCATTCCTTTTGTAATTTTTCATGAGAAAACGATTGACATAAACGAGAGCATGAACCGTTAGAACGCTAGCATGAACCGTTCTCGAGATATTGCGCATTTTTCAAATAAATTTATCAAAAAATCCCATAAATTAAAAGAAAATATTAAATGTTGAGAAACTTGTTCACTTTTCACATGTAATATCATGCGATAAATTGTTTGACACCACTCTCGTGGATTTATCTCGTTCCATTCATGAGAAAGATACTTTGAGTAATACTTTTGTATTTGAACTCCAATAGTAATTTTTCTGCTATAAGAATAACTTATTTCTCCGCCCATTACGTTTGGCGATATTTTGGCAACGAATTGGGTGGAATGTCGCCAACTTGGCGACTTTTTTAAATGTTGCCAAATTAACGAAAATCTCGCCAAATGGATAAAAATGACGCTAAATCAATGAAAATGACGACTCATTGAAGAAAATTTAATATCTTGGAAAGAATATAGAAATTTACTATAAGAATATCCTATTTTTTAACTGTAACAGTAGTAAATTTTTTGCATTATATAAGGAAAGTCATGTGCTGCCCACATCAGATTTTTTTAAATATTTTTATATTAAATATGTAAATAATTTGATCATTAGTATAATCACACATTCGGCTAAATTAAAAAATTTTTAAAACGAAGTCATTTTTAAAAAAAAAAAAAATCTCAAAGAAGTTTTGTAAGAAAAATTTGAATGAGATTTTATATGAAATTTTATATTACTACTAAAAATTTAATATTTCTATCAGAGGGGCTGAGTATACCTCTTAGCCTCCTCTGGCCCCTATCTGACTACAGCCCTGAGGTTACTCTGTTTAAATTTGACTACTTGATAGTGGAGGTCATATCTTTTTTTGCTTTTAGTGATATTCCTCATTTCTATGTTCAACGATCTTTCTTGCTTCTTTTATTGGAGAAGACACATCATTATTCTCAATGGCAGAAGTGTAAGGCAATTTTCCACACATTAAATTCCGGGTTACAGAATGAGTCGTATTTTCAAACTCTGAGGTAACTTGTTCTAAAAATTCAGATGTTATCTGGATATGAGTTCATTTTGCATTTAAGTCGGGTGATAATCGTTTTGTTTACTTTTCATTTTTCTATTTATATGAGGTGAGTAACAGAGGTTAGCAATTGAAGGGGTGTGTGTGTGTGTGTGTGGGGGGGGGGGGGGTTATATTGTCATTTTTCAAGAAAAACGTTTAAATTTGAAGGCAGTCCATCACTCAAAAATTTTCTGGGGTGCTTGAATCTGAAAAAAATTGTTTTAGACAATGTTCGTTGTGACACTTTAGAAGGCAAAGTCTAAGCATACCTCGTGGTATGATCTGTTGCAACCTGTAAATATTTCTTTGTACAGTTCGTATTTCATGATACACACTGTAGGCAGCCAAATTTTAAATGTTTGTTAATTTGGCAGGACCATTTTTTCTTATTATTATTCAACTTAAATATTGTCAAATTTCTCAATTATTATATGCTAAGGAACATATGTATGGCACACTCTGGCCTCGATTGAAATCGTTTAAATTTTTAAAATTAAGTTAATTTCTTTATACGTTGTGTAAAAACTTTTATAAATATTTTTTTATATACCCGTGCCTCTCAAACCGTGTCCTCATTCCTATCTCTTTTCCCTGTAACACAGTTGCCATGGCTGACCATCCTTAGCAGTATTTCTGAGAAATCCACCTGTTTCCTAAATTATCTCCAAATTTATATTCATCGATATCGCTAGCGATAAAGTTTGCGTCTCGGTAACCTTCACTCCTCTTCAACTTAAAGTGTGAGGGTGATGATTGATTTTGACGGTAGCCAATAAAACATGACTGATGATTGAAATTGACCAAGTTCCGGCCATAAAAATTGCGACCTTTACAAGATCAACACCGATTGCTTATCTAGTCTATTTTTTAAATCAATTACCGAAAGAGTTAGGGGTTACCCATTCCTCTTTTCTTCTTTCGACTCAGGCCATTCGACTTACCTGAAGGTGTAACGCATCTATTTGAACGGCTGGGACAGTGCCACCCAATTTAGACTGGAAATCAGTAGGCACCGTACCTGCCCTCCCCTGCCACCAACCTCTCGGAAGATTAAACGCACCCGTACTCCGCGTGAACATGGGGACAGTTTGGGCAGAGTCGGGAATCGATCTTGGGTCCTCAGAGTGCTAACCACCAGACTGTCCCACCCCGTGACCTCTTCTGATTCGTTTGCTATCTCTCACAGCAGTATAAATAAATCGTGGTCCGCCTAAATTTTGCGAATCGCAGAATGCGTCTTTACGCATCGTCCAATGAGAGGCCTCTCCAGTACACAATTTGCGGTAAGAGTTCAAATTTTGCCACCATTTTAAAAGTTTTACAATCTCCGGACGACATTTCAAGACATTTAGATATCGCCGCTTTGTGTGAGAAAATCGAATGGAGCCTCCTCTATTCGATTCATTATTCGTATTCTCTATCATTGTCTTCTCATTTTATTAACACTTTCCAACATAATTGAAAAATGTTTATGACTTTGTTCATTCTGTCTGTCTGTCCGTTCGCACGTTCACTGCCGTAAAAATAACTTTATTAAAAAGAAATTTTAGTATGTTGTTGAGACGGTTTGTGGGATATAGAGGAATGTAAAGGAATAATATCACCTAATTAGTTTCGGATCGAACCCGGGTTGAAAAAGTGATTTACATTGAACTCTATGGGACCCCATTTTTCAAACATTTTTTAAGCGAAGTTAAAATTCACACATTGCATGGAAAATTTCAGAAAATATTCAAATTATCCCATAAAATATATTAAAAAAATTTCAGCAAAATCGGTTCAGTAGTTTAAAAAAAAAAATTAAAATAATGACTCCCATGTTATATGAAGAGATCACGTGACTCACTTCAAAATAAAATGGGGCGTCCATTTTATTTTTCCCAGTGTCAAAATTACAATTTTTAAAGTTCGTTTAAATTTATATTGAGTGTTGCATCCGGGCTAAAACCGCTTTATTTTTGCGTATTTTTTGTGCATGTATCTTCTGCACTAACGCAATAACACTATTTTTGAGTTTAAATGATCATCCAACTTTGATTATTTCTACAACGAAGCCTCATTTTAATGGATGCAAAATGTAAACAAGCGATTATAAGATGGTTATAAGAATTGCTGAATTTTTTTTCTCGCAAAATTATTGAGCTCTGGAGTCTGGAATAAAGGTGATATGAATGAAGCTGATATTGCTTTTACATAGAAAAGCAGACGATTTATATTTCGATGACGTCATTTAAATAAAGTTCATAAGTGAGATTGGATATATATATATATATATATATATATATATATATATATATATATAAAATTTGAAGTTTTCAAATGTAATAAATGATTGTAGCACTGTTATAATTTAAAATATATCACCGCTGAATGTATCGCATTTTAGAGATGTTCAAATAAAATTTCGGTTGTAAAATGTTCCATAATCAATGCTTTATGCATGATGGACCGTTCTTGTCATCATTATCACTATCTCAGCAAAATGCGCATGGGAGGCTCCGTTCTACAGCTGCATTGGAAGAGGTGGGGATTGGAATTCAGATACACATTTGTGCAAGAAGTTAGTTCTCTTCCAGTCCTGTACCTCACGCAGTGAAGCTCTCATTTTGTTCCAGTTAAATTGAATAATTCAGTTCCGAAATCCCGGGAATGCGTCACTTTCTATCGCCCATTAGAAGTAATGTTAAAATAATAACAATGTATCATAATAACGAATAATGTTAGAATAATATTAGAATGTAGAATAATGTTAGAATAATAAGAATGTAATTAGAACTCATTTAGAGCCGCTTTCTGTATTAGGTACATTGAAAAATGCAACATTTAAAAAAAAAAACAGAACATTTTAATCAAAAACATTTGTTATGTATAATGAGGTAAAAATGGAAATTTATTAACACAGCATAAACAAAATGCAATTGTACATATTGCTATTTTTAAAATGAAGTCATCATATTTTTCTTAACAATCTTCTTTTTATGACATTCTCGCTTTTATTCAATGGCTCTAAAGTATGTTCTGGAACATCTTCTACTGATTGAAACATTAAATAAATTCCGTCTATCTTGACGAATGAAGGAACCTGTTAAGCGATGTTTATAATATGCAGCGTCCATAGACCTTAACCGAGGAATCTGTTATAACGAGAAATGTATCTTGAACGAGAGTCCACATTCTTTGACAAACTAACGACTCGTTAGAGCCAGCTGGGCTGGTTTTCTTTTCACGCCCGCACTCTCCAGACACAATTGAGCGCCAGAGAATTCATTGTCCACTTTAATTCATTCCCACAGTCCCTGCTTCTCGATCGTGCAATAGAATTGAGAAACTTTGGACTGGACAGCCAAAGGTATGTGACACGAAATCGGAAGTTGTCATTTTAAATCAAAAGCAGAGAGGATTCGCAGCAACGCTTCTTCATACGCAGGGATGCTTCGGTCTGAAGTTCAGGGGCCAGAGGGAGCCCCGCTGATAAAAATATTAAATGTTTAGTAGTGATAGAAAATTTCCTATAAAATGTCATTCAAGTTTTGCATTTTCCCTATAAATCACTTCGTTTTAAAGATAGATTTTTACTTTCCTTATATACATAATGTATAAGGAAAGTATTGTGACGGGGTCGAAAATTCGAATTCGAGTTTTCGACGGTAGAGCATGTTTCAAGCATCCCTGATTACGAATCAAACATTTTTGAGGTGATGTGTGTGTGTGTCTCAGTGAGTCTGTGGAGACGATATCTTACTAACGAATGGAGGGATTCGAATGAAATTTGGTACAAAAATCACAATCCATGAATACTGGAAGCCTATTGTTTTTAAACGCAGTCGAATGTTCAGAACCCCCCTAAATTTTCTAGTGAAATTTTGAAAAAGTCATTAAAAAATCAAACCTCTAATAAAGTTACGCAAATAGACATTTCTTATGTCATTTTCCCTTAGAAAACGATTAACATAAACTTTAGAACGCTAGCATGAACCGTTCTCAAGATATTGCACATTTTTCAAATAACTTTACCAAAAATCCCATAAATTAAAAACATATATTAACTGTTGAGAAATATGTTCACTTTTCATATGTAATATCATGCGATAAATTGGATGACATCATTCTCGTGGATCTAGCTCGTTCCATTCACGAGAAAAGATACTTTGAGTAATACTTTTGTATTTGTACACCAATAGTTATTCATCTGTTATAAGAATAACTTATGTCTCCATCCATAACGCTTGGCGAGGTTTTGGTGACGAATTCGGCAGAATGTCGCAAACTTGGCGACGTTTTAAATTTTGCCAAATTAACGAAAATCTCATCAAATGAATAAAAATGACGCTATATCAATGAAAATGACGACTCATCGACACGAAAATTCAATATCTTGGAAAGAATATAAGTATCTACTATAAGAATAAACATTTTTTTTGCTTTAAAAGTAGTAAATTCATTGCATTATATAAGGAAAGTCATGTGCTGCCCACATCAGATTTTTTTTAATTTAGCTGAATGTGTGATTAATGCTCCATTCATTGATATGTTTAATGTAAAAATATTTAAAAATTATGACAATGGCATACTTTTGTAATAGGATACTTTTATATTATTGCGAGGTTCACTGTTATACATTAGAGAGTCCAAATCAACTGATAAGTAGTTAATAGTTAATATTAAGCATTAACTTGTATTCACTTTCAGAATTTTTCTACGAATTATTAACAGCTTTACGACTAGTTAATGCTTACAGTAAAATCAATTGTAATCATTATATATTCATATGTATATGCATGTATAGTAGCTATATGGATATTAATAATCAGCTCTTGGCTTGCAACTATAAATATGTAATTGTTTGTTAATAATTGATATGAATTAAAATATATAATAGAGTAACTGTTGTGGTTTCTGAATGCTAATGATTCATTGTATTTTGGGTGAGCTCCTCCTTCAAGACTGTTGAGATCCCCTTGAATGTCCCTCCAGCCCCTCTTCCATTTCATCTCTGGCTGCGGCCCTGCTATCCGCTTTTAAAAAATGTCAAACGTCTAAACAGCCAAAGTTACATTCTGGCTACAGCTTAGGGTCTCTCATCCCCAAATACTCTGCGTCATTGTGTAATACAAGGAGTCTCGCAAAAAGTGAACGGTGGAAGATTTTTTAAACCGTTGGTTTTAGATGCAGTGTTCTAATTGAAAAACAAAAATGCTTTAAATAGCAGGAAGTTATGAAATAGTCATTTAAATGATGTGCAATATTTTTGTAAAAAAATATGTATTAAAATACTAACTTTTCATGCAGCCCTTATACAGCGAAACTAATGAATATAGTTATTTATTATATCATTGTATAAAAATGAAAAATAACAAAATAAACTAAAAATATTTGAAAAAAAATTTTTTTTTGAAGATACATAAATATTTAATATTTTGAAAATTATTTATAATGGTGTTATAATGGTGTCTTTATAATGGTCTTTATAATGTCTTTATAATGGTGCCTTTATAATGGTGTTAGTGGCATTCTCGTTTATTCAATCCTTCTGTGAATCATTTTTATACTAAGGTTTTTCATCTATGATTCCTGTTCATCCTGTTTACCTTATATTAATGGTTGTCTTGGCTCCTACTCTAACTCCTTGAACGGGTTTCAGGGAAGGTCACTTCAACTATTTGTTCCACCCCCATGGTCTATTTTGTCCTTCTCCCGGATGCATCTCAACTTTTTTCATTCAGTTACAACTGCTCGCTTTCAATACACGTGTACGCTGCGTTCCTGCCTCATGGATCATGGTAATACTTAATTTCCTAATATTTTTTCACTTTTAATGCTTGTAATCTGCGCTTTGGCATTTATAGTAACTTACTATTGACACATCTGAAACAAGCATGTGTTTGGGTTCATTCAAGTTAGATGCTCAGAGCTGACGATGAATCTAGTCTAATTAACCTTCAAAATTAAGTCAATGCTATTCATTTATTTTTTTTGGCGTTGTAGCCATGGTTTAACTGCTTTGGTGATTTTAATATTTCGTAATTACTTTGAATTGGTTATTATTATATCTTTCTCTCTCTCTCTCTCTCTCTCTCTATATATATATATATATATATATATATTCTTATGCAAGGCCCGGCTTAGCCTAACTGGAGCAAACATTCCTCCGTGTTCTCCCCCTCCCCTTCCCATTTCGCCATATATGAAAAATATATGGCGCAAATATGTGCAAAATTATTTTTCAAAAGAATAAATTATTTCTATGAAACGGTATCCAAAACGAAGTTTTTACCTATTTTAAAAAAAATTGAATGACTGACCCCTTTTTCGTCGCAGTCCAAGCCAACAGGGTCTAGAACTAGATGATGAGTGAGTGCGGTCATCCCTATATATCCAATGGCAAGATTTTATTTCAGAAAGCAATCGCTCATTTTTTTTCATGTTATAATTGTTTGGGGCCGCTGTTTTAGTCAGGCCCTGTTTCTATGTTGAAGATCAATTCCTCTAAGCGAACTTGCGTCATTGTTTTTTATGTTTCCTCGGCAGCATATACAGCCACGCCACGCATTTGACTTTGTTTCAGCTAAGCTTATGTAGTGAGTTTGACGAAAGACCGGGGCAAGACTCAAGCCCTCCAATAATATCATTCTCCACCATTCCACACTTTTCAGTGTTGCTAGTGTTTAATAGTGGACAAGGATGGGTGTGTATGCAAAATAAAGATTATTTATTATTATATTTCTTAGTATTTCATACGATAATAGTAACATTATTATTTTTTTAAAAAATAGGTCGATCAGGCGGTTTTAGATTTCCGCCTTATTCTGTCGCTTTACTCGACTGGACGACGACACTGCGGTGTTTTAACTGAGTAAAGAAGGTTTTGAGATCCGTATGAGGAGATTCTGTTTCTTGAGAAGCAAACGCACCTTTCATATGACGTTGCTTGCGGATGAACGAAGAAAACAAAGGAATAAAAGGACGGAAGATCCACTTCAACAGTTTTCAATAAAACAGAGGGGTCTATCCTCGTGACGTCACTACCTTTTCAATTGTAAACTTTTCCATGTTAAATCATTTTGAATCAGTTAATGTTTTGAAATGAAGTCTGAATAGATCCACGCTTTTTACTTTCCCTACAATACAGCGTCATGCATAGGGAGAATATTCGTATCGTGTCGAAAATCGCAACTCGTGATCTTACTTTGAGCGTGACATTTGTGTGTCTGTCTGTGCAATGTATGGACACACTCTAACTCAAAAGATGAATGTCCCCCCTATTTCGTACAATTTTGTTGGTAAGTCACATGTGAGAGACCCTGGTGCTGATGAGATTTTAGTACGATTTGGAAAAGGAGGGTGGGGGGGAGGAATCCCGCATTTTCCCCCCATAAAGTCAAAAGACTACGTACACACGTAATCTTTTAGTTATCTTTAGAAATGTACTATTAAATACTTGTTTTATACGTCACTTTTAACGACGAAGAGAATCAGACCCACCCTGTTGCTATAGAACTAGCCGTTCTCGAGATATTTTCGTCTCGCTATGAAAAGACGCTCCGTTACCCAATGAAAATGAAAATTGAATTAAGTGTCATTTCAAATAAGGATGCGTACTATTTTGTGCAATAAAATTCAATTTAATAAATTATTAAAGAAATAAAGAGAAAATGAACATGAACCTGTAGGGAAAGTTTTGTGCACATTTTTAAAGTAACATTTCAAACACATCACCGAGAGTTCCTTTTGCCAAATCTCTATGGATATGCTACTATGGATATACGAAATATGAATGTCTGTAGTGACAAACAGGTTCAAGATTATAAAATGGGACGAGACACATATTTGGGTGAAATGTAACATGTTTTGATTTTGTCGGTGTCTTTTACATAAAACTATCCTAAAATCCTGCACATTTAACTTTAGCTAGAAAGGCGCTAAAAAGTATTTTGATATTTTGTCGACATGTTTTTCTTCTACATGAAAAACGAATTGATAGAGTGAGAATGGATCGTACAGGATTATCTACACCAGAAAACATTTGTGTTCTTGTGCAGTGAATGACTGGGGCCCACGATGGATTGATAACTCCTGCATTCAGTTGCTTTTATATTGTACTACTATGGAAAAGAATATTTCCTAAGGAGTCAACATTTTTTTTCGAAAAAGAAAATGATAACAACTGAGAAAGCGCAAAGGAACCAGTAGTCTACGATAACACACAGAAAAATAAATCCACAGACAATGGTAGGTGTCAAAAATAAATCCCCAGATAATGGTATGTTGAAGTTGAAGACCCAGACCGACCGGCTCGTCAGCAAGGACATGAGCAACCGATTAGTCGGCCGGAGATAATGGTATGTGTAGTTCATGTACAAACATATCAATATATATCTCCGGTATTTACAGAATACAAAAATTTTGTGTTTTAAGACAATTCTTTTCATTTTTATGAAAGCCTATTTATTTTGGGATCTGACACATTTAGTTTCTGTCGTCATTCGAAATTGCATCAGATATAAATTTAATGTATACTATCTTGGGCAGAGTGCGTGTATATCTTGCGAGTTTAAAATGTGTCCTAGTTGAAAAAAGGTTATTTTATCATAATGAGTTTGCAGACCAACAGCTGATTGGATAAACTAAATATCATTTTCGACTGTTTTGTGAATTTTTGAATTTCAGCCTGTCAATAAATTGTATACAGACATAAAAAAACAAACTAAAAAATGGGTTGGTCCACCCAGAAATAGCTTTAGAGGTTAATCAATCCAATGGAGTTTTATTTCGGTTTCATTTTTAGCTGAGATATGTCACAAACATTCAAATAAAAATCCGGAATAAATCCTGCGAAATATATCTTACATACATTAAACCAAAGGTAGAAATGATAGAGCAGATTCTTGCCGTTTTTGGGCATCAAAATATTTTTCGAATTGTGTTCCAAAACAGATCCCAAAAAAATGTCGACCGAAACAAATGAAGCCTTTAAAAGCATAATATTCCTTTAGTTTTGCATTTTAACATAAATAAAATATTTTATATTTTCAACACATGCACATTAGCATTATTTTAAAGCATTATAAAAGCGCATTAGCCCTATACTTTGGTTTGACATGGAAACTTCTCAGTCGATGAGAAAAATTCGACTGGAAGTATCTTTCATTTGAGCAGCACATATTCTTGTATTTCACGCAACTTTAAATTGACAATGATCGAGCAATATTGGTCATATATTCAAATATTCTAATAATGCATAAATTGAGCGTCATTTTTGCAATTTGGATCATCTTTACATCCATCTAGGGAACGGTTTATGCTAACTTATAAAATGGGTGCCAATCGTTTTCTGTTGAAGAACTGGGGCGCAACATTATGGAAGGTTTGGATGTTTTGGAGCATATTTTTTAATTAAGAAAAACGCTGCATTATTAAATACTTAATAAAATAAGAACGCCACATGTTCTCTTGATCATTAAATATTTAATGAAATGAGAATGTAACATTTATTTCGGAATATTTCGCACATAGGCATTCATACACACGTAAGTAATATGTGTGCAAACCCTCCTCTTCAGTGTATTCATCAATATTAAGTACTTTAAAATAGGTTGCTGTCATTTTCATTTATCAAAGTCATAGAAATAGATTCAATTTTGAGCATCACTAGAAATCTCTAACTGTATAATATTAAACTGGGTAGTTACAAGAATATTTGTTTATTCCTTCTTTCAATTAGGATCATTTTCTACTTCTAAAACAACATTTTTAACTCGTTATCTCATATATATTACAAGAAAGATCAATCGTGCATAAAGCATTCATTATGAAACGCTTTCCAACTGAAATGCAATTTTATTTAAATATATCTAAAATGCGATGCATTCAGCGCTGATATTTTTTTTAATGATCACAGAACTACAATCCTTTATTTTACTTGAAAACTCCAAACTTCATCGAAAAAAAAAAATGAACTGGATTCAAATGACGTCATCGAAATAGAAATCGTCTGGATCTCTATATAAAAGCAGTGAAAATTTCATTCATACACTTTTATTCCAGACTTCAGAGTTAAATCATTTTACGTGAAAAAAAATTCAGCAATTCTTATACAACTCGTTTTACAACCACTTGTTTACATTCTGAATCCATTAAAATGAGGCTTCTTTGTAGAAATAATCAAAGTTTGAGGATCATTTAAACTCACATATATTGTAATTGCGTTGTTTCAGTATGTATATGCACAGAATTTAAGCAAAAACAAAGCGGTTTTAGGACGGGTGCAACACTCAATATAAATTTAAAAAGATTTTTAAAATCACGATCTTTTACTCCGGGGAAAAAAAAGATGAACGCCCTATTTTATTTTGAAGTGGATCAGGTGATCTCTTTCTATTATGTGGGTGCTATTAATATTTTAATTTTTATTTTAAAAACTACCTAACCTATTTTGCTGAAATTTTTTTTATACATTTGATGGGATCATTTGAATATTTCCTAAAATTTTCGAAACAATGTATGAATTTTAATTTTGCTTAAAAAATGCTTGAAAAACGAGGTCCCATAGGATTCAATGTATTTCATTTTATCAACCCGGGTTCTATCCAAAACTAATAGGGTGATATTATTCAGCAGAAACACCAAGCACACAACTATAATAGAAGGTCTTTTTTTCATTTCTTATAAGACGTACAAAATTTAAAAAAGGGCCAGAGCGCTTTCGAGCATAAATACGCTCTTCATCAGTGGCTACATGGAAATAGAAATGATCGTTCATATATAGACCAGAAAAGGTGAGAAATTTGCATAAATACAATTATCAATAAACTTACGTTTATCTAAGGAGAATCCAAAAATACAAAACATTTTGAACAGATTCAAAATCGAGCATAAATCACGAAAAGTACAGTAAAAAATTTTTACAATTTTATTACAGAAATTTCAAATTCAAAAATATTTAAAAAAAAAAATTAATTTTATATATTATTGATAATTATATATATATTAATTGATAATTGTGTTCACCTTTTCTGGTCTATATATGAACGATCGTTTCTTTTTCCATGTAGCCACTGATGAAGAGAGTATTTACGCTCGAAAGCGCTCTGGCCCTTTTTTAAATTTTGTACGTCTTATAAGAAGTGAAATAAAGACCTTCTATTATAGTTGTGTGCTTGTTGTTCCTGCTAATTGAAATCAGACGTGATGCCAATTTATTTATTTGATATTATTCATTTACATTCCCATAGGTCCTACAGACCATCTCAACAATATACTAAAATTTCATTTTGATATTGTTGAGATCCTTTTTACGGCAGTTGTCGAGCGAACGAACAGACAGAAAGTCATAAACAATGAGAGACACAACGAGTCAAAGTGATTTAAACCCTTTTGGAATTAAACTCTTCAATTTAACTGACAAGAAGTGACATTCATTTACTACTATTAACTACATAGTACTATTAACTACATAGGATTTTGCGTCAGAAAACCAACGCTGGATAAGTATAGGAATTATATTATTAAAGATTCCATATTGAATATTAAAAACCATTTCAATATTCAGCGATCGTGGAACATTTGAATGGTTTTACCATTTAATTTCAACAGCCAACTCTCGTTCTAACACGTTGCGAGCTACCATAAACCTTTGGGTTGGTCGTGTGGTCTGGGCTTTCAACGTTATAGGGCGAGAATTGGTAGAGAAAGTTGTAAAAATAATTGGTAGAAATGTTGAAATATTACTGGGAATTGATTGGGCAACGAACTGCCCTCGTTAGGGAATACTTATCTCCTTTTTCGATAACCTGGCATCCTGTTGACTCTGCATGCTAGGAAATACGTGAGAAGTTAATACTCATTGTCGGATCGAAGGATCTTTAGTTTTATACCGCACATTTTTGTAGCCAACCTTGCAAACGGGCCATGCATAAACAATCAGTATGTTTCATTATGAAAACGAAAAAAATTGAAGCAAGGAAAATAAATTTATAGCAGCGTCGGAGCTTCTCAAACCCATTTTAGAATGTTTCTCATCCAATTTTCAAATATTATAGCTGTACATGACTGTGGACGCATTTGGCGAAACAGCGGAATGTCTTAAGCGGAACGTTTTAGACAAATAATTATTGTTTGAAGGAAAGGAATCCATTTGGACCCTAATAAAACTCTTAAATCTTAATCATTTTAGTTGCATCTTATAATACTGTCGCGAACGCTTCATATTCTCTCCCTGGCGTCCCCCGTCTTGTCTTTCGTCTCTATCGCAGACCATCGGACTGTTTCCTCAAGAAGACAGTGGCACGAACATTCTTTCCCCGACATGGTTTCCAGATGGGGCGACTTCTCAAAACTTTGAGGAACATCACCCAATAACTATTAGTCTACGAGATATTAGATGATTCTGGAAATTTCTACAGAAATATTTCTAGAAGTTTCTATAGGGAGACTATAAAAAGGACTCATCCCTCCGTTTGAGTTCAGTTGACACTATGCGAGCTGCAGTGAACTGTGACTTTTGTCAAGGTTTTGAGACTAGTAGCCGTTGTTTCGTGAAATCATTGTCGCCAGGATTTTGAGAATATATCTTGTTGTTGATGTTGAAACCCAGACCGTCCGACCTACCAGAAAGGTGTAAGGAATATATCCTGTGAAATGAGTGGAGTATTTAAGTGCTGTTGGATTGCATACTGTTCCCGTTTTCCTTGTAAATGAACGCAAGTTATCCAGAAACTCGGATTCGTTCTTGTGTCCTGCGCATACGATTCCTGAGAAGACGTTTCCTTTAGATAGGATATGGTGTTGCAATGCAGCTTTTTAACGGTCCTTAGGAAGTTTCCACAGAAACAGAGATTTGGGTTTCAGGAAATGCTCATTCTTGGGCACGCCAGCAAAAATATTTTGCAGAAAGAGCACCACGTACGGCATTTAGTACTGTGTGGAATACTCCCTTTCACCGGGATTGTGCTGATCAATAGAACATTTCAAATAAAATGACATGCAGATTACAACATTTTTACTTTCCCTGCAATAAATGGTAATGTATAGGGAAAGGATTGGAATCATGCCGATCCTAAAATTCGGTAGGTAAGTCACGGGTGTTTATGACCCTGGTGCTGATTAGTTTTCGGTTCGATTCGGTCTAAAAGAAACCGCCTTTTTTTTTTTTTTTGCGAAATGCCCTTCAAAAATCGTCGAAATCTAAAATAAAAAACTGCGTATGCTCAAATATATCCATTAAATTCTTGTTTTATACGTAATTTTTAACGATAAGAATATTAAGACCAACCCCATTACAGCAGGACTAGCTGTTGAGATAGTTTAGTTTTTTCGCACTTGCGTTACGCCACTTTTGACAATAAGTCCAGTTACCCAATGAGAACAAAAATTGAATAAAAGTACAAATTCTGTATAATAATTTTAAATAATTATAGGTGTTATTACTTTCCTTATATACATATAATGTATAAGTAAAGTATTGTGACGGGGTCGAACATTCGAATTCGAGTTTTCGACGGGTGAGCATCCATGATTACGAATCAGACGTTTTTGAGATGATGTGTGTGTGTGTATCAGTGAGTCTGTGGAGACGATAATTGACGAACAAATGGACCGATTCGAGCGAAATTGGGTACAAAAATTACAATCCATGAATACTGGAAGCCTATTGTTTTCATACACAATCGAATGTTCAGAACCCCCTAAATTTTATGAGTGAAATTTTGAAAACACCATCAAAAAATTAAAACGTTTAATAAAGTTACGCAAATAGACATTTTTTATGTAATTTTTCATAAGAAAACGATTGACACAAATAATAGAAAGCTAGCTCGAACCGTTCTCGTGATATTGCACATTTTAAAAAAAAATTATCAAAAAAATCATATAAAATTAAAAAAATATTACCTATTGAGAAATATGTTCACTTTACATAAGTAATATCATGCGATCCATTGGGTGACATCATTCTCGTGGATCTAGCTCATTCCATTCATGTGAAAAGTTACTTTAGGTAATACTTTTGTATTTGGATGCTAATAGTCATTTATCTGCTACAAGAATAACTTATTTTTCCGTGCATAACGCTTGGCGCGATTTTGGCGGAATGTCGTCAACTTGGCGATTTTTTTTTAATGTTGCTAAATAAAAAAACATAATAAAATATTACACCTAATAAAAATGACGCTAAATCAATGAATATGACGACTAGATGATAAAAGTTCAATATCTTGGAAAGAACATAAGCATAGACTATAAGAATAACAACCTATTTCTCCGTCCGGCCGTAACGTTTAGCAAAAAATTTAGCGGGATGCCGTCCACTTGGCGACTGTTTTAAATGTTGCTAAAATAACAAAAATGTCGCCCAATTGATAAAAAGTGACGCGAAATGGGAAGTCATGTCTGGCAAATTCTGCTTTCCGTCCTATGTCGGGCATACCTTCTAATATATAAGAAACACGCTTCTCTCCGCTTGTCTGTAACACTTGGTGATGCATTTAGCGAACATACTTGAGAAAATAACAGGAGCGAAAGATATCACTTTGTCAGGTGGGTGGAATCGAACCCACAACCATGAACTGAGAAGCGAGCACCACCAAGCCGCAGAGGCCGACAACTGAATGAATTTCATTGGGGTATATATATATATATAGTATTTGATGAGTAACAAGGTCACTTGCAAAGTTAATTGAATCGAACTCACCGTCAACCAAACCACAGCGCCGACGAATGAATGGGCTTTATTGTGGTATACATAAACTTAAAGAAAAGCTTAGAAAACAGCAAACCAGAAAAAGGTCACTTGGCAGATGATGAAATCGAACCCTCGACTGTATTGAAAAGACAGATCCCTACCAATAAGCCACAGGAACCGATAACTACATGAATTTTATGGCATATACGATGAATGGATGACGATAAATGCTTAAGAAATGAACAAGTGCGAAAAAGATCAGGTGGATGGAATCGAACTCACGACCGTGGATTGAAAAGGCCATACCACCGATCCGATTCTGTCTGTACAGACGAAGGAATGAACTTTGTCCCGGTATTTAAACTTGATGAAGAGAACTGCTCAAGGAAACAGCGAGTGAGAAAAATGCCACTTGGATGAAATCGAATCGATTCTGGACCGTGGATTGAAAAACCAGTCACAAGGCCACCAAATCACAAGGCCGACGAATGAATGAACTGTATTGCTTGATGAAATAACATACTTTAGAAACCTTTACTTTAGATTATAAACTGGATGAAACAAAATACTTTAGGAAATAACAAGAGCGGGAAAAGACGACTTCGCAGATGGGTGAAATCGAATCTACGAACATGGATTGAAAAGCTGGAGTTTATACCACCCAAGTCACAGAAGACGACACATGAATGACTTTTATTGGGGTATATATAAACTTGTATAAACCTGACGAAAAGAAATAGGATCCTCGATAAATAAATGAACTTTGTCTGTTTGACGGGGGCTTGATTCCATCCTGACAGAGGATTCTATGAGTTCGGCCATGGATCTACAAAAGCCAGGTGGACATCCAGATTGATTGACCGCCTATTTTGAGCAAAATCTGTTTGGCTGATACACGGCGTGCTGTGTTTCGGATTCTCCTACCACACATTAAAGTAGCAAAACTATAAATGCTGTTCAGAAGTATAAACAACTTGCTCGTTACAGAAACAAACTAATGCTGCATGAATGAATATTTCAATGTATACGTACGTATGCTAACTTGAAACTAAATACTTTTTCCTGTACTTTCAGAAAATTATTTTTAGCTACAATGTTTTGGCTGCATTTTTTTAAATGGCTAAACTATCCTATGAAATATAGAACAGAACATTAAATAGATTTGCCAAGTAGCAAACTTACATTTGAAGGGATTTATATATAGAAAGGTTTTTATAGAACCGAAGGATTTACTTAATCGATTTTTAACTGGATAATGGGTAGTTTGGACCAGTATTGGTTAGTTTTAAATAAGTTTTGGGCAACATTTTAAGCAAGTATTGAACCATATAAATAAATTATTTGTGGGACCAAAAATGACGAATTTTCTTTCAAGAAAGTCACAATTAACGAGTGGAGTGTAACTAATAATGATAAATACATACGAGGTTCAACCGTTATATAAATATAGCAACAACTTGACGCTGAACTCTTTTGTAGCTCGCGATCTCTGAGATATTCGCCAGGTTTAACTCGTCCTTGCTAATCCACCTTCACGAGATGATGTTTTGCTGCCCTACCAGAATGCTGAATGTGGCCCGCAATAGCTTGCCAACTTCTGCATTAGATAGCGGATCTAATATTACTGAATTTAACATATATTTCAATTCATCACTCGGAAATTCAAACCTAAGCCCATTTAAAGAACGAAAATGACATTCATGCTGAAGTGTTTTGTTACAGAGAATATAATGTTTGACATTTTCGCTGGGGGTTCGTTGAGACTCTGTAAAAGATGGAGTGTATCAGAAAATTAGGGAAAGAGAGGGGTATATCCATAGATACAGCAGATTGAACGCATGACGTCACATCGGTGGTCCATATTTGACAAAAGGGGAAGGTAAAAGTCAAATGTATGATTAATAGCTGAAAAGGCAAATTTCTGCGATGAAAATTGGTACATGTAATAATAAAGTAACGAGTAAGTGCTTTCCTAGACCTTAAAATATCGACTTAGAACACGTGTTTCTAAAGTGCCGCGATATTCCGACAGTTTTAATGCCGTTTCTATTTCCGTATTCATTTCCTAAAATTTAAATATAACAGAGAGGGAAAAAAAATCTACTGCGATAAAACTCTGAATTCTTTAATTTTCAGTTTTTTTTTTCCCCCAGCAAATTTTGGTTTTGATGGGAAACGAAATCTGGAGAAGTCAAGTCTTCGTATTCTATAAGCTTAACTCAATTGTCTTGTCATTTCAGACAATTCTTTCGTGACACATACCGCTCCCTGTGGGCAGAGTAAAAGTATTCCATAGATAATAATAAAAGTGTTCCAAGATATCAGAAGATCTTGGAACAGTTTTTTATTCTGCACTTGGAACACCTTTATTCTGCCCTGTGGGCAGAAAGAATAAAAGTGTTCAAAGATACATGAAGGTTAGAGTGGAAGACATCGCAGGATGATGAACTCAATTTCTGAAACTAAATTCCCTGACTTTTCCAGAGGAAGTTTCATAAATTTTCAGCAGGGTTGTAGAGTCGGTCGGTACCTCAAACCTTCGGCTCCAACATAAATAGCGATTAATTTTTCATTTCTATAGAATTTTAATCGGTAAAAATGTAATGTTTTTTAAATTTATTACCTAAAAATATTTTAAAAACTATTAAAAAAATTAAATATTCTAAAATCAAATTATTTTTAAATAGTTTTATTCAGGAGTCCGAATTGATATATTTTTACCGACTCTACAGCCCCGATTTCGAAGTTTACCGCAAACAATATATAAACATGGATGAGTACTCTTTAGCAGTCTTTTATATAAACAAATATGTGTTGTCATTTATTACAATAAATAAATAACCTCTAAATAATGCAGAAAACATTCATATCACCACTTTTACCCTTATGAATTAAAATATTACTTATTGCTTTATTACTTCATTACTTTACAATAAAATACTAAATTTTAAGTAAAAAAAAAAATAATAACTAGGTGTTCATTACAACTCTTTTCTTTTAGTTGAGTATTTAGGAGTTCAAATTTAGTATTTTAGATATCCGGTCGAGACACAAAAGATATGAGATAATTTCAAGGTCAACTCTGAAATTTTCCAGGTTTCTTTTTATAGAACTATGCATTTTCCACGACTATTTCATTGCCGGATGCGTATGAATCTTGTATCGTTTAGCCAATGTGAACCCAATGGAATTAATTGTTCAGACAATGAGGTGTGACTTCTTTTGGCTGTATGCCACCGTTTAGTGATAAATCTAATCTAATGATAATGCAATAGCTCTTACACCCCCCCCCCTTTTGTTTTAAATAATTCATCCGAAATTAGACTCTCACAACAGTCAAGTCAATATTTATTTATATTTGACTGACTTTGAAATTTTAAATTATTCCGCACCCCTTCGATATTTTAACTGTACCCAAGTATTGGCGTTCTATTTTATACAGTTTGGTCTTTCAAAGTAGCCTTTCTTCCAATGATTTCAGTCAGTTGTTGGTCGTTTTATCCACTTTTATCGTCTAAATAGTCTTATAAATGCAAATTATTTCGTCAATGTATGTTGGTCTAACAGTCCAGCATTGACGTATTATTGTATAGAACATTTCAATGGGGTAGAGGGTCAACAAAAAAATGCGTTAAAGCAGCCCATGTGGACCCAAAGAAGAGTGGACTGCCGTTAAAGGTTTAGGAACAATGACCTTTTAATATAAAAGCAATAAGACGTGTAAGAATACGTAAAGATGCACCGTTTTCAAGATATCTTTAAATCTTGTGTATATACTATATAACTTATACACAAGATATCTTGAAAACGGCGTATCTTTACGTGTTGTCAGTTGCGGGGATCATAGTAGATTTTCTAAAAATTTTAGGTAGGAATTTAAGGAATTTTTTTCAAAATTTTAGGAGCTAATTTTTATTATTTCTATTATTAGTACTGTTTAATTACCGTTCTTTTCATTAATTAAAGGAGAATTGATACAAAAAACAAACATCATTGAAAGAAAAAGGTAATCTTTTGAATATTTTTCCTATTTAATTTTTCATTTTAATGCTCTGTAGACTTGAAAATTCAAATTATCACTCAGTATCCAGTGGCCACTTTATCACAGGTATTTTTTGTGTAAATATATGCATACATACACACTATATATATGTCCGGCCGTCCAAATAGGTGCTCTTAGTCCCCTGGACGAGTCGGACGGTCTGGGTCTTCTACACTATATATATGTATGTTAGAAAAATGTTAGTTTAGTTTTCAAACAACTTTATATAAACAGAAAAAGAAAATCTTAATATAATTAACAAAAAAAGAATCCAAAAAGCTCAAAATCACATTTAAAAATTTTAAAGAATTGTAAAATAAAATACGGACATAAGAGCAAAAATCTAGCTGGTAAGTTAGTAGTTATTACATGTAACGTACAAGGATTGCATGCACCCGCGCAGCGGGCGGGCTTAAAGCAAATAATGCTAATAAAAGCCAATTTATTTTAGGAAAACGGTTTATCTGTTAGCCTTGAACCCTCATAGTGGGCTGGAACGCGATTGACAGCTATTTCAAATCTATGCAGATTGCATGTGCCCGCGCAGCGTGTATATCGTTAGTACATGTAGTAGAATTGTCGTTATTGCATATATCGTACGTGGAGTGCACGCACCCGCTAATAAAAGACGATTCATTTTATACGCAGCAGCTGTATCATTACCCGTGTGCCCGCATTGCGGTAGGAAAAGCGATTGACAGCTACTTAATGAGTTAGCCGTAACTTCCGCGCGTAGCTGAGGTGTGTGATTGACAGTAACTTCATAAACTGCATCCTTAGCCGTGAATTGCGCATGTTGCTACATCGTTAGCCATAATTTGCGCACGTAGCTGAGGTATGCTATTGACAGCTACTTCATGAACTGCACCGTTAGTCATAACTTGAGCGCGTAACGGAAACGTGCGATCAACAGCCACTTGATGAACTATATCGTTAGCCGTAACTTGCGCGCGTAGCTGAGATAGATAGCTACTTCATCAACTGTACCGTTAGCCGTGACTTGGCCGCGTAGCTGAGGTGTGCAATTGTCAACTGCTATATCAACTGCACCGTTAGCCATGACTTGCGCGCGTAACGAAGGCGTGCGATCGACATCTACTCCATGAACTGTACCGGTAACCACGATTTATGCGTGTAGCTGAGATATGCAATAGACAGCTACTTAATGAATTGAACCATTAGTTATGACTTGAGCGCATAACAGAGATGTGCGATCGACAGCTACTTCATGAACAACATCGTTAGACGTAATTTGCGCGCGTAGCTGAGATAGACAGCTACTTCATTAAATGTACCGTTAGCCGTGACTTGCCCGCGTAACTGAGGTGTGCGAATGACAGCTACTTCATCAACTGCACCGTTAGCCATGACTTGCGAGAGTAACGAAGGCGTGTGATCGGCATGTATTCCATGAAATGCACCGCTAGCCACGATTTATGCGTGTAGCTGAGCTGTGCGATAGACAGCTACTTCATGAACTGAACCATTAGTCATGACTTGAGCGCGTAACGGAGACGTGCGATCGACAGCTACTTCATGAACAACATCGTTAGCCGTAACTTGCGCGCGTAACGTAGATGTGCGATCGACAGTTACTTTATGAACTGCCCCGTTATTTATGGCTTGCGTCGCAAAGGTGCACGATCGACAGCTACTGCAAGAAAGGTATTGCAAGTTTAAAAACTTTTTCAAAAACAATAGGGCTGGTCGCCGAAGGCAGTAATTAAATAATGAGGGAAACGAGTTATCCTATATTTCATCAAAGCTACAGCAACGCGTTAACCTAGACACAGCTATTTCAATCATCCTCTGTTTTGATAGAATCAACCAAAACACATACACAAATTCCTGCGGCTCAAAAGAACTCTAGTCCAGAAAACTATATTTTTAAATATTGGTTTTTGAGCAAAATTCTAACAGAGTTCAAATCTTTGGTACTTTTCATCCCAGATGCATACTAAACATGGAATAATTTGACAAAATTTTAAGTTTAAAAAGAAATGAAAACTGTTTAAAAGTTTTATCTGTTGGAAACGGGAATGTGTTTATTTAACATTCTTCATATTTCTGCTCTTTCATTGTTTTTAATTTATTTTTTATGGGGAGCGTGGCGATCCAATTGCGGGACCTCTCTACTATGCCGTATTTTATTTTATCTATTGCTTTTCTTCATAAACTGCTATGTGGTCCAGGCCCCTACGCAATGCATCTTTTTGAAGAAATATCCTGTAATATCATCAATGTCTAGAGAGGTTGCTAACAGCAGACAAAAATTCCTTCTCTGCTCTCCTGTTTTGACATGATGTTGATCAAATATTACGTAATGAGGGGCGTAAGAGAATCATAATCCGACTAACTATATTTGTATTATTGGATTTAGACCTAAAATTCTTCAAAATTTTTGCGCACAATTGATTCCAAACAAAGAATAGTTGAGCAAAATTTTAACTTCGCAAAGAAAGAGAAACTTCGTGATTTATCTAGTAAATATGAGGAAGCACACTATTCGACAACCGAACCCGCCTTTTTCTATTTCATTTCTTTGAGAGGTTAAAGGCTTTTAGGTTTGTTAGCTTGCGCTGGAGATTCCTACTCCCACAAACAAAAGAATCTCCCCCCAAACTCCGGTCGTAAATGATCACGTGGGTCGCCATTCTCTTGCGATCGTATTTCACTAAAACCGCCCGCGGACGGAGAGGATTTAACCATTGAGCATTGAGAATCGGCGATTTTGTAGTGATTGACACTTTTGTAGTCTTTGAATTTGTAAAAGATGAGTGCTATTTTGAACAACGTTTTAATTTCTGAAGTCTTTTTTTAACATTGATTGCCGTATGAATGGAATGTATTCGGCCGATAGTAGAGTAAATTTGACGCCCAAAACATTACAAAATTTTAGGATGATTTAAAAATTTAGTTTAATTTTAGGAACTCAAGGGAAGCTTCAAACTTTTAGGAAATTTAGGACGAATGCGATCCCTGCAGTTGCTTTATTGTGGAGAATCTGTATTGTAGAGAATAAAAATAAAATATTAAAATGTAAAAGTAAAAAGTGGCGATTATGAGTGAAAAAGAAATCAGGAAATGACAATTCGATAAACTGATTTTTCCTATTTATTGGCAAATGTTTTACATTTACACTGATAATATACAATAGGTATTTAACCTCGGTATGTACAAGAGGCAGCAATAGAGCGTGGAGGCAGAAAGTAAGGAACTCAACAAAATTGTAACGCAAATAAAACATTGAAAGATAACCGTTCAAAGGGACGCTAAAAATTATCCATCTAAGCGATCTATCTCCAAATTGCAATTGTTTCGCAATATTTCCATGATGTAATCCTTAATATTTCTCAACAATTCATTTTATTCGACAGTCATCTTGGTGCTTTATAGGACGAGGACTACATTAGGGAAATAATATAGGTCAAGAAATGTATAAATCGAATTAAGAAGGATCCTTTCCGTGGTTCAAATCGGAGTAAAAATATGTTGAGATAAAATATTCCAAATTCGTAATAAATAGTTCGCGATACAGTCGTTACAACGGGAGAATATCTTATTTATAATTTATTTTGGAGTGATAGGGGGGTAAAGCGGATCTCGTTAGAAAGACAGATTTAGCAATTTACTCTAAACGGTTGACAGCAATCAAGGTCGACAACTTTCCGACAGATAGAAAGGCGAAGAGATGGAAAAACGGAAATGTGTTTAAATTGACAGCTTTCTTCCTCCATGCAAGATTGCCATCTCAGATATAATTTGATTCACTGTACATAATTTTTTAAAATATATCTTCGTTCTCACAACGGAGTTCGTAACCAGAAATGAATGTTAAAAAAGTTATGTACAACAGATTAAAAAATAGTCATCGTTGCGCAGCCATCCATTACTTGAGAGTTCTGGCACTCCTAAGCCTTTTGTACTTTGAAAAGGTCATAACCAAATGGAATACGTATGAATCGCCAGCTTTCACTGGATGGAACACATCTATTAATATTGCACAAGATTTCATCAGTCAGCGGCGCTCACTATGATGCTACACTCATTTACAACAAACAATAACTGTACAATTTTGATATTCACCTCGTCGGACAATTTGACAAGGATTTGAAAGCTCAGCCAATCGTTCCTTAATAAGGTTTTTGCAATGAAAAACTGAGATGGGTTTCAACTTCCATGTCTCAATGAAAATAAATACGAACTGGTTGACAGTCGGGATGAAACGTCAAGATACTGAATGCTATTTCGGTTTAGAACTGTCAAAACTCAAAATGTCGAAACTCAACAGACGGAATAGCTGCTAATGATGGTTGTTAGACCGAGAGTCCAATTTCTTGATGACTATCTTCTGAAAACCATTGGGATCGGGATGGAATACAGCCAAATTTTTGCTTGCTTTGAATTTGTGGTTATAATTTTTGTAGGAGTCCACCTTTTTGAAGATGGGAACAGAAGTCTTGTTTTGTGATGAAGTGGTGGCTGCAGCTAGGGATGAAGCTGCGAGGCTACTTGCGGGAATCACATGTTGTGGACTAGGTGCTGGTGAGGCTGACCTGTGATGAGGAGACATCCTTAGCATAGAGGGTGATGCTCTCGGATGAGCAGGTGTAGCACTAGAAGTCAGACTAGATCCCCTACAGTTGGGCGAGCTCGGAAGTACAGAGTCTGAAGGTTTTCGAGTAGAAAATGAGGATGTATGCTTATTATGATAAGTGAAAGATTGTTTGTTGTTTGCACTGGTTGTTGTCGATGAGACGTCCTTTGGAAGAGAATTCGTTGAACGATTTGGCATAGGTATGTTCATTGCCATGCTATTCCTGTGTGTATACGTTGTTAAACTGCTCATCATGGAAGCATATGGAAGCATTCCTGACATTAAGTTCACACCACTCTGATGAGCAATGCCGGGCGACAACTTATGACTGTATGACGATGTTGGAGTGGCTCGACCCGCAAGGATGGAAGGGGATGAAACAGGCCTACTAGAGGACATAGAAAAGGGCACATTAGTCGTGGAGAATTGAATCGAGTGATGGGGTGATTTTGAGTTCCCAGTTAACTGAGCGTGCAGAATGCTATTGGAGGCGTGGGCTGTCAGTTGGTGCATCATTAAAGGCGTTGCGGGATGCTTTGGTGCAGGCGGGCAAGCAGTGTGTTGTTTGATTGGAGCTGGTAAATAAGCTTGTTGCCGATGTTTAATGTCTAAAACTGGATTGGCGACAGCTTTTGGACGAGAGCTATGAACTTCACCGGGCTTCCTAGTGCAGGTAGATAAATCTAAGACACCTATGTCGTCTTTCTGCGGAGTCTGTGGTTGCGGCTGAGTCTGTGGAGCGGGATTAGGTGGTGCAGAGGATAACGCTGGCCGACTAATTTCGTGTTGGCGATACAAATGTTTGACAACGTCATCGATATTATTTGATTTTGTACGGCGATGGCAGTCATCAGCAGATAAAGTGGTAGTGGAAGTTGATACCGTTGATACGGGTACTGTTGTTGCAGGGACAATTACATCAGGAGTCACTGACTCGACCATGGGCGAGCCAACATCTTCCTCGCATCGCGCTGGACAACTCATATCACTGGCTCGACCACTATCAGCTTCTGTATCGTCCGTAACGTCTGCCTCATCCTCTTTTTCAGCAATAGCCGTGATTTTCTTCCTCAGTGCAGCATCGGTATCATCTTCATTATCTGAACTGTCCATTTTTTGTTCATCCACTACTAGATCGGGCTGACAGCCAAGATCATCGTTATCACTAAATTCTGCCGAGATAGAATTCTTAACGCTTAATTTAAAAGACTCGCAAGCTTTTTTGTCCATAGAAGTTTGGAATATGAATTCGTTATTGTTCGAAGGCGATGTTGCACTTCTGACGTCACTATTAACAGTTATATCAGAGGGTATCAGATCACTAGATCGCTGCTTCGAATTGTTATTGTTTACGCTATTTCGAGACGGTATTTCAGCACATGTGGAAGTGACAGCTGGTTCAGTGTTTTCAACAGTTTTTGAAGAGCACGAAACTGTGGTTGGCGACTGCGTAATAGTTAATGGGCTAGCTAGAGTACGTGGAGCTAATGAAGAAACACCCAAGTTCGTCAACGCTGGAATAAACAATGGCGGAGAGGCAGTCGAAACGGGAGTTTTATTCGCCATCGTTGAATGGACAGGTACCAATGAAGAAACGGAATTAGGTGCACTCGATGCGACTGAAATAGCAGAATTCAAAGTCAATTGAGTGTTTGGAAGCTCTTTGGTATTTGTTAATGTATCAGCACTTTGCGTTGAAGCAGGTGTCGAAGCTAAACTACTGGCGAGTGAAGAGGGCAATGTGTTCGAATTGGGTGCGGAAGACACGAGAATATTGCTCTCTTGCATGCAATTTGAAGCAGCTGAAACAAAGTTGTTTGGGACATTTGAAGAAATGTTACAGAGCGTTGTCGGCTGATTTAAGAAAGAAGGTACTTGAGGAGCGTTTGAATCACGAGAAGCATTGCACAACGAACTTGCAGTCGTAGAAACCAGAGTGGTAACCAAAGTAGGTGCGAGAGTTGTAATCACAGCTGGAACTAGTTTCCCCACAGTGATTTGTGGAAGGTGTTGTAGAGGCTGAGTTGTTAGGCACGTCGCAGGAACAGGAGGAGGGGGCGGAGGATAGGGAGCTAGTCTAGCTAGACGCACGGGAACGTTTTTGTGTCTGGAACTTCGGCCCTTCCTGCCAGATTTCTTTGAACGAGATTTGGGATTCAATTCCGGGTCGTGAATAAACTTTAACCGGAATCCGTTTGTGGGGGAGAGCAATGTACTCCTTTCGGGCGCAGACACCACTTTGACGCTGTTGTAAGCAGGCTCGGCAATCGCCACAGGTGGACATTCCTCTTTTGGACTAGGCTCGGAATTGACAGTTTCGGATTGCACGTCCATTTCCTGAACATCGTTCGCGGAAAATGGAGTTGCTGCATTCTCGGAGAGTTCTGGCTTCTCTACTTCGGGCTGTGAAGTCTGGTCAATTTCCGGTGCTGCTCCCTTTTCTGGGTCGACGTTCATTTCTTCGACAACTTCCATTTCTTCGACGACTTCCATTGCGGGTTGTACGGCATCTGAAACACTCTTCTTCTCCGGCACGTCTGGGTCTGCGCTGTCGAGTGACTCAGCTGATTCGGTTTGCAGGATAGGCGAAGGCTCAGCTGGCGAAGGCGGCTCTACGAGCTTTGGTACACGCTTTGTAATACTATACAGGAATTTCATCGGAGAAGCCTAGAATAAAAAAAATAAATTATATATATACATATATACGATGCTAGAAACATCTACTTTATCGATTTCCTTAATATCGTGGCGCAAAAGGCTTTCTTTAACTCACCCTTTTCCAGGAATATATGTAAGCGACGTCCATCAGCGTGAAGTCATCTCTTAACAAGTGCTCATCGTAAAATATGTCAATCTGAAAATCAAAAGAAATAGTTATAAGTCTGAAATTCACATGGAGAAACAGGCACAAATAGCAAATTCAATCATTACGTAAATCTTTCGATTTTAAACACATTTCCGAAACAAATGATTTTATTTATAAAACTGCAAAAGACAGAAGGAGTTTTATTTGTATTCTCTGATGTACTCAATGGGTCGTATGCTGATAACAAAGTATCATACAAAATAATCGCTGAAAGGGATTCATTAGAAACTTATATAACGTCGCAGCGTGGTTTATTCAAAACAAACTCGGTTTTGTATTTTTAAAATCCCCTCCCCCCAAAAAATAGTTTGTTTTTTAACGCTTTACAACATCGTTGAAAAGTGTTTATGACTTTGTTCATTCATTCTATCTGTCAGTCCGTTTGCACGATAACTGCCGTAAAAATGACGTCATCAAAATGAAATTTTAGTATGCTGTCGAGACGGTCTGTGGGACATATGGGAATGGAAAGGTATCGCCTAATATCACCCAATTAGTTTTGGATTGAATCCGGGTTGAAGAAATTAAATACATTGGGACCTCATTTTTCAAACATTTTTTAAGCGAAGTGAAAATGCGCAAATTGCTTCGAAAATTTTAGGAAATATTCAAATTATCCCAAAAAATTTCTCAACAAAAGATGTTTGGCACGTTTTTAAATAAAAATTAAAATAATAATGACACCCATATAATAGAATAAGATCACGTGACCCACTTCACAATAAAATAGGGCATCTATCTTTTTTCCCAGTGTCAAAATCGTGATTTTAAAAATTCTTTTAAATTTATATTGAGTGTTGCATCCGTCCTAAAACCGCTTTATTTTTGCGTATTTTCTGTGCCCACGCAATGACACTATTTTTGAGTTTAAATGATCAGCCAACTTTGATTATTTTTACAACGAAGCCTCATTTTAATGGATGCGGAATGTAAAACAAGTGATTATTGTAAGATGAGTTGTATAAAAATAACGAATTTTTCTTCACGCAAAATTATTTAACTCTGGAGTCTGGAATAAAAGTGTATGAATGAAATATTCACTAGCTTTTACATAGAGAGCCAGAAGCTTTATATTTCGATGAAGTCATTTGAATAAGGTTTATTTGTGTTGGACGAAGTTTTAAGTTTTCAAATATGATAAATTAGTATTGCAGCACTGTGACTGGATCCTGAGACGAAGGTGAACGAAAAGCATTCCTGAAGAAATTCGAGTTATTGCATTGGATCACGATTTCCACCAGACAAATGGTTGCATATTTATACCGATGGCTAACTTAACAGAACTTGGGGGTCCTGGACACTGCTTGATTTTTACTCACCTGTTAGAGCTTCTACAACGCACTTTCATGGGGAGATCGAGGCAATTTACGTGGGATTGCGACACTTGGTCCTTCTTCATTCAACAGAGCGGTTATCCTCTCGGACTCTAGTTCGGCCCTCCAGGCAATTTCCGGCAGCCACGGATTCAAGAGATTAGGGCGCTTTTAAACGCACAGAATCACGTCGTTACAGTGGGTGCATTGCGGAGTACCGGGTTATGAAAAGCGGCCAAAGAGGACGCTATGGTGGAACAGAGATTCTCAAAGCCTATGACTTTTCATCCAGCGCAATTGTACATTAAAATGCTGAACAAAAAAGAAATTGAGGCAGAGTCTCCGGAGGCGTCTAAGGGAAAGTCATGGAGCGTCCTCGGCGAGAAAATTTGTGTCATTTCAGAGGCTCCTCGACGAGAGGGCCACACTTCTGACGGGTCATGACTGACTGTTTCGGGATCATCTCCGTCGAATGAGACTTGCTGCTTCCCCGGATTGTATTTTATGTGATCTGGGGCAGCCCATGTTTGGAACACATTTGGACGAGTGTCCTGCACTACTGACTTTTTAACTTTATCATTGAGAAATACTAGGGAGCTCGCTGTCCCAGACCGTCCGACTCGTCCTAAGACATGAGCAGTTGTTTGGACGGCCGGAGGGAGAGTTGGAAAGTGTCGAAAGTCTAGACGACCCGACTCGTCCGAGGACTTAGAGCAGCTTTTTGGATGGCCGGGATAGTTGGAAAGTGTGTCATAATCAATGCTTTATGCATGATTGGTCTTTCTTGTTATTTTCAAACTGAGACAAAATAGATCTCTGCTATTGGCTTCTCTTATTTTCGTGTTATATAATAGATTCCTTTACCTTCTCAACACTATTGTGAAATCATGCATTCTTATTTACTAGCATGCATTCTTATTTACTAGAAACTTTGGCTGAATCACAATGCAAAAGAAAAAACGGAATCTTGCTGGATTGGATGGACATGCCTCTATCCACTAGGAACCAAATGAAAGAGGACGCGTGGCTTCATCAAAATAAATATATTATTTGTATTCACATTCATTAACAACGTTTCGTTAGCGTATTTAATCCCGAGTTCCTACTGAAATTTATATAAATAAAATTGAAAATCTGTCTGTCTGTCTCATCATCACGGGAGAGAGGCTGAACCGAATTGAGTGAAATTGGGTGGGTAGCCTTGGAATAGCCCCACATAAAATTGAATCCATGTTTCGAGTTTGTAAGGCCAAGGATATCACTTAAAAACGAGCAATTAAACTTTCCATAGAAATAGCATTATGCAGACGGTATTATTTGAAAAAAAAAATATGTCGCTTAGCAACGGATTTAAATCCAATGTGTTCATGCGGTAGGCAATTTTTATGATATTTAAATATTAAAGATATGCATAATTTAAATAATAATGCCGATTTAAATAATAAAGATATGCATATAAAATAAATTTCACCAATACTGCATTTTTGACTGGATCACATTAATTACGGCCTTCAGGTTTAAACATTATTATTATTATTATTTTTGATATTTTTAATTTATAACGTCTAATAATTAATTTATAACTTTAATAAAACGTCATTGTTCTACTTTTACAAAAATTGTTGAAACTCACAATCTTCTACAAATGCACGGGTATCTTCTAATCTACGAAAATATAAGTAGTACAGGTATATTGACATATACTAGAATCAATTACGGCCTTTAGCTTTAAAGATTACGGGATTATTAATATTTTCAATTTATTACGTCACCTATTTTATTTTGGCAAAGATTTTAGAAACTCATATGTTGTAGTACGTATAATCTTCTAATATTCGCGAATATGAGTAGTACGGGTCCCATACAATTTTAACGCTTTATTTTGTATATGGGTTCAAATTCATATTTTTTGCAAATGTGTTTACAAACGGGACCAGAATGTTTCATTCTTCAGATCTGCCCGTGAAGATAATTTTGTATAGAGAGAACAGATATTCTTAAACTTCTATTTAGGAGCATTCAATTAAATATTCAACAGAATATTTTTATCAACAATGCCATTTATTGCACTATAGGAATTCGCACATGATCGTGAATTTTAAGTTTCTTTAAATTATATACTCTGTACGAAGACCGGGTACACAGCTAGTGTGTGAATAATCTTTTGGGTATTTCCTTGGTGATGAGGCAGAGTGGACGTAAATTCCAAGCGGGTGCTGCCCTTCACAACCAGCCAGCAGCCAGAGTCGTTAGTGAATGGAATCAGCCGCCCGTGAAGTTATCCCAGAGGGCCCCCAAATGAATGGGAGGAAATATCACCGCGGGGGACCCCCCCCCCCCCTCCGATAAGGGAGGGTTGCGTTTTCGGCAAATCACGTTTCAGTGTTTTCATTTCCCTGCACATCTCGCAATACTCCCCACTCTAGATAAAACGGAAAATATTGGCATTTTTTTGCAATCCACTATAAATTGTTTTGTTATTTTATTAATTGTGTTACATTGTTTATTTTATTAATTGTATGCTTTTTAATATTCTTATTGTCTTGTAAATTTTAAGTTACTTTTATGACTAATGGGTATGGTCCGAGCTTTCCCTTCGCAATCAGCCAATACCAAGACAGCACGAACCTTCGCAATTACATCTAAAAATCAAAAGATAGCATCCAGCACCGGAATAATAAGACAATCTTCATTTATAAGAACATTATTAATTGGACATTCATGGGGTGGGGGAAGTGGGGATGAGTGCATTTAGCACAGGAGCCCCGTAAGGTATCGCCTTGGCTTGGCTTATTCTAACTGAAGGCAGAACAGAACTAACAGTTTATTGGATTAAAATGGTCTTGTTCACTCATTTCTTCTTCTCTACCTGCACGACGCCTTAACAGATTAACTATACAAAATTCATCTCAAAACCTACCTTTAAACCCGTGGTTTTCAACTTTTTCACCTCTGATCCAAAATGTCGATAAATATTTTTGTCTGATGCGAGTTTCTTATTTTACGATTCATTAAAAAAAATAATAATCCATGAATCCATCGCGACGGAATTGGAAACAACCGGTTTCAACTGATTTCTAAGAGCGATTCAAATAAGCAAGAAACTATTTGCTCGGTTATTCCATATTATTCAGTGACATTAACAGGGCCGTAGTCAGGTAGGGGGCTAAACCCCGCATCCCCAAGAGGTATACTGAGATTCCCCTGATAAAATATTAAACTTTTAATAGTGATATGAAAGAAATATCATCCACAAGTCATCCAAATTTTGTATAAAAAATTGCTTTAAGAGAATTTTTTAAATTATTTCGTTTCATATATTTTTTAATTTAGCTAAATGTGCGGTTATACAGATAAATTTATTTAGATATTTAATTTTAAAAAATGACAATAGTATTTAGGATACTTTTGTATTATTGCGGCGTTCACTGTTATACATTATCGAATAAGTAGTTAAGTGTTAACTTATATTTACTTTCAGAAATTTTCTTCGACTTATTGAAACAGCTTTGCTACTAGTTAATGCTTATATTTAAATGTCAATTGTAATTATTATATATTAGCTTCCGTAGATCAATTGTAATTATTATATACTAGCCTCCGTAGATAACTTAAAGCGTTAGATCATGTCCTAGTTTCTGCTAACCCAAAGGATGTCGTATTACGCGATATACTACTGTATCCCTCATTATTCAACAGAAATGAGAATTATTTATTGAAAGTGCATGTTGCTTAACCCGCAGTCAAACTCTATCCATGAAAAATAAAGGGGGGGGGGGGGGGTGCCGAATCTAGTATAATGTGGCGCTCAGAAGTCATTGCCTCGTCTACAGGCATCGATCGAAGCAAGACATCGGTGACGAAAGGGGGAACAGCGTAGGAGAAACAAAAGCTTCTTTCTGACTTACCGCGCAGGTGGGTGGAAGACTGAACTTGAAGTTGATGAATTTCTTGAGATGGCCCACAGTGAAGTTAGCCGGGCAGCTGAGGTGCCGCGTCGTGGGATCCTGGAAATGCACGAGTCAGAAACGCATCACAAAACACATGGAAGTCAATTCTAACCGACCCTTCAAAAAGGGACTAAAACATTGAATTTCATGTCTCACCTTTGTTGCGGAATCCTCCGTGGATTTGGTGTCTTGCTCACCACAAGGCCTATACCTGAAAAAAAAACTAGAATCAATAAACATAAGGGCTACCGGTGGGTACACTTTCCTTAAAAAATATTTAAAACGCCAATATATGTTTTATATCTTGACATATGTTTTGTAGGGTCTATATCCTGTGTACAATGTATTTTCTTTACATCCCGCTTTGTTATCGGAAATTCTAGAACTAGATAGAATTTGTTTAAAATTCCAGCCAAAACTTTAGAATGGATTCGAAATTTTATGCTTTTTTTAACATGGCAGCATAGGACACAATTGTACATAATAAACCCATAAATTGGACATATTCATGCATAATTGCTTGATGCATGAATGTGTTCATTTTAAGGGTTTTATGCTTCAATGATCACCAGACTCAATAGTTTCAATCATTGTTGTGAAAAATAGCCGCAATACGATTTTTTTGTTTTTTGCTTTTGACCGCATTAGCCCTCTTGGGGGGTACTTTGTCAAGTACGGCATTAATCGGCAGCTTTTCTTTTCAAGCGAAGGATATAATTGTAGTCATTTGCAGCCATGATACCGATCTTTCAAAATTCGAGCTGCTAAAAATGAATTGAGGCGTGAGACAGCTGAGTTGATTGATCCACACGTCAGTTAATTTATTTAGGTTAGAAAACAGTTAGGATTAAATAGAGGGATTAATGGGAATGTTGAGAATTTGAAATACTTCGAACGGCAGACAGCGATTAAGTATTTTAAAAAAGCGATTTTAATTTTCATATAGAGGAATATAGCCATTTTCGTTCTTAACAGCGTTTATGATAATTCCCCTCCCATCGCATATAAATACGCAAAATACTTAAACAGTTAAAACAATTCTCACCATGGCAACAGTCTTTAAGAATAAAACTATTTTCTGCATTCCATGTTTTTCAAACCAAAATTCCACACTCGTCCGATTTTCGGGCAGACCTCCCAAAAATGAATAGCAGCCAACTGAAACCGAAGAACACGCCCACCCGTTCTGCTTGCTCTCTATACACAAAAATCCCTGACCGGTAGGCGGGATAAGATTCAATTTTACAACTGTTTTTGCTGGAGGACCGGCAGAGTTGCAAAACACTCGGGAAATTTTGAGAATCGGGAGTGGGAATTTTGGAAGCATTGGAAACTTGGATGGGAAGAAACTAATTTAAGGGTTCCTTATATGATCTGGCTAATCACGTCCAATACGCACTTTACATCTTATTGATGGATCTCACTTCAAATACGTTTACGAAATCTTTATTGGTTTAAAGGTAAAGTCTATCGAATAATTTTTTTTTTTTTGAAAATTTGAAATAACAAAAAAGGTGTTGAAAATGCGCCATTTATATATGAGTCATAAAATTATTAAAATGTTATTGGGACTCATACGGATTTCTTACTGGTCAACATTAAATGAATATAAATAAATGTATCACTTTGTAATAAGTATTTCATCGGAGTGTTTTTACTTCTTAAATATTTACAAATTAAATAATAATGGTGCTTTCTTATTATAGATATAATAAGGAAGTCCCATAATAATTTATTTGTGGAATTCGTTTTCAATTTTATATATAATAAGAAAGTCACACAATTTAAATATCTTTCTTGGATCTAACACATATCTATCCAATTTCTGTGCTTCAGCTATTTACAATTCTAAAATGCAGAAAATAAATATTAGTTTTTGGGCCATACACATTTCTTTTGCAATGCAAAATGCAGATTCAAAATTCCCAGTTTTTTTTTTTTTTTTTTAAATTCTCCTCCCCCAAAAACCCGGTTTTCCCCCGCTTTTGTAACTAAGGACAGGAGGGAGTAGAGATGTAGGACCCACCTCTCTCTCTCATTCAGATTTCCATTTCTTGGAAAGGTGCAAACAGGGTGATCTGAGAAGAGATAAACATGCTGGAAATAACTGTCTTTCTTTAAAAACACACAAGTCCTTTACCCCCGGTTTAAAGTTAAGCCGGCAGTTTACTCTTCCGTCAGTGACACATGTGGGATAAAGCCCATAACCAGTGAAGAGAGAGCATGAGCATTCAAAAACAGCTTGCGCAGAAACGCATTATTTTGACCATCGCGGGTCATGGTAAACGGACGATAAACATTGAAACTAACCCTATCAAGCATCGAAATTGACCTTTCACTATCTGTTTCAGATTTCATTTGCATCTTAAGTGATTTTAAGTGAATGTACTCATTCTTATTGTAGTCAGTTGCTAGCGTTCTGAAGTCAGGTATGCATTTACCAGAAAATTCTGCAATGTATATGCGAGCGAGAAGGGAAATATACAGAAGGAATTTTCTTTAGAATCTCGTGTATATGTATATTTTAATGAAAGTGAATATTTTATTTTTCGGAAACTTATCTATAACAAGAACCATTTCATTTCCGAAACTTATCCGTCCAAGAAGATAAATTTATAGATATATCCTACTAAAATGAGAGACTATAAATTTCTAAAGTAATTTGTTTTGGAAACGTACGGGCAAAATTCTCCGTGTGACGTCACGCTCTATATTCGAATGCACTACTAGCAGAACAGAATAGCGATCTACGATAAAAATGGACACACCACTAAGAGCAATCAGTTGGCGGATTAAAAGAGCTTACCTGTGGAGCAGGCTAAGACTGACGTTTTCCTGTTTGGAGAAAAACCTCGGTTCGCCCTCTCCTCTTGCTTCCGGGGGGCAGCCCGCAGCTAAAGAGAAAAGACTTTTCAGTAAGTATGATTGAATGGATCGGATAGTGGAGTAGGGCTCTAGCAGGAGAGACCAATAACTTACCAGCCTCCGGGTGCCCTGAGTAGAATTCTCTCCTTTTTTGCATTTCATCTAAAAGAAAACAAGAAAGATCAATCATGCATAAGCATTGATTATGAAACACTTTCCAACTGAAATGTAATTTCATTTAAAAATTTCTAAAATGTGATTCATTCAGTGGTAATATCTTTTACATTATCACAGTACTACAGTAATTTATTATACTTAAATATTTAAAACTGTATCGAAATATAAATCATCTGATTCTTTATGCAAAATCAATGAATATTTCATTCATATAACTTGTATTCCAGACTCCAGAGCTAAATAATTTTGTGTGAAAAAAATACAGCAATTCTTATGTAATTCATCTTACAATCGCTTGAGATATTTGCATTGTGCATATGTTAAAATTAGGCTTCCTTGAAGAAATAATAAAAGTTTAGGGATCATTTAAAATCACAACTATTGTAATTGCATAGGCACGGAATTTAGATACACAGATAATACACAGATAATATATATGTGTATGTGTATGTACTCAAAGTATTGGAATCGTGCCGAAGATCGGAACTCGAATTTTCAAAGGTTTCACACGTTTTGGGACTTCTAGAACACGAAAAAACTACTTTTAGGAAGACGTCTGTGTGTGTAGGGGTGTATCTGTGTATGTTTCTGTGTGTCTGTGTGGATATTACATCCACTCTAATTGAAAAACTAATGGACCGAATTTCATACAATTTGGTAGGTATGTTTTTTGTGGGAAATCCTGATGTTCATTAGATTATAGTACGATTCGTAATAAAAGAATCTGCCTTCTTTGCGAAATGGCCGCAGAAATTGCCTTTATCCACTCTAGCTAAAAACTAATGAACCAAATTTAACAAAATTTGGTGTATAATATTTCAATAACCGACAAGTGATTTATATACCAAATTTAACAAAATTTTGTATATAAGTCATTTGTAGGTTATTCTAGTACGATTCGGGGAAAAGGAATGGGCTATTTTTGCGAAATGGCCAGCAAAAATCGTTATATATAAAAATAAAAGACTACGTGTGCTCAATTATATCAATTAAATTCCTATTTTATATGTGATTTTTGACAACAAAAATAATAAGACTAACCCCATTACTCTAGGACTAGCCGTTCTTGAGATATTCTAGTTTTTTCGCGTTTTCGCTACGCCACCTTTGACAATAAGTCCAGCTATCAAATGAGAACCAAATTTAAGTTTAACGTGTAAATTCAATGTCATTTAAAATACTTATGTTGTGCAGATAAACTCAAATTATCATTGAATAAATAAAGAGAACGAATATGAGTCTGCAGAGAAAGACATGTGCTGTCCACATCAGAATTTTTAACAATATTACAACAATGATTTATAGAAGTGAACGGGGATTATTTTCAGGCCATTTCGAAAAAAATGTATGATCTATATTTAAAGATCCATCAAATTTTTGTCGAATAAAATGTTCAACAAATTTAAGCTGTGTACCAAATTTTAACTCTCTAGGACGTAGGGAAGTGCATTTAAAATGGCATCAAATAAATTTATCATGAAGAGTTATATAAAATTTAAAAAAAAAGAAAAATTGTTATCTACCAAATTTACTTTAAAATATGAAGCCACTCCCATATGCAAAACGTTTAAACAAATGGAGAGATATTTATTATATAATATCTCTTTCTTTTCTTTCTGGAAGATATCCCAAAGTCAGAATTTAATTGAATTTGTTTTTTTCCCTATATTAAAATTTTTTTTAATTAAAAAACTACTTAACATATTTTACTGAATTTTTTTTCATATATTCTATGGGATAATGTGAATATTTCCTAAAAATTTCGAAGCAATTCGTGAATTTTAAATTTACTTAAAAAATGTTTGAAAAATTAGGTCCCATAGGGTTCAATGTATTTCATTTTTTCAACCCGGGTTCAATAAAAAACTAATTGGGTGATATTATTTATTTATATTCCCATAGGTCCTACAGACCGACTGAACAACATACTAAAATTTCATTTTGATAAACTCATTTTTACGGCAGTTATCGTGCTAACGGACAGACAGACAGACAGACAGACAGACAGACAGAATGAACAAAGTCATAAACACTTTTCAACTTTTTTGTAAAGTGTTAAAAATTATATATATATATATATATATAGTTGCAGAAATCATGCACAGATAATTCAGGGGAAAATACATTCTGGTACAAATATCTGTTAGGCGCTACTCTTAAAACATAACTTATTACATTGGACCAAGGCCAAAATGAAAATATTCACACCCAACCCGTAATTGAAGAGGGGTGGGGACACGATAGGATAAAGTTTAAAAGGATCCAGTCGATTTTATGAGTCGTTTCCTTCCAATTAAAATACTCTGGCCGACTTTCAAGGATAAATGGACTACTTCCATACTCCCAGAAAAGGGAGCCATTCCTAAAGGCAGGATTGCTCTCCCAGATGCATATCTATGGACCGGTTTAACACTGTTCAGCATGAAATAGTCGATATCTGCAACGGCGGCCCTCATTTTGACTTTCTACGGGTCCCAATGAGCAAAGTATGCAGTATTCATATCCCAACACCAACCGCACCTTTCAATGGTTTCATCCGTTGCTATTCCAGGGATACCTACGGTTTCACTAGATATTATGCCCAGAATCTTCTTATATATATATAAAAAAAAGGCCACACACTATCTTTAAAACGTTCGATTCGAGATGTTGTAAACGTGTCCAGACTTCAAATTTGTCAGCAGTCACAATAATTTTTCTATACATTGATGTGTGTAAAGTAATGGCCATATATATATATTTTGTTATGCAACTATTTAACACTAAAAGTACCATGACTTGACCAATACTAAACGTACCGTGACCATTGTGTTTATATATGATAAAGATACGTCATCTGCCGGTCATTTGACAGACAGAAAAATGGATTGCCTTATAAGGTTGTCGGGCTAGAAAATGGGATATACATGCACATTCCATATATTTTCATCCGTTTCCAACACATTTCTGCAAGGACTGTTGCGTAGTAAGTTCAATTTAAAATAATTGTGTATTAAAATTTCAAAAAGTGCGAAAATTTTCAAGTTGCAAGAAAAGGTGACCAAAACTAAAAAGTATGACTAGTTAGTTTATATTTTGTGTTTACAGCCTTACTCTATTCCCAATCTTCACCCTGAAAAAATGTCAAACATTCAAGACACACCAAGTTCTTAGAAGAAATAAATAACATAGGCGAAGAGAAATGGATGGTGAACTTTCTGAAAGTGAAGATATATTATTTGAAAATGATAATGATCTATTAGAAACACATAGTGTGAGCCTACAGATACCGACGATGAAGAGGAGAATATGGTGAATATAATACGTAGAGGACGAAAAAGAATGAGATTGCTTACTCTAAGGTGAGAATGAAACAAGAAAGATCAATCATGCTTAAGGCATTGATTATGAAACACTTTCCAACTTCAATGTAATTTTATTTAAACATGTCTAAAATGCAATACATTCCTCGGTAATATTTTAAAACTTATCACAATACTACATTAATTTATTATATTTGAAAACTTAAACCTTCATCGAAAAAAATGAACTTCATTCAAATGACGGCATTGAAATATAAATTGCCTGGTTTAAACATCTCTAAAATGTGATACATTCCTCGGTAATAATTTTAGAATTATAATACTACAACAATTTATTATATTTGAAAACTTCATCGAAAACAACTGACATTCATTCAAATGACGTCATAGAAAAAATAACACGCCTGGCTCTCTCTATAATAGCAGCATTTCATTCATAAATAATTTCCCATTCATGTCATTTATCACAATACTATAATAATTTATTTTATTTAAAAATTAAGACCGTGGAGCTACAAGTAATTAAACTCTATGCGTAAAACTTCGTCGAAAAAAATCGTCCTTCTCTTTGTAAAATCAATTAATATTTCATTCATATAAGTTACACAGACTCCATGGACTAATTGATTTTGTGTTAAAGAAATACCGCAATTCTAATACAACTTATTCTACATATTTTGCTGTTTACATTTTACATAGGTGAAAAATAGGCTTCGTTGTAGAAATAATCAAATTTGGATGAGCATTTAAACTCAAATATATTGTTATTGCGTTGTTTCAGTATGTA
The DNA here is from genome assembly GCA_951213105.1 of Amaurobius ferox. Taxonomy (NCBI): domain Eukaryota; kingdom Metazoa; phylum Arthropoda; class Arachnida; order Araneae; family Amaurobiidae; genus Amaurobius; species Amaurobius ferox. The sequence goes on along the minus strand of OX578135.1, from coordinate 6,694,334 downwards.
GATGCACAGAATCTAAGCAGAAATAAAGTGGTTTTAGAACGTATATAACACTCAATATGAATTAAAAAGAGCTTTAAAAATCACGATTTTGAGACAAGATGGATGCCATGTATCATTTTGAAGTAGGTCACGTGATCTTTTCATATCGTGGTCACGTGATCGCTTCATATAAGAGGTGTTATTATATTTTAATTTTTATTTAAAAAATTACTGAATATATTTCGCTGAATTTTTTTTTATATATATTTTATGTAACAATTTGAATATTACCTAAAATTTTCGAAGCAATTTGTGAATTTTAAATCCGCTTAAAAAATGCTTGAAAAATTAGGTCCCATAGGGCTCAATGTATTTCATTTTTTCAACCCGGGTTCAATCCAAAACTAATTGGGTGATATTACTCATTTATATTCCCATAGGTCCTACAGACCGTCTCAACAACATACTAAAATTTCATTTTGATTAAGTCATTTTTACGGCAGTTATCGTGATAACGGACGGACAGACAGACAGACAGAATGAACAAAGTCATAAACACTTTTCAACTTTGTTGTAAAGTGTTAATGAGTAGTCTATTTCGATGGATGTCACTGTCTGGGAAGAAATGCAAATAGGTGCTCCATCTGGAAGAGCAGCACTTCATACCATTTCCAGATTAGAATCATTTCCAAGGGGATATGCAAAAATGTAATATTATAAAAGGTAAAGTGAAGACTGCATTTTCGTTGATAAATGAGCACCGTATTATGAAACATATAAGAGCATACACAATAGATGAAGCCAATCGAGTTTCAGAAGCCGAATATTACCTTAAAGTTTGATAATATTTCCTTACAAAATCAATATTATCTGCATTCAATCCGAAAAAAGAAAGTTTTTATCTCGGTTACGGCACTAATAGGTATATATATTGAGTGTCGGTATGTTTAGTGTTAACATAGCACCTTCTATTTACAAAGGAAGAAACCGTGGCACCAAATCACTTACTTTGATATAGTCCAGGAACCAGTTTGTAAACCAAGTCTTGCAAAGGCTGATCCGACCTGTAAAGCAAAATGAATGGTATTTAAAGTTGGGGGATTTGACAACACATGACTCAGACATCAACTATGAAATACGTTCAACTATTTAAATTCAAGTTAATATAGGCAGTGAATGTCTTCAGTGAGAAAGGGCATGAAATTGTCTAGCACTCAAACGTTTAGCAAGTATAGAGACTGAAATAATTGGATCAGGATAGGTTATATTATATTATATTATCTCAGCCGTAACTGAATTTCAAAGCTGGTCACTCACCATCTGTTGAATTAATGAGTTGAGTAGTAAGTACCCTGTCAGTGACAGGCGATTTAAGTTAAATGGAATATGACTGCACGTAAAATGGGATAATTGTTTTATGACGCGGCTAATTTGTAAAATGGGGTACATAAGATCAAATACGATATCGAGTTAGAGCAGCAAGCATTTCAAGATTGACTGTATTCCCCCGGGCGCGGACTAAGGGACAACCTCTCCTTTTTGAGAAACAATAATTCAAAATAATACGTGTCGTATTTTCACCGAGTCAAGAAAAGTACAAGCTCAAACCAGAATGTTCTATTGGGTAAAAAAATTCCAGCCCATTTTAAAGGTCGAGATTAGCGGTCGCCACATCGCCAGTGGCGACTAAGGAATTACTCTTGGCGACCGTAAAATGTAATGTCTATCGCCAAAAATGGCGACCTGCAAAATTTACATGTTTCTATATCAGAACGTCAAAAGTCTAATCTCTGTGGAGTTTCAGGAACACCCGCACGGATGAGCCTAATTCCTCTGAACCAAACCCAAATTAGACAGTCGGTAACCAAGACTGGTATCATAAAGGGTTTTCATTGTCGTCCCCCCCCCCCCCCTCGGGAGAATAATCCGTAGGTATCCTATTTATTTCTCCCCAACCCAGCCGTTAAAAAGTCTTACTTGCCCATGGCGATTCAACTTAAACGATCTATTAACGAAATCGTGATAGGCCTAACTGCGATAGTCTAAAATGACTCTTTTCCTAAACAATCCCTCTGGGGAGTGAGAAAAATCTGTCAAAAATCACCGCAATACTGCTACGGCTGTTAATTTATTGCACCTGCAGCCGAGAATGAGTGCTACTGCAACTGCAATCCACATTCCTATCTCCTTCCTCCCCGTGATCTCCGATATGTTTACTTTTGAGGCATGCCCGGGCGCAGCGCATTCTATCAATTGGCCCCAACAGCACCTTACCGAAATTCGGAGTGGCCCCACTTTTACATACTGTCCTAATAGAGCTTTCATCATTTTTACATTTGCCTTAAATTCTTAAACTGTTTCCGAAAGCGGATGCGCAAGCGGAATTAAAATCGCGCATTAAAATAAAAATGCCCCCGTTATTTTCAGCTTGTAAATTTATTTATTGGTTAAATATTCATAACGTATTTTGCATCATGATAAATTAAAAAAAATAATCCATGTACAATAGTTTTGGGTATACGCTGTAGCTGAGAATGCTAGGCGCTAATAAAAGGCGTCAACCTTCGGGATGCTTTTCGGAGCTAAATTGCCGATATTGCGACGTTATGAATTGTTCTATTTTAACTTACATATATATGTACTGTTCATTAACGATCATATAGTAAATATGAACGACGATGGCAAAAATTGCGCGTAGTTGCTTCTATGCTGCCTAGATATAATCGCAAAAAATTCGCAATTGTTAAAGTTTCGGCGCGCAATAGTTTCTCCATCCGAGAAATTTCAGATTTCCTGTTATAGATGATACCTTGTTTTATGTTATTAATCTGTCATCGATGATGTAAAAAACTAGAAATGTTTGTATTCTTAAACTGTTTACCGCTTAGTTGTGTTTTCATTAGTGCCAACGGTAAACAATTATCAATTCAAAGTTAAATCGGCTCGATTTTCAACTTATCCGCGGCCAAAGTTGGTTCATGCCCCACCCCGTTGATTAGAAAATTCGAGTAAAGCAATAAAACGGCCTATGTTTTTAGCGATACAAACAGATATTTTTTAAATTCAAAAACGTCAAAATATTAAATAAAATCCAATTTCTTCAAAAGGATAAAGAATTTAGTTGTTATAAAATAAACATATTAGAGAAATTTTACAATAAAAATGGTTGCTAAGTTTATAATGTCCGATAATATAACGGGAAAAATGACCGAAATATCGGGATCGCGATAATTTTAAAGTTACAGACTAAGTGATCAAAAGGTAGAAACAAGAATATAGATTATTTAAAAATCGCAGAAACTCATTGGTAAAATCCCATAAATTAAAAAAAAAAATGAGTGGCCGGATTTCTTAATAAAAAAGGCATAAATATTAATAGTAAATGCTTCATCAGCTGTGAAAAAAAAAGATCAAAATAAGAGAATTTAAAAACTTAAGAAACAGGCATATTCAGAAATAATCTGTAATTTTGGCAAAAAATTAAAGCTGACAAAATGTTGAATAAGTAAAGTGTTATGGGAAAAAAGGAATTTAACATTGACCCCAAAAGTATTTGAATCAGCTTCATGGTAAATGAATTTTTTTAGATGACTTGGTAAACAATTATAAAACACTGAAAAATTCCTATAATAAGAAAAACTTCGGTAAGATTTAAAACAGGGTTAAAAAATGAGTGACAATAAATGTTTAAAATATTCAGAAAATGATAAATGAAAGATCAAAATTTTGAAAACTTTTAAGAAATGGAAAAGATGGGGATACTGACAGCGACTTGCAGAAAACTTAGATTTAGAAAAAACACCTGAAATAAAGTCTTGAAAATGTATTCAATATCCAAAATGAGAAGTTAGCAATAAATGCATGTTAACAATATTACTCATTAAAAAATAAATATATATTTATAAATTTGTGTTATCAGAAAAATTAAGTTTTGTATTTTGCCAATCTCTTAAATTTCCCCTAATTTTTACCCCACCTCCTCATCAAATAATAGATCTTACAAAAGTAGATCTATTATTTAGTTTTCCTTGTTAACATAGTAGTGTCTTTCACCTAACTGAAGTACTCGCCATCTTAAGGTATGGAGAGAAGGATCTGTTGTTTTACTTATGTCTACCATATAATAAACCTGTAAATAAGTATGGGTAATATATCTGTAAATTTTTTAATTATAAAATATTTAAACACAATTTTGCATAACATCAAACAAGTTGAAAAAAAAAAATCGCACATTTTTCAGTTGTCAACAATTGGCCTCATCATGAACCTACCAGCCAGTGACTGACTGCTTTGAACCCAGGCATTGTTTACAATGGGTTTTTATTCCTTCCCTTTAATTAATGTTCCTTATTATTTCCTATCAATAAGAAATGTATTAGCACTTGCATTACACATGAATATTTATAACCATCATTGTTCTTTTATGAACCCCTTATAAATATCCTCCGCCCCCCACCCCCCTTATATTATAAAAATTTATGTTTGTGTATATAAAATGATGCATAAGTAATTAAGTATTTCTATCTACTTTTCTGATCTTAAGTAAGCAGCCTAAATTATGAGGATTCTAACTATTATCTTCAATTTGTGCAGTTAAAAAAATTCATTTATCAAGAATATATTTTAAAGTAAGAGATATGTAATTATAAAATTTTCTGTATATTTGCAATTTTGTTTTGTTAATTTTTTTTTTTATGCTTTGAATTTAAGTTTTGAAATAGATAAATTATCTGTATCTTTTTTACTACATGTGGGCCACATTATGCAATGCATTATTTAGCTAAAATTTATAATTGTGCCCTTTCGTATGCAATGTGCTCCTTTTTTAAAGTCAGCAACCTGCCCTTTTAAAATCCTAGAATGGACCCTGTAAATATATATGTATATATATATATATATATATATATTAGAAAGAAGTAATAATAAAAATAATTAATTCAAGTAATCTTGAAATATTAACATCACCATAGAAGCAAAACCACTACCATAATGCCGATAATAGAAAAGATCAGCACCGGCTCAAATTCGGAGATTAAAAAGAATTAAATTCATCTTCAGGTCTGAGTATTTAATTCTATTTAACCCAAACAAATGCCTGTTTCAGATTGGAAAATAGTACATTACTATAAATGTCCAAACTCGGACTACAGGCACCATAAGATAAAAAAATGAAGATAAGAAGCATTAGGAAAATTTGTATTAACATGTGGCAGGAATCCTTCTTCTTTCACCACATGTATATGTGACCAACCTCAACAGTATAATAAATATCTAGAAGTACCGGAATGAACATGATGAAATACAACCTAGGAGGCAGTACGAACGTTCACAGCGACACTCCCAGACCCATCCAGTGAGTCAGAACAGGAGACAGGACTATTACCCGTATAAGCAAAATAGAATATGTACATGCAGCAAAGATGAAAATTCTTACTTAACAAGAGATTCATAGAAGAAATGGATAAACGAAAATGCCACTATACACCATTATAAGGGCTCTCGAATCGTAGTTTCAAACTGGTTAAAGTTACAAAATTTTAGCAAAAATATAATTGAAAACATAATATTAATATATCTTATTTTCAGATGTTTTTGATTTTTCTAATTTTTTTAGCTTATTTTATTACTTTTCATTTTTATTTATTTATATAATTAATAAATAATTATTTATATATATATATATATATATATATATATATATATATATATATATATATATATATATATATATATATATATATATATTATATATATATATATATATATATATATATATATATATATATATATATGCTTAGAGCAAATTGAATGCGTTCGTGGAAAAAAAAAATTGTTAGAAAATTGGGGGGGGGGAGGGGGAGATCAAAATCGAGTACAAAATTATGGCCACTAACATCATCAAAGTGGCCACTGAGCTTTATGAGGTCACTGGCCACTGGCTACTGTTGATTTTTTTTAATCTAAAGCCTTAGCCCATTTAGACCTAAATATCAATCACCAAAGATGAGAATCTGGCTGAATCAGGATTTAGTTCTGAATTGTATTTTAGTTAATCGGGCTAGTTAATTGTATAGTTAATAGAGCTGACCCATGTTCTAAATATTTTGCTAACAAGTCCAACATGTTAAAGCGTATAATATTTGTCAGATCTGATATGAACTATTATTTGTATAGTTTCTATGAGTAAAATCCATTTTTGAACGAAACCTGGAAACTTTTATCAGAAAAGTTCCATTTTTTTCCCTAGGAAAGTTTTATTTTTTGAACAACGGTTTAACAAGTAAAATATATTATAACAAACTACAGTGGAAAGCTATATTTTTTAAAGAAAAACAATTTAAGTTAAACGGTCTTGATCAGATGATTCCATTTTTTGGGGGGGGGGGGGGGGGGGGGGGCAGTACACTTTCTGGGGTTGGTATTGTTTTCACGAAACTCCTGGACCGTACATTAAATAAATGTGCATCCAATTTTACCTGTAATTTATACAGTGCCTAATAAGAAAGCCGTAGTGGAAAAAAGGGTAAGGCGTCGGTTGAAGAAACAGATGATGGTGTTAGAAAGAAGAAGATGAAACTAAGATGAATGAAAGGTTTGAAAATGCCACAATGCTTTGAGAATTATATTTAGGTGTCAAGAGTATGAGTCAAATAGCAGCTCGTGTTAGTTGACACAACAGAAAGGTGTAGTATTGAGTACGTGTATTTTTGATTATTTTTAAATGAATTATGAGGTTAATGAACCAGTACTTTCTCATAGTTGTAGGATAAAGTACAGAATAGAGGGAGATAAAAATAAATGGAAAGGTAATGTTGAATTCTTTATTCTTTCAATACTGCTTTTGCATTGCGTTAATCATTTATGTTCATTAATTGGACCCACATTTTAGGTCTTTTGCCCTAGAAATGCTTATCTTATATTCCAGCGGCACCTGAATGATTGTCTCAAACGATAAGGGCGTTTTCTTAATATATGAAGTTTAAACTCCTTCATAAAACAGATGTTTAATGGATTGAAAGACAGGCAGGCTGCTGTCGAGAGATCGGCGATATACTTGATTCGTACAATGATAGACACAAGACTGTGAAAAGACTCACCTGATGCTGAGTAGAGGCCTGGTCTTATGGACCTGTACGTCGCACACGGGGCAGAACTTGCTGCTCTCCAGGTAACGGACGATGCAGGTTCGGCAAACTATGAAAGAGTAACGACACAAATGAATCGGTGAGTAACAAAAAAAAAAGTGTGGCGGGACTGAGAACAACAAAAATGCAGACGCGAGAGAAAATCCATGTACACAATAAAGTCCGAAACTGTATAGAAGCAGAAAGAGTTGTCTCCATATTAATTAGGCATGCAATGCTTTTTTTTTTTTTTGACGAAATGGCTGCTTTCGTGTTCATAGATTACTTATCCTGATTATACGAGGGTTTGATTGTAATAGTCACCGTAGATATAATTCGAAGAGGGCGTTCTAAGCCTCACACGGTTCGCAACCCGTTACCCTCTACTATAACACAATACTTTTAAAAATAACTGCTTGGCAGCGCTAAGGTATTTATTTCAGTTGTATTATTTGTTAACCAGATACTCACTTAGTTAGGATCGTTGCACGGTTATGGCGATAGGCCTCTAAACTACGAACTTCTTTTAAAATAAAGCACCTGGTTTTCTTTTTAACTTACCGCGACATCACAAAGGTAAGCGTAAATAATGATATAATAGCACGATAATCTAAAAATAGGTTTTTATATTTTTAATAATCTAAACAAACTGTTCCTTATGGGTCATTCCATATGGGGACACCCGATGAGTGTTGCTCTATAGTCACAGATTTTTTTTTAATTTTTACCATGGATACACATGGTAATAACCTCCCCCCCCCCCAATCTGAATTTGTAATGTATATATCCCAATAAAGATCCAGATACAGGCATTTAAATAATGGTCATTTTTGCCAAATGGCGGCCATCTTGAATTTTGCACTAATGTTTAAAAATGTAATAGCGTGAGAACTAATGGCTCAAATGAAATAAATAATTCTGGTAACAATTTCAGACTATTTATATCAGGAATATAAGTGCTATATTAAAACAATTAAAAATATATATTTTAATATTGTTATTACATGAAAATTGCAAAAGTCACCTTCGGATTGATGGGCAACTTTAATGGGCTATAAAAAAAATGGCCCCTAATATTTTTTTCTGAAACTTTGTACAAATACTAATTAATATGTGGGCTTTATGTAAAAAGAAAATTAGAATGGTAATATTTCTTATTACAGAGAAAAATAGCCTTAAAACATATATACATTTAGTTAACATCTGACATGCAATGCTTTATTCATTTAAAAAAATATATTTTTTAAAAACAAATAATGAGCAAAAATAAAACATAGGCATTTTTTACACACTAACTAGTACGTGTGCTTTAAGTAAAAAAAAAAACTAGGATAGTAATATTTAATTTAATGACTAAAAAAATACTGGTATAGGAAATCAGTGTAAAATTTCTGGAGTGTTGAAAAATTCTAATAAAAATCTTCCTAAAACCATAAAGTTATCTCTCTTGTACTTTATTTTCTTATTTCAAATTATAAGAAGGTATTTTCTATATTCCGTAGAACTGAAGGTACACCTAGTGGTCACTGGTTTCTAAACCAATTTCACCTTAGAGGCAGTACAATAAATCTTTGGCATATTGGTTATAAATGACAACCATCACATAATGCTGAAGCTTTACAGCACACATATAGTTAATTCCACAAAAAATAATTTGTAATTAGATAGTATAAAACACCCATTCTCATGAAAAGCATTAAAATTAAAAAAAAAAAAAACGAAACAGAACTACAGCATGTTGATCACCAAAACATATCTTTAACCTTCTGCTAACTCCAAGGGAAACACTACGCATTATCCCCTATCCAGTTCAAACAAATACTTAAACATAAACAAACAAGCTATTGGAGAAGAAAATGATCCTACAGCACCAATATTGTTTCTGAAACATTTAAAAACACCTGTTCTGGTCTTTGTGTACATAAGATATCAGCTGCCTATATCCTCAGAATTTTCTAATACTCACACAGTTCTGTTATATAAGTAATAGCAAATAACATATACCAGTTGTCAGAGTTCCTGAAATGATTACTTGTACTACTACATTATCTATTTTGCATTATGTTGAATTTAAAGTATAATGTTTTCTCTAAAGTATCTGTTTTCTCTTAGGTTGAATTTAAAGTATGATACAATATTACATTTCTGGGGGTGACGTATTCCTTTCAGAGCTCATTTTTGCTCAAGTGCTTAGAGCTGAATATGTTCAACAAATAAATCAGTGAATTGTGCTTCTATGATTATTTCTTTTATTTATGTTCCATGATTAGTTCTTGTCTTGCTATAAAAATTGAATGTTTTGTATGCAAGAAAATCAATGTGTCATTAAGCCTTCCTGTTTATTCCTGTACTTGTGTTCTGAGTGGTAGTATATGCAAGGTTCATAAGGATGAATATCTGAAATGGTACAGTTTAAGACAGAAAACTTGTGATCTATGTAATAAACCACCAAAATCAGAGCTAAGTCCCTAAAACCAATTTCTCTCAGACTGTCAATGATAAATCAAGAATTACTCATTCCAGGGGAAAAAAACTCTGCATATCTTGTTATTCTTCTTCGCATTCATTAATTATAATCAGTGAGTCAGAGGCTTCTACTGCTGACATGGAAATGATGCAGATTATAGTGAAGTCACAGTAGTAATGGAACAATTGAACAAAAGCTGTGAACTTTTGGATTTATCACCAATAAAAATCAATAGATTTAACTCGAGATAAGAGCATACTTAGTTATATGCAAGTTAAGAAATTAAGTAGCCACGTTGCTACTAAAACTGCTACAGAATTAGGTATTGAAAGTATTAGCCACAAAATTCAAGACATTAATTGCCCAAATTGCACGTTTATGATGGAAAATTATTGAATAAGTTTTCTTCGGATGCATCCTTTACAGAAAACGTGCAAATTTTAAAATCTGTCCAAGATTCATGATAGTCCAACAAACAAAGACATGCTAAATTATTAGAGAATTTAGTAAAAAAAACAAGAAAATTAAAAGAAACAGACGGGATGTTATAAACGCCTAGTGAGATATAAGTGTTGTTAAATTAAATTCGATACTATTTAAAAGTTACTAGTTTTTAGTATAATATTCATATGTCTCCAGGAAGAAAAGATTGTATATCTATAGCAAGTGAAAATGGGAAAGTATTAAAACAAAAGAGATTACTTCTGCATAATTTAAAAGAATTATATGCTGCATTTAAAGAAAATCATAATGAAATAAAAATACTATGTAAATTTTACACACTACATCCAACAGAATATGTAACTGTTGAAACAAAGTTATTCATTCTGTATGTGTATACCATCAAAATATTAAACTCATGCTTCATGCCATCCATATCAGTGAATATATTACATCATTGTTTATTGCACTGAATCAGAAAAGTATGTGAGCTGGTGTGATAACTGTCCATCTCCAGAAATTTTTAAAGTACCAATGCATCCCAATGAATTAGAAATTAGTATGTGTTTTGTTTGTATATGCTATGTTTATGTATTCTTATGGCCCAAGTGCATTATATATATGGCCAAGATCTCTAGACCTCTAGATGTGTGCCAAAGATTATGATATTTGCTATTGGATGAAATTGGTTTAGGAGCCTGTGGCCACTAGGAAAAATTGGGTATCTTCAGCTCTACTGAATATAGAAAATACCTTTTTGTAATTTAAAATAAGAAAATAAAATATAAAATGAATAACTGCATGGTTTTTAGGAAGATTTTTATTAGAATGTTTCAGCACCCCAGAAATTATACATTGATTTCCTATACATATAACAGTATTTCTTTAGTCATTAAATTAAATATTACCATCCTAATTTTTTTTGTGCTCTTAAAGCACACATACTAGTTAGTGCATAACAAAATTCCTATGTTTTATTTTTGCTCATTATTTTTTTTTTAAATGATTAATAAAACATTGCATGTTAAATGTTAACTAAATGTATATATGTTTTATAGCTATTTTTCTCTGTAATAAGAAATATTACCTTTTTAATTTTTTTTGTACTTAAAACCCACATTAGTTAGTATTTGTACCAAGTTTCAGAAAAAAATATTAGGGGCTATTTTTTTTACAGCCCATTAAAGAGTTGACTATCCATCCGAAGGTGATTTTTGCAATTTTCATGTAATAACGATATTAAAATATATATATATTTATTTTTTGATATAGTACTTAAATTCCTGATATCAATATCTTCAAATTGGTACCAGAATTATTTAATTTGAGCCATTAGTTCTCAAGTTATTACATTTATAAACATTGGTGCAAAATCCAAGATGGCCGCCATTCGGCAAAAATGACCCTTTTTCAAATGCCTGTATCTTGGCAATTATTGCGATATATACATTACAAATTCAGATTTGGGGGTTTTATTACCATGTGTATCCATGGTAAAAATTAAAAAAAAATCCGTGACTATGGAGCAACAAGTTTTCCTTAAAATGGGTGTTTTTCACGTGGAATGACCCTTATTGGATATACCTTAGAAACTAAATTGGACCGATAAAATTCTTTTGAGCGCAGTTCAGATCCATTCTAAATAAATACATAAATAAAATACACTTTGTTCAGGGGATAAGGAAAAATTGAACAACGTAAATAAGTACAAATAACATAATAATGATGCAAACAGCTGTTTCGAGGATATAGTCGGATCTCCTTCGTTAGTACAAGAGAGCCAACAAGCCAAAAGAGGAAAGGGAGCAAAAAGAAGAAACAGACCTAAGACGGAGATTAAGACCTCACTAGAGAGCCAATCAAAAAGCAGCATGAAGAACAGACCAGCCAATCCGAAATAAGAAGTTAACACACAAGATTAGCGTACGCTGTGTTGTTTTGATTTATTTCTCGTCGCGTTTGGGTCTCATTTATTTCTTGTTCGGACTCGAGTCGTCTTATCGGGATGTTCTGGCGCACGCCAATTTTACGTGTTACTTCTCGTATCGGAGTGGCTGGGCTGTTCTTCATGCTGCTTTCTGGTTGGTTCTCTCCAGTGAGGTCTTAATCCAGGTCCCAAAAGAAAGAAACAGGGGAGGGTATATAACCTCCCCTGTTTCTTTCTTTTGGGACTTCGGGTTTGTTGGTTCGTTTGTTCTGACAAAGGGGATACAGCGTATCCTCGTCCTATTCTAAATGGTTGAATGAATGGTATTCGGTTGAATGAAATGGTATCATGAGAGTCCCCATGAAAAGATGGATTGTAAAGTTACTTACAGGAATGCAGGCACTCGATGATGGTGGTAGCATCGATAAGGTAGCCGTCGCAGATGGTGCACAAGAGGTACGGATTTACATCAGCAACCGTCAGCGGCATTCTAGGTGGTCAAAACACCCGACCGCCTGAAACAGAAGATAATGATGCATAAGAACCAGATTGGCCACTTTATCATCGTTAGGTCGCACAGTGGAATCTGATCCATACTCAGTGAGATGCGAAACCTGTCTTTAAAGAATTATTAATTTATGTTTATTAATAATATTAAATCATAATAAATACTAATTACTAAAGTATCAGCCATTATTAATTGAAGCGTACATTGACTGATGTCCATTGTCCATGAACGTCATTTCGATGATCCCAACCCGCGCTGGAACACAAATCGACAGCTCAATCCAATACTTTATTATATTTTTCATTCCGAAATTGAGACAACAAATACAAAAATAAAATCCTTTCGTTCCCCTCTACTGAAATTTGTAGGGTATACACATAGATATGTCTGTGCGTATTTTATGTGTTCCGAGGACCCCCCCACGGTAGAAGTGAAATTTACGTGGGAAAGAGAGTAGTTACTATCATCGATCATTTTTTAGGTCTAAATCTAAAGGAGAAGAGAAAACCTAAAGGAAGAGCAAGTTACAACTTTGAACGATAAACATAGAAGTCTTGGCTGCCCTACTACGATATATATATATATATATATATATATCTTCAGAAACATACATTTTTTGCGTTTGCTTCGACAAAATACTTGGATCCGAGGAAGAGTTTTGGAGAAGTGAACAAATCCATGATTTAGGCTTAGCTCTTGTCCACGTGTATAGCACTAATGTTTGGATTTCATTTGTTCTTCTTTTATAGTTTCCATACCATTGATTTTTGATGATTTTCTTTAACTTGATGATTCGAAATTTGTATTTTCTTCCATTTGATTGAAGATTTGCTGATTTATACTTTTATTTTGTAAGCTTGTTAGAAAACTAGGTTTTTCGAGTTACAGCTTCTCACTTTCCTTTCATAGGACTTTCAAACTACTATTATTATTAATATATACTTAAAAGAGCATATTACCTTCAGAAAATACAAGGACTTGATTCGCATTGTGTTATTTGAAAATATTTTATTTGATGGCACCGGCTATTTTCAACAGGTTAAGGGTATTCCCATGGGAGGGGGTTGTTCATCCCTGCTCGCCGATCTATACTTGAGCAAATTTGAAAATGGCACACATATACTACATGAAATGCCATACTTTCGTTTCGTTGACGATGTCCTTATTGGGCAATATAAGAATACACCCCAATTTGATTTTACTTTTTATCCAAAAGAACTGGAATTGATTGAGAATATAAGTAAGGAGGAAGATAGTGTTGATTTTCTAGATATCACACTAAAACATGACAGTAGATATGGTACTTATACTGTCTTATATGACAAGAGAAACAATTTCAATATGGAAATCAATCATATTATAGATTGGAGTTCCAATTTGACCAAAAACATCTTCAGAAATGTCGTCATAGGTCACCTCAAACGAAATCAACGCATTAATACTTTCAAGTCAGATTGCATCATACATAATAGGAATATTATGAAGGAGGCAATAAAACGGAATTATCCAATTGGCTTCCTGACATGTTATTATAATTCCCTATTTAATACAAAAAAGGGGAGAAAATGCTTACTTAAAGGATATGGCAGAGATATAGAACGATGAAAGTAAAAATAACGTATTACGCATGCGTAAACTGCTTTTATATATAAGGCACTCTGGCATTTGCTGCATTTCCATTCTTTTCCTTCCCTTGCAATCCTGGTTGATTCCTATTTGTTTACTCTGCACTTTTTCGAGTGTTTTTGACTTGACACATATACGGAAGTATGACTTTTGCATGGCATTGGTACCGTGAGTGTTGCCCGGGCATAAAAGCAGTCTTTTAAACGGGAAAGAGGGGTCGCCATCCCCCTCTACCATTTTATGCCTTGCATTTGGTCATTTCCCTTATTTTTTCATATGAATCTTGTATGTTACTTTAGGAGAGTGTGCTGCTTTGCGCCAACTTCTGGAGAATAATTGGATAACTGTGGAATTAATTTGAATTTTATATGTTTACTATGCTATATATATATATATATATATATATATATATATATTACATAATAATTAGAAAAAGAAGAATGACATTGCATCAAAATTTCGCTGGGGGGGATTGTGACCCCCCACTTCCCGGTTTAGCCAGCTTTATGTCATGACGACACTCCCGGAAGCGGATACAATGTCGCCAACCAAGTACATATACTAAAACTTTAAATGTAAAAAAGAAAAAAGTTGAAAAACCCTATACTGTCTCTACACCTATACAATAACTACGAGCTTTACTACATCCAAACATAAACACAAAATACTATAAAAATGATTTACATCCAATACCAATATACCAAGAAAAACAAGCTGGGGGAAAAACTGTCTGGGGGGAGATCATTTTGTACAAAGTAAGAGTATTTTACTTTTCGGTGAGGTATATGCGTGGCTTGTTTTTCTTGGTATATTGGTATTGGATGTAAATCATTTTTATAGTATTTTGTGTTTATGTTTGGATGTAGTAAAGCTCGTAGTTATTGTATAGGTGTAGAGACAGTATAGGGTTTTTCAACTTTTTTCTTTTTTACATTTAAAGTTTCAGTATATGTACTTGGTTGGCGACATTGTATCCGCTTCCGGGAGTGTCGTCATGACATAAAGCTGGCTAAACCGGGAAGTGGGGGTCACAATCCCCCCCGGCCAAATTTTGATGCAATGTCATTCTTCTTTTTTCTTTTTCTAATTATTATGTTGTATAGAAATGTACTTGTTTGAGCAGCTTGGCGCTTTGGGTATATTTTCAGTTGTTAGTTTTTAGATGAGATAAATGTTATATATATATATATAAATGTACAGTTATATTACTATGGATTTCGTATTGTAACAGTTAAATTTAAACAGTTTTAATTCTTTGAACATTTTAAAATTTGTTTATATATATATATATACATATATATATATATATATATATATATATATATATATATATATATATATATATTGTGTGTATAAATATTTATATTTTTATATTATAAATTTTGTGATTTTTACTTTTGATTTTATATTGAAATGTTATATTTTGAAAAGCCTTAGGCATGAAGCGTGTCTGTGCTCAAGCCTTTTGTTTTTGGAAGGGGGGATATGATACAGAAATTTTAAGCTTTCCTAAATAACCAGCTCTTTTCTTTCATAAGTCCAGCACGTATTGCAACTCTATTAAATTCCATCCCACGCCACTCATATTAACAAAGTCTGCCAGCACTTCCTCTTTTCCTCGACCATACCACACAGGGTCACTCATCTTAACCTCTGCGTAAACTTTCTCATATGAAACTGCTTCTCCATCCCATTTTTAAAGCCTAAAGAACGCGAAGGCAGCATGTGTCCCATGTCGTCATATTCCTCCCCTTCTGCTGTAACTGTACATTGTGTGAACCAAAGTAGACTGCATTGAGATGTCTTGAGAACAAGTGGTTGCTTACGAGGAGTGATTCTTTATGTAACTAATCATGATTTTCGAGTGTCATATAATACAGTAGATTTTTGGTAACCTGAAAAGTCTCTTCGCTGGACTATTGTAGCTATATATATATATATATATATATATATATATATATACAGGGTATTCAGTGCTATCAGTGACCAATGGCTATTTCCTCAACCGTTAGTCACGGAGATACACTTCAAATTGTAGAAATGTTTTAAATTTTAAAATCTACGTATTATCTTAGAAACCGGTTATATCAATAAATGCGTCTCTAAAACAAATACGAAATATAAATTTTTATACCGACCCCGGTCCTACCCATTATATTTAGGAAAATAATCCTCATACATCCTTTTATGCGAAAAAAAAAATATCCTTTTACGCTTAAAATTGACCGACTTATAGCTGTTTAAAGTTGGAGCCCTTTTTGTGCTGAGAAATGGTCAATACGGTTCCTAATGGGTTGGTTGCCAGAAACGGGACATTTTTATGCGTGGAAAAATGACTTAAGTCATAAAGCTTTAATGCATCATAACTCGGTGAATTTTATTTTGCATGAAATTGTATGAGGGTGATTTTCCTAAATATAATGGGTAGGACCGGGAGACCGCATAAAAATTTATATTTCGTATTTCTTTCAGAAATGCATTTATCGATTTAAACTGTTTCTAAGATAAAAGATTTTAAAATTTAAACCATTTTTGCAATTGGAAGTATAATCTCTGTGACTAAAGGTTGAGGAAATAGACGTTGGGCACCGATAGCACTGGACACCTTGTATGTATGTGTATATATCTATCTCTATATATAAACAAATTATTTCCAGTTTTCAAATGTTTATCTTATATATGGAACAGGGAACGAGGGGTTGGTAATGCTTGTTTAGTAACTGTTTTATTTATAAAAAAAAAATATTCTCAAGCATAATGTTGGGTCTATTTTTTCTTACAATACACACACACATATATATATATATGTGTGTGTGTGTGTAAGGACATGACTTGTTGAAAGTTTTCTTTTCTTCGTATTGTTGTTTGCATGTTGATTTTATATATCTTTTACATTGAACTCAATGAAATGACACATTTAATGAAAACGAACTGCGTGTCCACCAAAATGCTACGTTTTTGTATAACCGAACTTCCCCAAGGCTTGTCCGGTGGATGTCGCGCCATTCCTCATTAGACCACTTTCCTCATGCACTGCCCAGGCACGCTCAGAATAATTATTATATATGTCCAAGGAAAAGCGCGGAGAAATAAGACCCCATCCGTCATTATCATCTGACCTTGCTGTTTAATATCCCTAAAACGCGCTCCTGGTTGTCTTGGCAACAGCAAATTGGGGAGGACAAAAGCAAGCGAATCACTTTTGTTCTAATGAACCCCGAGGAAGACAACATTTTTTATAGTCTGCGCAGTAGTCGGTAGGAGGAAACTATTTCCAATATTTGTTTGCAAAATAAAGGTATTTTTCGATAAATATTAGAAAAAAAAATTGAATTAATTCCCCTTTAAAACACAAAAATAAATAAATAAATACATAAATAAAATAAATAACAAAAGCTAAGACATAAGCCTTTTTTACTTTCCTTATATACATAGTATAAATGCATAAGGAAAGTATTGTGGCGGGGGTCGAGAACATTCGAATTCGAGTTTTCGACCGGAGAACACGTTTCAAGCATCCCTGATCACGAATCAGACGTTTTAGACGTGATGTCTGTGGAGACGATATCTCACGAACGAATGGAGCGATTCAAATGAAATCAGGTACAAAAATGACAATCCGTGAATACTGGAAGCGTATTGTTTTCAAACGCAATTCAATGTTCAGAACCCCTCTACATTTTCGAGTGAAATTTTAATAAACTAATCAAAAAATCAAAGCCTTTAATAAATTTACGCAAATAGTCGTTTCTTATGTAATTTTTCATTAGAAAACGATTGACACACACTTTAGAACGGTAGCATAAACCGTTTTCGAGATATTGTACATTTTTCAAATAAATTTATCAAAAAATCGCATAAAATAAAAAATATTAACCATTGATTGTGAAATAAGCTAACATTTCATACGTAATATCAATATCATGCGGTAAATTGGGTGGGTGACATCATTCTGGTGGATCTAGTTCGTTCCATTCATAAGAAAAGTTGTTTTGGGTAATACTTTTATATTTGGACGCCAATTTGCTATAAGAATAACTCTCCGCCCATAACACTTGGCGAGATTTTGGCGACGAATTTGGTGAAATGTCGCCAACATGGCGACTTTCTTAAATATTGCCAAATTGATTAAAAAGTCGCAAAATCAATGAGAATGACGACTCCTTGACGAAAATTCAATACATTTGAAAGAATATAAGAATAACCTATTTTTCCGTCCGTAACGTTTAGCAACATTTTGGTGACGAATTTATCGGAATATCTCCAACCTGCTGTCTTTTTAAATGTTGCCAAATGGACGAAAAGGTCACCCAATGGATGAAACCGGCGCTAAATCAATGAAATGACGACTGATGAAAGCTTAATATCTTAGAAAGCCTATAAGAGTAGACCATAAGAATAACCCATTTCGCAGTCCGTTAGTAAGGCTTGGCGATAAATTAAGAGGGACGTCGCCAGTTTGGCGACTATTGCTAAAGTGACAAAAATGCCGCCAAATGAATAAAAATAGCGCCAAATGGGAATAAATGTTTCGCAAATTCTGATTTCCGTCATATGACGGGACAGGCATACCTTAGAGTATATAAGAAATGGTCTTCTCTCCGTTTGTCTGTAGCACTTGGTGATGCATTTTGCCGAAGCAAATGATCGTCAACTCTGCGATATTGCCCCAGATTGATGAAAATATCGTCTAAATTGCAAAAATGACACTCAATTAATGAAAATAAAGCTTAATAGAT
This sequence comes from Amaurobius ferox, assembly GCA_951213105.1. Taxonomy (NCBI): domain Eukaryota; kingdom Metazoa; phylum Arthropoda; class Arachnida; order Araneae; family Amaurobiidae; genus Amaurobius; species Amaurobius ferox. The sequence continues at coordinate 6,675,523 of OX578135.1, read as the reverse complement.
GAATTCATTATCAAAATATTTTAATATATGGGCTATATCGCTTATTGAGGATACTATCCATATTCATAATTTTTTTTTTAGAGTTGCGCGAAATATAAGTTAATTGGGCACTTTGAAATCGTTTTACGTGTTGTCATCCGGAAAAACGACCAATGTACAATTCAACGTTTAAAATACAGTACCATGGATCATATATATACATTATCACTTGGCTGCAAAAGGAGTCCATTTATTACATTATATATAAGAAAAGTCATGTGCTGCCCACATAATTTTTTTTTATATGGGAAGACTTAGAAAATGAAATATGTAAGGAGAAGAGAAATGCCATGTGTACATTGGGTATAAACAATAACATAATCGTCTGCATGACTGGTTTGATCCGTCAAAAACGTGTGTTTCTCTCTTTGTTTTAACAGTCTAAAAACCTTGCAACATTTGGATTTTGTGCACACATCATTTTTAACGATAAAAATAGTAAGACTAACCCCATTACACTAGGACTAGCCGTTCTCTAGATATTTTAGTTTTTTCGCATTTTCGCTACGCCACCTTCGAAAACAAGTCAGATACCCAATGAGAACGAAAACTGAATTAAAAGTGCTCATTCAGTGTGATTTTAAATAATGATTGTGTGCCATTCAACTCAAAAGAGAAAGTAAATATGAGTCTGCTGGAAAATGCCACATCAGATTTTTGTGTTTGCTTTGAATTCATTAAAATAGCAATCAGATAAAAACCAGGTGTAGGCTCAACTGGAAGAAATATTTTCACGAAAGTATATATTATAAATTTATTTTGTCATTGAATAGGATTCGTTAAAATGGGATATTCAGACTTTCCTATACGGGATAACATAGGATATTACTATTCACACATTTGGGTGGATGGGCCATTTATATAAATAAAATTGAAAATAGATCTGTTTATGGATTTGTTTGTGTCTGCCTCATCATCAAGGAAGAGTGGGTGCACCGAATTGGATGAAATTTTCGGGGTGGACTTGAAATAGCTTCACTTAAAATGGAGTTCGTGTTTCGAGTTTTTAGGACCAGGGGCTATCCAAATATTAATAGAAAACGCACATCCATAAAAGCTTTCATTGAGATAGCATTATGCAGACGATATTGGCTCCGAAAAGTTATTTGGGGGTAGCGGATATGGTTAGCACATGATTTTCCTTATATAATATAATGCATTTTACAGTCAAAAGATAACATATAAGATCTACGGTAAGTTTATAATGCTCAATTTGTATATTCGGTGATTTTCCGGATGACAACATGCAATACTATTTCAAAGTATCCAAATAACTTATATTTCGCAGAACTCTAAATTGACAATTATCAATATGGATAGCATCCTCAATAAACGAGACTCCGTATATTAAAATATTTTAATAATGAATTCATCAACTAGGCGTTATTTTCTTTAATTCAGAGTCATTTTAGCAATTTTGACGCGAAATATCGCCCAGTTGGCAATACTTTTGCTAGATTATTGGCCAAGTTCGCTAAATATATCGCCTAGTGTTACAGACAAACGTATCTTCTCTCATAAATGGAACGAGCTAGATCCATGAGAATGAAGTCACCCAATATCGCATGATATTACATATGAACAGTGAACCTATTTCCCAATAATTAATAATTTTTTGATAAATTTATTTAAAAAATGTGCAATATCTCGAGAACGGTTCATGATGCTAGAGTTCTAAAGTGTGTGACAATCGTTTTTTAATTAATAATTACATAAGAAATGACTATTTGTGTAACTTTATGAAAGGTCTTGATTTTTTTATGATGTTTTCAAAATTTCACTCGGAAAATCGAGTGGGGTTTTGAACAATCGATTGCGTTTAAAAACAATACGCTTCCAGTATTCACGGATTGTCATTTTTGTACCCAATTTCATTCGAATCGCTCCATTCGTTGTTCAGATAGTGTCTCCACACAGTCATCCCCTCAAAAACGCTTGATTCGTATTCAGGGATGCTTGAAACGTTCTCTCCCGTCAAAAATTCGAATTGAAATGTTCGACCCCCGTCACAATACATTATAGTATGTATATAAAGGAAGTAAAAAAAAAATGATTACTAAGCTGTTAAGCGGACTACTAAACTACCATCTTTTACCATTTGTAGTATGTTTAATATATTACTTGAATCTCATGAAACTGGTGTGCTTAAAACATTAACTCGACTCTCTCATACCAGAATCCATTTTTTAATCATTTTCTCTTCAAATTTTACAAGAAAATTTCTTGAAATATGGGTATCGTGGGCCCAAATGCTTACAATTACACTTATCCCCCGATTTGCACGATTTCGCTTTTACACGCTGTATAAATTAACAGATTTCAAAAAATTGATAAAAATGTATATTCCGCTCCATATACGTCTATACAAAGATTTGATGACATTTTTGAATTTTATCCCTTTGGTAACACTGATGAAAACAACAGGGGATTCCCGGTGTTGTAAAACATATAAATTTAGGGGAATCCCCGTAATAGAGGAATCCCCGTATGTATTTCACAACAGTAAAGCTATCTGGTTCATGCAAGTACATAGTGCAGAAACATTTTAGCAGCAAAGCTTATATTATTGTGCGTTTATCTTTTGAACTGGTAAGTTTTCAACATTTATAGTTTTTCTTGCATCTTTATAGTTTACTCCATGAATGAAGCCACAATAAGGACAATAAGAAAAAATGAAGACTCCATTAGAAAAAGTGTAGCAGTATGAGTACGACTTCATATGTTAGAGATGTTACAATGGAAAATATGAAAAAAGCCTTAGTGATATGGATAGAAGACCAAACTCAAAAGCGAATCCCGATCGATATCAATGCGGTTACAAATAAAGCTTTGAAGATTTATCAATCACTTAAGAATCAGTCGCCGTCGACTTCGTCCGATAAAAAGAAGGTATCTTTTTCCGCAAACCATGGGTGGTTCGAGAGATTCAAACAAAGACATTCTTTACATAATCTGAGAATGAAAGGTGAAAGTGCATGTGTTGATTCGGATGCGGCACAACAATATCCGGCAAAACTTGCTGAAATCATTGCCGCTAACTCCTACACTTCTGATCAGGTTTTCAATGCCGGATTATAATTATCCGGAATAAATTAAATATGTTATATTACTACATTCATATGTTTGTTGTTTTATAAACTAAGTATAATTTTAAGTTTTCTAAGATGTTTTACTTTTTTGTTTTACTTAAATAAATGACTGAATCATGCACATTTTGTGGTTATTTTCGTTTTACACGATTTTACTTAGCAAAATCCAAGATTTCAATTTCCACGGTTTTGTGCAGAATCTATCTTCCGTGTAAATCGGGGGACAGGTGTATAGCGTGTTACTCTCTTTTTCGTTTTAAAGAATGCAATTCATATTGTTGTGAACGTGTAATATTCTCTCACTAACGTCCCCCGTCTCTTTCTAATAACTCTACGCCTTTAAGTGAAATGATAGCAGCCAAAGTCAAGTATATAAACTAAATAAAGCTAAATTCAAGCTGCTAAATCGAATGAATGGGTGTTCTTCAAAATGAGAAACCCCAAATTGACATTTTGATGAATAATTCTTTGAATCGTTTCCTACCCTTTTTTTGTTACTTGGATTGGGATCCTATTTCTGGGGAAGAATTAACTACCCTTGGTGTTTAGAAATTAAATATAGGGCGAAGCTCCCGATATTGACAATTTACACTTGGGTTACTCAATTTTAATCCAACTATTTTCTTAATCTTCAACTTCTTTCATTTTCCGGCATGTCTTAGAAAGACAAGGGTTATTTTTCTACATAAATCTGGGCGGGATTCCACTTTTTGTTCTTCCTATCGCTCTCTTCATCTTTGACCAACATCGGTAAAAGTTTTAGAAAGATTTTTTTTTCATCAATAGATTTAATTTTTACTTACAATACCAAAAAAAAAAAAAAAATTCTCCATTCAAATCAAGCTGGTTTTTGGGATCATCCAATCTCATAAACGCAATAGAGGATTCCATCCCAATGAATCCCATTTTTCTTGCAACAATTGATGCCCGTGGGGCTTTTATACAATTTAAACTGGAATATACATTCAATCTTTCCAAATTCATTTCCAAAGGTTCTGCCATTTCTCCCATTCCTTGAAATCTTTAAACGAAATCCTGCTACTAAACAACGATCTTTTGGTTGCACTTAAAACCTTCTTGAAAATATTACAAACTTCTAAATATAATTTCTGATTCTTTGACTATACATATATATTACACCTTGAATTTTCTTTAGTAGCTCCATTGCCTTTGGCAAAAAGAAATCCAATTTTTAGATTGTAAGGAAAAACATTATAAATGTCAACTCATTTAAAATTTTTAGGATTAATTATTGATGATATTGGGGACCACGTATTTATGACATAAAAGAAAAGTATTATACGTTTCGGGAAGAATGCAGGAGATAAATTGGGGGTTAACAGAAGTTTTATAAAACTTTTGTTAAGAACCTTGCTGTCCCAACCGGGGCTCGAACCCTGGATCTTCGAACTGGCCAGCCGACGCTTTACCATTGAGCTACTGGAACGAAATGGCAAGCTCTTATCGTCCAAGTGGACGCTGCATTCTCCATCCTCTAATTTCAGATGAGCGAGCAACTGATCATCTGACTCATCACCTCCTGCCATTTTTATCTCAGGTTAGTATCCTGCGGGGTCGTCATCCTCTCCATTTGAAATCGGCGCTCCCTCTTCCAGAGTCCACTGAATCCGTACGAGCCGCACTAGGGTCACTTTCAGATCTCCGACATCTTTGCACTAACCCACAGGGTTGATGGGTTCGGGCGCTATTGTAAAAAGCATTGCTACCCCAACCGGGAATCGAACCCTGGAACTCCGAAGTGGTCAGCCGACGTTCTGCCGTTCAGCTATTGGGACGAAATGGCAAGCGCTTTTCGTCCAAGTGGACTCTGCATTTTGTTATCAAGTTGCTATCGAAAAAATTATTACATATGGTTCTGATGTTTGGAGAAAAATATATGAATTCTGCTCCAGTTAATGAACTGATTTCTCCGAAAATGTTTTTACTAAAAATTTCTTCCAACTTCTATATTTCTCTATTTTTGGTATCATCCATAATTATATATAAAAATATATTTTCTGGAAACACAGATTAGACAGACCACTTTTCAGATTCAAATTTTCAATCTCCTTTCCAATTTGACTTCAATAGCCCTTCTATCTCTGAATCTCTGATGTTTTATCTTCAATCCGTCCTGGGATAAAATGACTGTACTGGGATTTGATGGGGGGAAAGGGGGTCTGATAATATCAACTAGCTGATTTGATGCAAAGATTACAGTTTTGATGTGAATAATATCTATGGTTGGGCTTTCTCTAGCGGAAAAACGGAGCGAAATAAACAAACAATAAGCAAGAATTTGTAGCTCTCTGAAAGCCCTATAAGTGTATATAATCAGATTTTGGATGGAATTCTTTTTCGATGTTACAGAAATTGAGTTTTATTTTACAAAATGTTATTCACGAAAAATTATTTCGGCTCCATCGGACTAGATCCGGCAAAATGATCTAAATGGATCCCCTCGCACTCGCGAACCCCGAGTCCAATCCTTCCTTCCAATCGTTGACCCTCAACTACAAATTTTGAATACATTCTTAATATGTTTTCCGACGGGTCACAGAGCTCTTTTAGGTTACTTATGTGACTTCCGTCTTAAATCAATTTCTACTTGCATTTGAAATCACTTTCGCGATGTTGACTATTTTATATTTTCTCGTCCCAATACTGAAAATTTTCATTTATCTAAACTATCTTCTGCTCATCAATCACTATGGTTTCAAGTATTTGTGAGAATAAAAATTCCATCGACAGAATTAAAAACTGTACTTTTATTGCAAAAGAGATGTGTGATCGTATTAACTGACTGACCGGCTTATGAGCTGCCATTGCTTTCAATTGTCTTCTGATCCACAGAAAATGGAACTCAATTTTTGAACAGTTTATTATAATTTTTGCACAATATAGACCGTACCCTCCTTCCTCTACCACCAACCTCTCGGAAGGACTTACGGACCCACATGGTTAACCGGATTGTACTCCGCGTGAACCCTGAGGGGGCTAAGCCCCCCACCCCCAGAGTATACTCAGCCCGCTGATAAAAATATTAAATTTTTAGTATTGATATAAAATTTCCTATAAAAATGTCATTCAAATATTGAATAAAATTTTTTTGAATGACTTCGTTTTAAAAATATTTTAATGGATCTGAATGTGTGATTATACTAATAATCCACTTATTTATATATTTAATTTAAATATATTTTAAAATGGTGACACTAGTATTTAGGATTGTATTGTTGTGGGGTTGGTTGGTTCACTGTTATACAGAGTCCAAAATCAAATGATAAGTAGGTAAGAGTTAATATTACGGATTAACTTGTATTAACAGCTTTATGACTAGTTAATGCTTATATTAAAAATTAATTGGAATTATTATATTAATAATATGGTAGCTATATGGATAAATAATCCGCTCCTAGCTTGCAACTATAAATATGCAATTATTTGTGAATAATTTATATGAATTGAAATATATAATAGTAACTGTTAAAGTTTATAAATGCTAATGATTTTGTTTTGGGGGAGCCCCCTCCTAAGACTGTTGAGCTCCCCTTCAACTTCATCTCAGAGTCATGCAAATAAATAAACGACGATGCTCTCGTATGCAGTAGTGCATAAAATATTTTCATACATCCTATACGCCTGACCATCGTGTTCGTTCAAGGTGCCTTTTTTAAATATTAATAGCTATAAAATTGGGTTCAGTTTTAAATACAGGCAAGAATCAACACATCGACCGTATGACAAACCACTCTGCATTTGCGCTATTTTTGTGTTTATAATCTCAGACCGAAGGCTTTATGAAGAAATAATTGAAAACCTTGTGGAGTCAGAGAGACCCAAAGTTAATATTGAGAGGTCAATCCTTATATTAAAATGATTTGTAATTTTCATATATTAATATGGATGTGTAGTAGCTATATGTATGTTCCTAATCAACTATCAGCTTACACATATAAATATGCAATTATTTGTTAATAATTGATATGATTGAAATATATAATATGGTTAACAAATATGCTAATGATTAACTGTCTTTTGGGTGAGTCCCTCAAGACCCCCCCCCCCCCCCTGAATTTTGTCTCTGGCTACGGCCCTGTGGTCACATGAAATAAACAGACGACTGTCACTTTCAAATATTTAGTACAATTTATGATAATACGATAATAATATTTTGAAAGAAAAAAAAAAAAGTAGGTAACTGGGACAGGGAGGAACGCGCTTCATTTTTTAACAAATTAGCGCATCTGGCAGTCAGTGGGATTCATGCTCGGAGGGAAGGGGTACATCTTTCACACCATAGATCTTTTCATCCGCTCTTTATGTGGAGGACTACTACTTACCTACATGAAACGAACTACTACTTACCTGCAACGAATATCCCTGCACCTGTCTCCGCCCATTCATAAAGTTGTTCGCGGCCTATCACCCCCTCGCAACAAAAAAGAATAATAATAATAAAAAAATTCGATAAAAAAAATGAATCACAAAAAAAGAGGAACACGATAGACCTTGACCCGAAGCTGAGGGGTCGGAAAAGGGAGGCAGACACATCTTTGTGGCGAGAAAGAAGCGGATGGCGGCGTGGATGGGGAGCGATCCAATTGCGTCTCATTACATCAAAATGGATCTTTTATAACATACCCAAGCTCCAGATTTGGATGGTATTTAATGACTATTTTTTATTTTTTTTTTCAGTTTTGCATTTTGAAAGAATTTTTCTCTTAACTTTTAGGGGAAATTTTATGGGTTTTTCCCATGTATATATTCTAAAAGTGGCGGGTAAAAAAGCAAATAAGTCAAAAATTCAATTTTTTTGTTTACATAACATACACATTTGGTTTAAGAAATTCATAAACTTTGCTGTGGAGAAAGCGCGTAAGTTAGGGCATTCAAATGTTAAAAAAACAAAGAAAAAGAAAACCTTAAGACACCTATTATATTTTGCAGTCAGTGTGGTAACCCATAGAGATAACATTATTCAGATAATATTTTTTTCCCATCACTTTATTTGTAGAAAATGATATAATGTCGCTTAGCAACAGATTTAAATCCAATGTGTTTATGCGGCAGACTATTTTTATTGAAACTTTTCCGAAGATATGTATATAAAATAAATTTCATTGGCATTGCATTTTTGACTGGGTAATATCAATCACGTTCTTCACGTTTAAACCTTATTATTATTGATATTTTCAAGTTATTATGGCATTGTTTTATTATGGCAAAAATTGTTGAAACACATATATTAATTGTACGTTGACACGAGTCATCTACAAATGCACGGGTATATTTTCTAATCTACGAGAATATAAGTAGTACAGGTATACTTGCATATAAATCTTGATATATATTGGCATATATTGGAATCAATTTACTGTCTTCAGGTTTAAAGATTACGGGTTTATTGATATTTCAATTTATACATGTAATCTACTAGTACAGGTCACGTTTTTTAATATTCACGTATATAAGTAGTACGGGTCCCATACAATTTTAACGCTTTTATTTTGCATATATGGATTCTATTTTATATTTTTTGTAAATTTGCTTCCAAAAGGGGCCAGGATGTTTTATTCTTCAGATCTGCCCGTGAAGATAATTAATTCTGTATAGCGAGAACAGAGATATTCCTAAACTTCTTTTTAGGAGCATTAAATTAAATATTTTAACAGAATATTTTGATTAACAATGTCATTTAGTATACTATGGGAATTTGCACATGATTGTGAATTTTAAGTTTTTAGCTTATAAATATATTGCAAACTCCATAAAAATTCAATCTGTATCCTGAAAACTAAAAATTAAAATTTTTAAAAAGTATCCAAATGTTCATTCCTCGATATTTAAAAATCTTGAGGTTTAAATATGTGACTTGGGTGCTTTCTCCCGCCAGCTCTCGATGTTTTTCTACACTTCATCCTTTTAGGGCATTTTTCGCATTTTAGGAGAAAACTCTCCGGGCTTTCAATGGACTCGCGCGTTTGAGGTGGGAAGCATTTCAAATTAAGACTTTATTTTACAAATTATGAAATCAGAAATATGAAAAATAATTTCAATACTTGATGCTAAGGCTCTTTTTAATGTACAATAATCATTCATATTTTGGTATATTTATAATGTTCGAAACGTGTACTGTAAAACTATGCATTTTTTTAAATGGTAACATTATCATTTTAAAAAATATTAATATATATCTGCGATGAAATGTTTATAGGATAAAATATAAATTGATCGTAACATTTTTTGGAGAACAAACACTATTAAAGACCTACTTTCATAGCTCAAGATAGAATGATACACAAAAACACAAGAAGTCAATGTGTATCATGATTCATTTTAAACTTTTATGATTTTAAAAACACAGCAAATTTATTTTATTTTTTCAAAATTTCACAAATTACGAAAATATATGTTTTATTTTTTTTTTATAATGTGACTCATAACAAGGTTATCTATATATAACAAGACACATTTTTACTTTCCCTGCAATACATGGTAATGTATAGGGAAAGTATTGGAATCATGCCGAAAATCGCAACTCGAGTTTTCGACGGATCGACACGTTTCGAGACCTCTAGAATACGAAAAAACCATTTTTAGCGTGACGTCTGTGTGTGTGTCTGTCTGTCTGTGTGTCTGTCAGTCTGTGCAGATTTTGTATCCACTCTAACTAAAAAACTAATGAACCGAATTTCACAAAATTTAGTAGGTAAGTTACTTGTGAGCGAGTCTGGTGCTGATTAGTTTTGAGTACGATTCGGGATAAAAGAATCCGCCATTTTTTTTTTGCGAAATGGCCCGCAAAAGCTTGTATCCACTCTTAACTGAAAAACTAATGGACCGATTTTCACAAAATTCAGCAGATCAGTCATTTGTGAGTCACTCTGGTGCTGATTAGATTTTGGTATGTTTCGGAAAGAAATAACCTGAATTTTTTTGCAAAATGGCCTGCAAAAATTGTCCAAATCTAAACTAAAGAACTACGTATGCTCAAATATATCCATTAAATGCTTGTTTAATACGTAATTTTTAACGAAGAAAAGAATAAGACCAACCCCATTACATCAGAACTAGCCGTTCTCGAGATATTTTAGTTTTTCGTATTTTCTCTACGCCACTTTTGAAAATAAGTCCGGTTACCGAATGAGAACGAAAATTGAATTAAAAGTGAAATAAATTTAATTAAAATAAAGAGAACGTGGATATAAGTCTGCAGGGAAAGTCATGTGCTGCCCACATCAGATTTTTACTTTCCCTGCAATACATGGTAATGTATAGGGAAAGTATTGGAATCATGTCGAAAATCACAACTCGAGTTTTCGACGGATCTACACGTTTCAAGACCTCTAGAATACGAAAAAACCATTTTTACCGTGACGTCTGTATGTGTGTCTGTCTGTCTGTGCAGGTTTTGTATCCACTCTAACTAAAAAACTAATGGACCAAATTTCACAAAATTTGGTAGGTAAGCCACTTGTGAGCGAGTCTGGTGCTGATTAGTTTTGGGTATGATTTGGAATAAAAGAACTCGTCTCTTTTTGCGAAATCTCCCGCAAAAGCTTGTATCCACTCTAACTGAAACACTACTGGACCGAATTTCACAACATTCGGTAGATGAGTCACTTGTGGGTCACCCTGGTGCTGATTAGATTTTGGTGTGATTCGGAAAAAAATAACCTGCCTTTTTTTGCAAAATGGCCCGCAAAAATCGTCAAAATTTAAACTAAAGAACTAGGTATACTCAAATATATCCATTAAATGCTCGTTTAATACGTAATTTTTAAGGACGAAAATAATAAGACCAACCCCATTACACTAGGACTAGCCGTTCTCGAGATATTTTAGTTTTCCGTATTTTCTCCACACCATCTTTGAAAATAAGTCCGGTTACCGAATGAGAACGAAAATTGAATTAAAAGTGAAATAAATTTAATTAAAATATAGAGAATGTTAATATAAGTCTGCAGGGAAAGTCTTGTGCTGCCGCCATCAAATTTTTATTTTCATTGCAATACATGGTAATGTACAGAGAAAGTATTGGAATCATGCCGAAAAAAACCACTCGAGTTTTCGACGGATCTACGCATTTCGAGACCTCTAGAATACGAAAAAACTATTTTTAGCGTGAAGTCTGTGTGTGTGTCAGTGTGTCTGTGCAGATTTTGTATCCACTCTAACTAAAAAACTAATGGACCGAATTTCATAAAATTTGGTAGAGTCACTTGTGAGCGAATCTGGTGCTGATTAGTTTTAGGTACAATTCGGGATAAAAGAACCCGCCTTTTTTGCGAAATGGCCCGCGAAAGTCTGTATCCACTTAACTGAAATACTAATGGACCGAATGTCACAAAATTCGGTAGATAAGTCGCTTGTAGGTCCTGATGCTGATTAAATTTTGGTATGATTCGAAAAAAATGAACCTGCCTTTTTTTTGCAAAATGGCCCGCAATAATCGTCAAAATCTAAAATAAAAAACTACATATACTCAAATATATCCATTAAATGTTTGTTTTATACGTAATTTTTAAAGATGAAAAGAAAAAGGCCAACCCCATTACACTAGGACTAGCCGTTCTCGAGATATTTTATTTTTTTCGTATTTTCTCTACGCTATCTTTGAAAATAAGTTCAGTTACGAAATGAGAACGAAAATTGAATTAAATTTAATTAAAATAAAAAGAACGTGGATATAAGTCTGCAGGGAAAGTCATGTGCTGCCCACATCAGATTTTTACTTTCCCTGCTACATGGTAATGTATAGGGAAAGTATAAGAATCATGTCGAAAATCGCAACTCGAGTTTTCGACGGATCTACACGTTTCAAGACCTCTAGAATACGAAAAAACTATTTTTAGCGTGACGTCTGTGTGTGTGTCTGTCTGTCTGTGCACATTTTGTATCCACTCTAACTAAAGCAGTAATTGACCGAATTTCATAAAATTTGGTAGGTAAGTCACTTGTGGGCGAATCTGGTGCTGATTAGTTTTGGATACGTTTCGGGATAAAAGAACCCGCCTATTTTTGGGAAATGGCCCGCAAAAGCTTGCATCCACTCTAAGTGAAAAACTAATGTACCGAATTTCACAAAAATTGTTAGATGAATCACTTGTGGGTCAACCTGGTGCTGATTAGATTTTGGTACGATTCGGAAAAAAAATAACCTGTCTTTTTTTTGCAAAATAGCCCGCAAAAATCGTCAAAATCTAAACTAAAGAACTACGTATGCTCAAATATATTCATTAAATACTTGTTTAATACGTAATTTTTAACGAAGAAGAGAATAAGACCAACCCCATTACACTAGGACTAGCCGTTCTCGACACATTTTAGTTATTCGTATTTACTTATTCTAATCTTCCTATGGCTCTTTTTGTGAGGTCCGTTTTTAACAACTGGGGTTGTTAGCGACAGTTCTGCTTCACCCATGGTTCGATCCCATCTGTTGATACCAGGACCCCCACTAGCGATGGGAAATCTCGGCAATTCGATGGCGCATTTCATCACTGCAAAAAAAATTACGAAACGGTCACTCGAAGGTACGTGCAAGGAAGTTAGTGAAGCAGAAGCTACGTCTTTCTTAAAAAAAAAAAAAAATAATAATAATAATAATAATTCGAATTTTTCTTTATGACAAAAATTGTTTTATTTGTCTATCAAAGAGAGAAGACATTAAATATTGCTCTCCAGAAGACATCCTTGAACTTTCAAGATGCAAATAATTACATCAAAAGTGTAAGTCTATTCAGACTCAGAGGGCTGAAAAAAATCCGATGTGGGCAACACATGACTTTCCTTATATAATGAAATGAATAGAGTAAAATACTTTTAGAGTAAATAAATGGGGGTTACTTTTAGAGTAAAATAAATGGGGGTTTTCTTCTAGTAGATACTAATATCCTTTCCAAGATATTGAATTTTCGACAATTAGTCGTCATTTTCATTGATTTAGCGTCATTTTTATCCATTTGGCGAGATTTTCGTTAATTTAGCAACATTTCAAAAAGTCGCCAAGTTGGCGACATTCCGCCAATTTCGTCGCCAAAATCTCGCCAAGCGTTATGGACGAAGAAATAAGTTGTTCTCACAGCAGATAAATTGGCGTTCAAATGCAAAAGTATTACTCAAAGTATCTTTTTTCATGAATGGAACGAGCTAGATCCACGAGAATGATGTCACCCAATTTAACGCATGATATTATATATGAAAAGTGAACATGTTTCTCAATAGGAAATATTTTTTATTCTATTTTATATGACTTTTTGAAAAAAATTTTGAAAAATGTGCAATATCTCGAGAACGGTTCATGTTAGCGTTCTAAAATTTATGTCAATCGTTTTCTAATGAAAAATTACATAAGAAATGTCTATTTGCGTAACTTTAATATTGGTTTTGATTTTTTGACGATTTTTTCAAAATTTCATTCGAAAATTTAGGTGGGGTTCTGAACATTCGATTGCGTATAAAAACAATAGGCTTCCAGTGTTTACACTACAGATTGTGATTTTTGTACCAAATTTGGTTCGAATCCAGGATTTCGGTCTGGAGACGCCCCTGATGGGGAAGCTCTGCATGGGTTTATGTTTCATCTTGATCAATTTTGCAAAGCTTGTAGGACTTCATTTTTCCGAACGAATAAAAAATTTTAAAGACATTTTAATTTTGTGAGCACCCCTTCGAAATTTTTCAAAGTCGGCGCCTGTGCCTGACAGCGTATGGTTATTTTACTATAGTCATATTTGATTTCCTCAATTTTTGAAAGTCGGCGCCTGTGTTTCCCTGCAGCACTTGGTAATGTATAGGGAAAGTATTGGAATCATGCCGAAAATCGCAACTCGAGTGTTCGACGGATGTACGCGTTTCGAGACCTCTAGAATACGAAAAAATTATTTTTAGCGTGGCATCCGTGTCTGGCTGTGCAGATTTTGGATCCACTCTAACTAAAAAACTAATTGACCGAATTTCATAAAATTTGGTAGGTAAGTCACTTGTGGGCGAATCTGGTGCTGATTAGTTTTGGGTACGATTCGGGATAAAAGAACCTGCCTATTTTTGCGAAATGGCCCGTAAAAGTCTGTATCCACTCTAGCTGAAAAACTAATGGACCGAATGTCACAAAATTCGGTAGATAAGTCGCTTGTAGGTCCTGATCCTGATTAAATTTTGGTATGATTAGAAAAAAATTAACCTGCCTTTTTTTGCAAAATGGCCCGCAATAATCGTCAAAATCTAAAATAAAAAACTACATATACTCAAATATATCCATTAAATGTTTGTTTTATACGTAATTTTTAAAGATGAAAAGAAAAAGGCCAACCCCATTACACTAGGACTAGCCGTTCTCGAGATATTTTAGTTTTTTCGTATTTTCTCTACGTCATCTTTAAAAATAAGTCCAGTTACCAAATGAGAACGAAAATTGAATTAAAAGTGAATTAAATTTAATTAAAATAAAGAGAACGCAGATATAAGCCTGCAGGGAAAGTCATGTGCTGCCCACATCAGATTTCTACTTTCCCTGCATTGTAATGTATAGGGAAAGAAAGTATTGGAATCATACCGAAAATCACAACTCGAATTTTCGACGGATCTACATGTTTTGTGACCTCTAGAATACGAAAAAACTCTTTTTAGCGTGACGGCTGGGTGTGTTTGTCTGTCTGTGCACAATGTATGTATCCACTGTAACTCAAAAAATAATGAACAGAATTTCACAAAATTTGGTTTGTAAGTCACTTGGGTAAGACCCTAGTGCTAATTCGTTTTGGGTTTTGGTAGGATTCGTAAAAACAGAATCTGCCTTTATTTGCGAAATGGCCCGTAAAAATTCCATGTATCCACTCGAGCTAAAATAATAATTAACCAAATTTCACAAAATTTGGTAGATAAGTTACTTGTAGGATGCTCTGGTGCTGATTAGATTTTGGTACGATTCGGAAAAGAACAAACTGCCTTTTCTTACGAAATGGCCCGCAAAAATCGCCAAAATCTTAAAAAAAAAAAAAAAAAAAAAAAAAAAAAGGACTGCGTATACTGAAATGTATCAATTAAATTCTTGTTTTATACGCAATTTTTGACGAGGAAAGGAATATAACATACATTATTATACTTTAGGACTAACCGTTCGTTCTCAAGATATTTGAGATTTCTTCCATTTTTGTTACGGGAAAATGTCCAATTACTAAATAAAACAAAAATTGAATTAAAAATGCAAATTTAGTGTTATTTGGTGCAATTAAACTCAGTCTAATGAATTATGAAAGAAATAAAGAAAATATGAATTTGAGTCTGCAGGGATAGAGAATGTTAATATAAGTCTGCAGGGAAAGTCATTGTCCACACATCAGAGTTTTACTTTCTTCCCTGCAATACATGGTAATGTATACGAAAATTATTGAAATCATGCCGATAATCGCAACTCGGGTTTTCGACGGATCATCTACACATTTCGGAACCTCTAGAACACGAAAAAACTATTTTTAGTGTGACGTCTGTGTGTGTGTGTGTGTCTGTCTATATGTGCAATGTATGTATCCACTCTAACTGAAAAACAAATGAACTGAATTTCATAAAATTTGGTAGGTACGATTTTTCGTACGATTTGGGATAAAAGAACTCGCCTTCTTTTTTTTTCCAAAATGGCCCGCAAAAATTGGCTGTATCGACTTTAGCTGAAGAACTAATGGAGCGAATTTCACAAAATTTGGTAGATAAGTTGTTTGCGGGTTACCTTGAAGCTGATTAGATTCTGGTACGGTTCGGAAAAAAAAAATTAACCTACCTTTTTTTGCGAAATGGCCTTCAAAAATTGTCAAAATCTAAAACAAAAACTACGTGCGCACAATTATATCTACTAAATGCTTGTTTTACACGTAATTTTTGACGGGGAACAGAATAAGACCAACCCTATTACTCTAGATCTAACCGTTCTCGAGATATTTGAGTATTTTCGCATTTTTATTTATTACGTCGCCTTTGGAAAAAATATCCAGTTACCAAATAAAAATAAATATTGAATGAAAAGTACAAATTCAGTATTATTTTGTGCCATTCAGCTCAATTTAATGAATTATTAAAGAAATAAAGAAAAAAATGAATTTGAGTATGCAGGGAAAGTCATGTGCTATCCACATCAGATTTAAAAAGTACAGTGATTAAAAAAACAACAGAATTTTGTGTAACGATTCCCCTTAAGTTAAACACATTAGAAAGCTGGAGAACAAAGTAACGGACTTAGATCAATCACCCTCCAGGGAATGGAGTTAGAAAGGAGATCAGATCCAACTCTCATGGATGGCACGTTTGAAAATGCCATAACGCTTTGAGAATGATATTGAGGTTCGCTCGTGTTTGTACAGTAGCCGCTACTATCAGTTGACACAATAGAAAGGCGGAGTATTGAGTCTATGCATTTTGGATTATTTTTAGTTAGAGTTCCCTCATGATGAGTATCATTAACCAGTGTTTTTCAGAGTTGTAGGATAGAGTACAGAATAAAGGGAGATAAAAAATAAATGGAAAGATAAAATAATTTTGAATACGTAGGAATATTTTTTATTGTTTTAGTTCTACTCTACATTGCGCTCATCATTTATTTTTACAAAATGGACAGTTTAAATCAATTATTTCAAGCTTTTTACCGTAGAATGCGTACAGTGCAAGCAAAACTCCTTATCGCAACCTGAATGATTGTCTCAAATGATAGGGGCGTTTTCATAATAGAAAGTTTTAACTTCATACCTCTACCTCCATAGATTTACGTTTTATTATTGGATGTACTATGGAGGTCAAGGGTCGCTCTCTAACTTCGTGGCATGTATTTGGTTTCGCCTCATTCTTCTAGCAACCGCGTAAAAGAGAAAAAAATACGGGAGTAAAGCTTGATACTGGACTATTTTTTAACTTCTGTACAATAATGGTTTTGCAGGAAGCGTAGTCAGCATGCGCCGTTTAAAAATGTTCCACTTCGTTTTAATAATCGAAATGGTGTTTCTGCCTATCTGCGTGTGCCTACCTATTCTAGTTTTCGAATCAAGATGTTGATTTCGCTTCAATAGGAATGCAGAATGGACGTAATAGAAGAAAATCAGGCATGCAGTCAATCAACCTCGGCATTTTATCCTTCTGCATTATGCGCTTAAAAACACACGTTACATCTACGAATAAAAAAAAAAGACAAGAAAGATCAATCATGCATAAAGCATTGATTATGAAACACTTTTCAACTCAAATATAAATATCTCTAAAATGCGATATATTCAGAAGGGATATTATTGTAATGATCACAGAACTACACTCATTTATTTTACTTGAAAACGTAAAACTTCATCGATAAAAATGAACTTCATTCAAATGATGTCATCGAAATATAAATCGTCTGGCTTTTTACGTAAAAGCTATGAATAATAATTTTCCGTGAAAAAATTCAGCAATTCTTATACAACTCATCTTACAATCACTTGTCTACATTCTGCGTCCATTAAAATGAGATTTCGTTGTAGAAATAATCAAAGTTGGATGATCATTTAAACTCAAAAATAGTGTCATTGCACGGGCGCAGAATATAGATGCACAGAAATACGCAAATATAAAGCAGTATTAGGACGGATGCAACACTCAATATAAATTTAAAAAATCCTCCGATGTGTTAAGATCACGATCTTAACACATCGGAGAAAAAGATGGATACCCTAGTTTATTTTGAAGTGGGTCACGAGATCTCTTCATATTATATGGGTGCATTATTACAGGGTTCATGCTAGGCTTTCAAAAGGGCAGGGTGCTAACTTTAAAAAAGGGGCACATTACATACGAAAGGGGACAATTATAAATTTTAGCTAAAGAATCCATTACATAATGTGGCCCACATGTAAAATGGTAAAAAAGATACAGATAATTTATCTCTTTCAAAACTTAACTTCAAAGCATATAAATAATTAATAAAACAAAATTGCAAATATACAGAAAATTTTATAATTACATATCTCATACTTTAAAATATATTCTTTATAAATTTATTTTTCTAACTGCACAAATTGAAGATAATAGTTAGAATCCTCATAATTTAGGCTGCTTACTGAAGATCAGAAAAGTAGATAGAAATACTTATCATTTTATATACAGAAACATAAATTTTTATAATATGGGGGGGAGGGGGGTATTTATAAGGGATCCATTAAAGAAAAGAACAATAATGGTTATTCGTAAGTTATTTCCTAATCTGTGTGGTAATGGTGACAACCCTGCTTTAAATAAATATTCATGTGTCATGCAAATGCTAATACACTTTCTATTAATAGGAAACAATAAGGTAATTAAGGTAAGGTATTAATTAAAAGGAAGGAATTGTAAACAATGCCTGAACTCAAAGCAGTCAGTCACTGGCTGGTAGGTAGGTTCATGATGAGGCCAATTGTTGAAAACTGAAAAATGTGCGATATTTTTTTCCAACTTGTTTGATGTTATGCAAAATTGTATTTAAATATTTTTATATAATAATTAAAAACAGATATATTACCCATACTTATTTACAGGTTCATTATATGGTAGACATAAGTCAAACAACAGATCCTTCTCTCCATACCTTAAGCTGGCGAGTACTTCAGTTAGGTGCAAGACACTACTATATCTGTTAACAAGGAAAACTTTCCTTACGAGATCTACTTTTGGAAGATCTATTATTTGGCGAAGGGGGTGGGGTAAAAATTAGGGGAAATTTAAGAGATTGACAAAATACAAAACTTAATTTTTCTGATAACACACATTTACAAATATATTTTTATTTTTTAATGAGTAATATTGTTAACATGCATTTATTGCTAACTTCTTATTTTTGACATTGAATACATTTTCAAAACTTATTTTAGGTGTTTTTTCTAAATCTAAGTTTTCTGCAAGTCACTGTCTGGATCCCCATCTTTTCCATTTCTTAAAAGTTTTCAAAATTTTGATCTTTCATTTATCCATTTTCTGAATATTTTAAACATTTGTCACTCATTTTTTTAACCTTGTTTTAAATCTTGCCAAAGTTTTTTTTTTATTATAGGTATTTTTCAGTGTTTTAAAATTGTTTCTCAAGTCATCTAAAAAAATTAATTTACCATGAAGCATTCAAATACTTTTGGGGGCAATTTTAAATTTCTTTTTTCCCATAACACTTTACTTATTCAACATATTTTCAGCGTTTTTTGCCAAAATTACGGATTATTTCTGAATATGCCTGTTTCTTAAGTTTTTATATTCTCTTATCTTGATTTATTTTTTCACAGCTGATGAAGCATTTATTATTACTATTTATGCCCTTTTTATTAAGAAAACCGGCCACTCCTTTTTCTTTAATTTATGGGATTTTACCAATGAATTTCGGCGATTTTTAAATAAACTATATTCTTATTTCTGCCTTTTAATTACTTACTCTGTAACTTTTAAATCATCGCGATCCCGATATTTCGGCCATTATAAACTTAGCAACCATTTTTATTGTAAAATTTCCCCAATATGTTTATTTCATAACAACTCAATTCTTTATCCTTTTCAAGAAATTTGATTTATTTAATATTTGGACGTTTCTGAATTTAAAAAATATCAGTTTGTATCGCTAAAAGCATAGGCCGTTTTATTGCTTTACTCGAATTTTCCAATCATCTGGGTGGGGCATGAACCACCTTTGGCCGCGGATAAGTTGAAAATTGAGCAGATTTAACTTTGAATTGATAATAATTGTTTACCGCTGGCACTACTGAAAACACAACTAAGCGGTAAACAGTTTAAGAATACAAACATTTTTAGTTTTTTACATCGTCGATGACAGATTAATAACTTAAAGCAGGGTATCATCTATAACAGGAAATATGAAATTTCTCCGATCGAAAAACTATTGCGCGCCGAAACTTTAACAATTGCGAAATTCTTGCGATCTATAACATCCAGGCAGCATAGAAGCCTGCCTGCATAACGGGCTATTTTTGCCATCGTTGTTCATATTTACTGTATGATCGTTTATAGACCGTAAGTTGAAATAGAACAATACAGAGCCTTTTCAATATCAAAATTTAGCTCTGAAAAGCATCCCCAAGGTTGACGCTCTTTACTAGCGCCTGGCACCCTCAGCTACAGCGTATACTCTAACTTGAAAAAAAAAATCTAATGTGGGCAGCACATGACTTTCCTTATATAATGCAATGAATTGACTACTTTAACAGTAAAAACAAAATAGATTATTCTTAAAGTAGATATTTATATTCTTTCCAAGATATTGAATTTTTGTCAAATAGTCGTCATTTTCATGGATTGAGCGTCATTTTTCTCTATTTGGAGAGTTTTTCGTTAATTTAGCCAACATTTAAAAATGTAGCCAAGTTGGCGACATTCCACCCAATTCGTCGCCAAAATCTCGCCAAGCGTTATGAACGGAGAAATAAGTTATCCTTACAGCAGATAAATGACTATTGGCGTTCAAATGCAAAATTATTACTCAAAGTATCTTTTCTCATGAATGGAACGAGCTGAATCCACGAAAGTGGTGTCAACAAATTTATCGTATGATATTACATATGAACATGTTTCTCAATAGATAATATTTTTTTTATTTTATATCATTTTTTGAAATTTTTTTTTGAAAAATATGCAATATCTCGAGATTGGTTCATGCTAGCATTCTAAAATTTATGTCAATCGTTTTCTAATGAAAAATTACATAAGAAACGTCTATTTGCGTGACTTTATTAAAGGTTTTGAAATTTTCACTCGAAAATTTAGGGGGGTTCTGAACATTCGATTGCGTATAAAAACAATAGGCTTCCAGTGTTCACGGATTGTAATTTTTGTACCAAATTTCGTTCGTCAGTTATCGTCTCCACAGACTCATTAACACACACCACCTCAAAAATGTTTGATTCGTGATCAGGAATGCTTAAAACGTGCTCTCCCGTCGAAAACTCGAATTCGAATTTCCGACTCGTTCAAAATACTTCCCTTATACATTATTGTATATAAGGAAAGTAAAAATAATAATAATATATCAGATATTTTTAAAGTAATTTATATCTTTATTATTAATGTCACTTAAATCTTATTAAACGAACTGTTAAATGCATACTGAAAACCGAGATGCTTGGCGTTTTCATCAAGTGTACATATTCACCGACAGCACAACGAAGCATCGTTTCGACACAAGAGTAATAACACATCGTGGTGGTGGTGGACTGATACCCCCCCCCCCCCCCCCCCCCGAGCGTACTTAACATTTTCGGGCTTTAACATTGTCATCGTCGTCCTTTGAAAATTTTGTAGTCAAACTAATCTATAATTTGCAATCAGTGTACAGTTGAACCTCGATTGAGTGAATCAAAAAGGAATCGTTCATTTCTTTTTCGGGAATCGAATTGAAACGTAAATTCGCGGGGGGATATTACTGTTATGGATACGATTCGTAAAATAGGAGGATTTCGTTCAACGGGGTCTCCACTGTATCTACAAAATACGTGGAAACGGCCTCAAATGGTTCCTTTTACCACACACGTAGCCGCAGCGAAGTCCTTTCCTCGTCGCCACAGACGAGTGCACACTGCTGGTGCACTGAACCCAACCGGTTCAAGCAGACGTCAATAACAAAAACAAACGCAGACTCCGTTTCGGAATGGGCAACCCCCGGCATCAAAGGAAGGAAGAGAGCCAGCTCCTCGTCCTTTCGTCTCCGCAGCAACTCTTTACTATGAAATTAACACGTTGCAATTCTAAAACCCTGCCTCAAAAGATCATGGTTTCATGACACAGTTTCACCCATTTAAAAAGCGCTTGTCTACGTTTAACGTTTACCAGTGCTGTGTGTTTGGTTTACCCATTAAGTAAATCGCCCCCACACACCAAGGGCCAACTGGGGCTTGGGGCAGGGATACATCCGTCCCCCTCCCTTTACCTCTCGATCTATATGAAACGAGCAAAAATATTTTTAAAAAGCATTCTAGAAAAGGTATACAAAATGGGGTTCTTACATATTGTAATAAAATTAAAAAAAATATATATATATTGGAAACTTTCTTATCACAGCCAAAATGGCAACTTGCTACATTAAGTGCCATTTAATGTTAATCTCTATATATCCGCAAAAACTCCTATACATCCCTATATATCTTGCTAAATGAATCCTTGTTAATCCCTATATATCCGCAAGATAAATCCATCCACTGAGCAAACCTATTTTAAGAGCATAATTGTCTTTTAAAGAAACAGCCGTTCATTTTTCGATGTTGCAATGACTTCATTTGGGGATCCTCTAGTGCCCCGCATCAGCCACATACCCTCGACAACATATAACAAAACAATGTGTGGATCCATCTATTAAAATCCATTTCCTCCGTTTTCAAGGTCAGGGATAAAATGAAGAGCCAAACTCCCAATTTTATACCCACTTTTCTGTACAAATGAATGAATAATTATACCAATTCAATACTATTCAGTCCGGCAGAAGCTAATAAAAGCATTGTCTAATGCAAAAGAGAAAATTTTAATGAAATAGTATAATACCGAGAAATGAACCTATAGGTCAAACAGGGTGAGTACACTTTCCTTAAAAAAAAAAATTAAAAAAAGAAGAAAAAAAATTTTTTTTTTCAAGTACTTTCAAGTCCCATACAATTATTTTTCAAAGACTTTTTTCTTCCATAATATGAAGTTGTATTCGTTTCTGGGAGGAAAGATCATAGCAGACTAACATTATTGTTTAATGTTGAAGCCATTGAGGAAATTTTTGGGAAAAAAACAATGTTGTTCAGGAAAATTTCAGCGACAGTGTAACTGCTAGGGAAATTTTCAGAGAAAGCAGAACTTCCTAGAAAAAACACAATGCTGTAAAACACTTTCAAGGACTCAACCAAGAAAATGGGAATTTTTCAAGGCCTTGAAAATGTTAATCTAAAATTCGAGTACTTTCCCAATTTTCAAGCACCCGTATGCGTCAGACACATTAGCTGCGAACAGAATGTATCCACCACTTCTGTAATCGAGAAAAATATTTAATTTAATTTTACTCTTTAAGCGGTATAGATATTTGGGTACCCATCATGTCTCAGTTATGAGGCAGAGGGGATTAAAATTTACACGTCGAAGAGCATATTTTCGGGCCCGTTTATTGGGTTACACCTTGTCAACGTCGGTCCCATCTTTAGATAACAATACGTTGACAAGACTAAATAAACAAAATATAATATATGATAAACAAACACTAAAAGATCAGTAGAAGCCCATTGATATAACACTTAAAATCTGAAGTACTGCGTAATAGTCCCCGTGTTTGTTTTGTCTCAAATGACTTGGGTACTGCCTTTTAATTTCAGTTGCAATGTAGAATATATTTGGGAGTGTTGCTGGGAAGTGCTCATTAAGCTTTTGGGAGTGTTGCTTGCTCTCAGGGCTGTGGAATCGGCATGGGCGCCCATAGAAGAGGGACACTCTCAATGCGTCTTTCCCTCCGCTCTTGCAGGAGTTTCAAGAATAGCGTACTAGGACCGGCGATAAAACGACGTTTAGCGCGTGATGTGAAAGAAGGATTCTGTGATGGTTCACGATCTAGAATAATGCTACCTGGACGTTCATGGTCACAAAGGTGGACACCAAGCTAAATATGTTCAACATAAAAAAAGAACATTTTGTCAAAAATATCCTTCTGGAAAAGGTTCTAGGGGCGCCCATGGGAATCGGTACCTCAACCCTTCAACTTCAACTCTGACTCTTCTTGCAATTCGACTCCGACACAAATAGCAACTCATTTTTTGGTAAACATTTAATGTTTCTTTTTAATATGTGTTGCCTGAAAATCGTTTAAAAAAAACTTAATGTTCCAAGCTAAAATGATGTTTAAGTAGTTTTATTTGGGGGTCTATATTTGTACAGATTCCGACGTCGCAGTCTTGGTTGTACCCTCAATATTTTTAATCAAAATTTTGTTTGCAACTGTCCTTGCTAAATTGAAAAGTTCGTCTAAAACGAGAGCGTCAGGAATGCCATTTTCTAATGCAAAGGGTTCCTCCAGCAAGGGAGCGCCCAATGTCCCATTCGGATTCGCTGGCAGTTTTTGTGTCATCCAAATAACTAAAATACCTCTATAAACAACCGATACACTGAGAATATACCCGGAAAAGAAGTCAGCGTCACGTGACGGCCCCGTCGACTGGCAAACCGCCAACCGGCTTCCGAATCAAGGTTATCTGCACTCGCCCCAGCTCGGTTACGGACGATGCCTACACAACTGTTCTACTTGCACAAAACGTGAACAGAACGGCAGAAGTTGTTTGAAACTATGCAGATGATATACAAACAAATCATTGTGGAATTTCCTCCAATATATTTTTTTTATACGGTGAAACTGAAACGAACAATAAACCTTCGTTTGTAAACAACTTGCAGTGCATAGTCCAGAAAGTCTGTCTCCACGGCCTAATTTAAAAGTTTTTATCCAGCCAAAGATATTAAGACTTCACTCGGTTCTCATCCAAGAATTTTTCAAAATAATTCACCCGATACGACCTGAAGATCCTTAAAGCCCGGCCCGATTATATATTTATTTATTTTTGAAATACGTTGAAGTCTGTCTAAAGTTAGCACACTGCTGCCTCGTATATCATGGCCCAAATTTGCCATTTCAGAAATTAAACATAAATTGTATTGCATATAGTGTAAAGAACCTTGTCATCCCAAACGAGAATAGAACCACTATCTTCCGAGTATTAAGAATTTTGTTTCATACGTAATTTCAAATTTTTCTGTTCGTTGAAATGTTTCTCTTACAACTTTAATATATTTAGCTTTTTTTTTTTATATCCGGCTCGAGCCGAATTTATTAAAAACATGACCCGAGCCCGTTCTGACCGCTATCGGTAGATATCGCTGTGTCATTACACTCAATTTGTAGGGAACTCATGCGCAAAAAAACTTATACACGAGTTCTTCACAAACTGAAAGTGATGCAATTCTAAGGAAATTTTCTCCGAAAAATGCTGAAACTGGAATTCCTGGTCAACTCAGATCTACACATTTTAAGACCTCTAGAAAATGAAAAAATCTGATGTGGGCAGCGCATAACTTTCCCTGCAGACGTTCTCTTTATTTTAATTAAATTTAATTCACTTTTAATTCAATTTTCGTTTTCATTTGGTAACTGGACTTATTTTCAAAGCTGGCGTAGAGAAAATACGAAAAAACTAAAATATCTCGAGAACAGCTAGGCCTAGTGTAATGGGGTTGGTCTTATTCTTTTCTTCGTTAAATATTACGTATAAAACAAGCATTTAATGGATATATTTGACCGTATGTAGTTTTTTTTTATTTTGATTTTGACGATTTTTGCAGGCCATTTTGCAAAAAAGGCAGGTTATTTTTTTTTCTGAATCTTACCAAAATCTAATCAGCACTAGGGTAACCCACAAGCGACTTATCTACTGAATTTTATGAAATACGGTTCATTCGTTTTTCAGCTAGAGTGGATACAGCCAATTTTTGAGGGCTTTTCGCAAAAAAAGGCGGGTTCTTTTTACCTCGAATTGTACCCAAAACTAATCAGCACCAGAGTCGCCTTCAAGTGACTTACCAAATTTTAGGAAATCAGGTCCATTAGTTTTTTAGTTAGAGTGGATATAAAATCTGCACAGACAGACAAACACACACAAACGTCACGCTAAAAATAGTTTTTTCGTATTCTAGAGGTCTCGAAACGTGTAGATTCGTCGAAAACTCAAGTTGTGATTTTCGGTATGATTCCAATACTTTCCCTATACATTACCATGTATTGCAGGGAAAGTAAAAACTATTTTTATAGTGTGACATCTGTGTGGATTTTGTATAGTTGAGCGAATTTCATAAAATTTGGTAGGTAAGTCACTTGTGGGCGAATCTGGTGCTGATTAGATTTTGGTACGATTCGGAAAAAAGTAACTTGCCTTTTTTTGCGAAATGATCCGCAAAAATCGTCAAAATCTAAAATTAAAAAAAAATCTGATGTGGGCAGCACATGACTTTCCCTGCAGACTCAAATTCATTTTCCCTTTATTTCTTTAAGAACTCGATAAATTGAGTTTAATTGTACAAAATGACACTCAATTTGCAGTTTTAATTCAATTTCCGCTTTTATTTGGTAATTGGACATTTTTCTAAAGGCGGCATTAAAAAAATGCGAAAAATCTCTATCTCGAAAACGGTTAGTCCTAGAGTAATAGAGTTGTTCTTATTCTTTTTCCTTATCGAAAATTACGTATAAAACAAGCATTTAATGGATACATTTGAACATACGTAGTCTTTATTTTAAATTTTGACGATTTTTGTGGGCCATTTCGTAAAAAGAGGCAGGTTGCTCTTTTCCGAATCGTACTAAAATCTAATTAGCACCAGAGCATCCCACATGTGATCTATCTACCGAATTTTGTGAAATTTGGTGAATTTGTATTTCAGCTAACGTGAATACATGAGATTTTTAAGGGTTATTTCGCAAAAAAAGGAGGGTTCTTTTTTTCCGAATTGTACCAAAAACTAATCAGCACCAGGATCACACTCACGGGTTTTACCTACCAAATTTTATGAAAATCGGTCTATTAGTTTTTGAGTTAGAGTGAATAGATACATGCATTGCAGAGACACACAGACGTCACGCTAAAAATAATTTTTTCATATTCTAGAGGTCTCGAAACGTATAGATCCATGGAAAACTCGAGTTGCGATTTTCGACATGATTCCAATACTTTTCCTATACATTACCATGTATTGCAGGGAAAGTAATACGTATGCTTAAATATATCCATTAAATACTTGTTTTATACGTAATTTTTAACGAAGAAAAGAATAAGACTTGCGTTACTAGGACTAGCCGTTCTCGAGATATTTTAGTTTTTTCGTATTTTCTCTACGCCACCTTTGAAAATAAGTCCAGTTACCCAATGAGAACGAAAATCGAATTAAACGTGTAAAATCAGTGTCCTTTAAAATAGTTATGGGTTTTATTTTGTACAATAAAACTCAATTTAATGAATTTTTGAAAAAATAAAGAGAATGTGAATATGAATCTGCAGGGAACGTCATGTGCTGGCCACATCAGATTTTTAACTAACTCTACTGCTCCTAAAATAATTTTATTTCTATTTTATTTACACACAGCACAATATGCGAAATTTGAATTTATTAGCAATGCAAAATTTGACCACACGCTTCACATATATTTCAAGTAAACGATTCAATTACGAAACGGCATAGAATTTGGATTCAAGAAATAACATTCATTGCCTGACTATAAATAAAATCAATAACACTGCTTTAAACGTATTCCAATAATTTGAAGACCCAAGCCATGCGACTCATCCTGGGACTCGAGCAACCATTTGGACGGCCGGGAAAATGTCTATTGTTTTTGAAAACACGTTATAAATAGCAGTGTATTAATTATATGAGAAAGTATTACTCATTCTTGTGTCCATTTTGACGATGCCAAATATATCGCCAAGCAGACAAACGGAGAAAAGAACATGTCTTATATATAAATGACTGCTGGCGAATGGTTAGGTGTTAAAATGCAAAACTATTTCGCAAAGTATCTTCTCTCCTTGAATGGAACGAACTCAATTTACGATAATGATGTTAATAAATATATCAGGGTTGTTATGATTTTGACCAACCCGAAAAAACTCGGGTGAGTTTTTTCAGAAAAACCCACGTGAAAAAACCCTTGAAGTGGGCAATTGAACTTAAAATTGCATTTACTGACAATTAACAATAAAAAGTTAATAAACTTTCTATACAAAATAACATATTTCATAACATTGTTTTTAATAACATTTCTTTTTCTTTTATTATTCTTAATGAACTTTTAAATTATTCTTATTTATTATTCTTAATGAATTTTTTTTATATATATTTTATGAGATAATTTGGATATTTCCTAAAATTTTGGAACCAATTTGCGAACTTTAAATTCACTTAAAAAATGTTTGAAAAATTAGGTCCCATAGGGTTCAATGTAATTCATTTTTCCAACCAGGGTTGAGCACCAAACAAATTGGGTGATATTATTCATTTATATTCCCATAGGTCCCACAAACCGTTTGAACAATATACTACAATTTCATTTTAATAAAGTCATTTTTACGGCAGTTATCGTGCTGACAGACAGGCAGAATGAACAAAGTTATAAACACTTTTCAACTATGTTGTAAAGTGTTAATATATTTGGAAACTTAACTTACATCGTAAAAAAAAAATGAACTTTATTCACATGATGTCATCGTCTGGCTCTCTATGTAAAAGCAGTGAATATTCTATACATAGACTTTTATTCCAGGCTCAATAATTTTGCGTGAAAAAAAATTTAGCCATTGTTATACAACTCATCTTACAATCACTTGTTTACATTCTGCATACATTAAAATGAGGCTTCGTCGTAGAAATATTCAAAGTTGGATGATCATTTAAACTCAAAAATAGTGTCATTGTGTTGGCGCAGAATAGAGATGAACAGAAAATACGGAAAAATAAA
The DNA here is from genome assembly GCA_951213105.1 of Amaurobius ferox. Taxonomy (NCBI): domain Eukaryota; kingdom Metazoa; phylum Arthropoda; class Arachnida; order Araneae; family Amaurobiidae; genus Amaurobius; species Amaurobius ferox. Next base: position 6,646,885 of record OX578135.1, on the reverse strand, counting down.
GCAGTTTCAGGACGGATGCAAAACTTAATATAAATTTAAAAGAATTTTAAAAATCACGACTGTGACACTGGGAAAAAAGATGAACGCCCTATTTTATTTTGAAGTGGGTCACGTGATCTCTTCCTATTACATGGGTGTTATTATTATTTTAATTTTTATTAACACTTTACAACAAGGTTGAAAAGTGTTTATGACTTTGTTCATTCTGTCTGTCTGTCTGTCCGTTAGCACGATAACTGCCGTAAAAATGACTTAATCAAAATGAAATTTCAGTATGTTGTTCAGACGGTCTGTAGGACCTCAGGGAATATAAATGAATAATATCACCCAATTAGTTTTGGATTGAACCCGGGTTGAAAAAATGAAATACATTGAGCCCTATGGGACCTAATTTTTCAAACATTTTTTAAGCGGATTTAAAATTCACAAATTGCTTCGAAAGTTTTAGGTAACATTCAAATTGTTCCATAAAATATATAAAAAAAAAAAAAAATTCAGCGAAATATATTTAGTAGTTTTTTAAATAAATATTAAAATAATAATTACACCTCCTATATGAAGCGATCACGTGACCATGATATGAAAAGATCACATGACCCACTTCAAAATGATATATGGCATCCATCTTGTTTCAAAATCGTGATTTTTTAAAGTTCTTTTTAATTCATATTGAGTGTTGTATCCGTCCTAAAACTACTTTATTTTTGCTTAAATTCTGTGCATCTACATACTGAAACAACGCAAATGCAATATATTTGAGTTTAAATGATTATCCAAATTTGATTATTTTTACAACGAAGCCTATTTTTCACTTATGTAAAATGTAAACAAAAAAATATGTAGAATGAGTTGTATTAGAATTGCTGTATTTCTTTAACACAAAATTATTTAGCCCATGGAGTCTGCATAGTTGATATGAATGAAATATTCATGGATTTTACAAAGAGGACAATTTTTTTTCGATGAAGTTTTAAGCATAGAGTTTAATTACTTGTAGTTCCATGGTCTTAATTTTTAAATAAAATAAATTATAGTATTGTGATGAATGAAATGAATGGGAAAATGTTATGAATGAAATGCTGTTTTTATAGAGATCCAGTCGTGTTATTTTTTCTATGACGTCATTTGAATGAATTTCAGTTGTTTTCGATGAAGTTTTCAAATATAATAAATTATCGTAGTATTATGATAGTTTTAAAAATATTACCGTGGAATGTATAGCATTTGATGTATGTATTGGAATGTATTGCATTGAAGTTGGAAAGTGTTTCATAATCAATGCTTTAAGCATGATTGATCTTTCTTGTTTAAAATACTATCGAACCTATTTTGCTAAAATTGTTTTCATATATTGTATGGGATAATATTTCCCAAAATTTTCGAAGCAGTTTGCGAATTTTAACTGCGCTTAAAAAATGTTTTGAAACATGAGGTCCCATAGGGTTCAATGTATTTCAACTTTTTAACCTGGGTTCAATCTAAAACTAATTGGATGACGTTATTCCTTTAAATCCCCATATATGTCCCCACAGACTATCTGAACAACCTACTAAAATTTCCTTTTGATAAAGTCCTTTTTACGACAATCATCGTGCGAACGGACAGACAGACAGAATGAACCAAGTCATAAACACTTTTCAACTCTGTTGGAAAGTGTTTAAAAATTGACGGTGGCTTGCGCGATGGAGCCGAAATAGTTTTGAGTGAATAACTCAACTCAACTCCCAGTCAAATTCAAGAACTTGACTCTATTTTTTTTCAGACTCAATTGTTTCGTTTATGCTAACACTTTGAGTTTATCTGGAGACTCCAGCCCTAGACATCACGTTAAAATATTACATTCTCGCTTTTTGGTACGTAAATTAAAGATTTGTCATACACCTGACAAGATTTTGTATTCAAGTTTAACTATAAACTTGTCTGGAGGCACGGAAATCCGTGCTTGAATATATTTTCATCTATTCTGTTCAAACCTCACCCATCATTAAATATATTTAGAATCTTTAAGTTCATTATAGCTTCCACATTTTTCCTTTTAAACAAAATCAAATATCTCGTGCACCCCTATTTCACAAAGGAGTCATTGACATTTTAAATAGGACAGCTTTCCCACCATTGCAAAACCCAGGTTCAAATACTAAAATATCGACATGATAACCACTCTACTCTGAAAACCACGAGCTCGATCCAAAATCCAATTAGATACAGTTGTAAGGTTTTCAAAGACCCGGAAATCCTTGCTTATTGTTCGCAACTAGTTTTTGAGACGGGAGCATTACAAACTGTAAAATGGTCCATCTTCTTTCACTTGACAAGACGATTGCCAGAAAATTATAAGAGCTTTTACACAAAGCTCTAAGAGAAACAGTTTCCAGCCACTCCAATGGCCGCTCATACCCTCCTAGTGAGTCGGGTGGCCTGGCTCTTCTACAAAGCTCTTATAATAAATATTACTTTAGAAACTCAATTCTTAAATGCATATTTTTGTCCCTTACTATTTTTATCAATCTTTTATAGTTTCAAAGATATTTCTAGTGAACATAAGAAAATACTATAAGAATAACCCACTTCTCCGTCCGTCTGAAAAGTTTGGCGAGACTTTGAAATTTTTTTAAATGTTGTCACAGTGACAAAAATGTCGCTCAATTGATAAAAATGACGCCAAAGTAAAGTGAGAACACATAAAATAAATAAATAAATAAATGAAAACTCACTCAGACAGATATACTTCAATGTTTTTTGAGAAATAAAAAGTTTAAGATATATTACATTACATATTAAAATTGCATATTACCTATTACAATCATTTTTTATATTCATAATATCAACCCTATTTCCGTCAAAACAAGAAAAGTGATTTCCATGTTTATCTATTAGGTTCGATCAAAATTTTGAATAAAAAATTTCTTTGAATTTATTTTTATAAATACCTTCGTTTTAAACATTTTTTTTATTTAACTGAATGTATGATGATACTAATGATCCATTCAGTTACATATTAAATTAAAAATATTTAAAAATGATGACACTAGTATTTAAGATACTTTTGTATTATTGCGAGGTTCACTGTTATACATTATAGAGTCCAAATCAACTGATAAGTAGTTAATATTAAGCAATAACTTGTATTAACTCTCAGAATGTTTCTACACATTATTAACAACTTTATGACCAGTTAATGCTTGCATTAAAAACAATTGTAATTATTATATATTAATATGGATGTATAGATATTAATAACCAGCTTTAGCTTACAAATATAAATGTGCAATTATTTGTTAATAATTGATATGGATTGAAATATATAATAGTAACTATTATGGTTTATAAATGTTAATGATAAATTGTGTTTTGGGCGAGCCCCTCCTTTGAGACTGTTGAGCCCCCCCCCCCTCCCCTCCCCTTGAATATCCCTCCAGACCTTCTTCCATTGCGTCTCTGGCTCCGGTCCTGTCCTGTTGGTTTTATGCCGTTTGCTAAAAAAAGAAAATATTTTTTTTCTGGGTGCAACCGTGAGAGGTACCTTAAATATGGGTCCCCTCACCCCCCCCCCCCCCCCATAACTTGAAATCGTCGAAAATAGAATGTGGCGAAGACCTTCTTTGGTTCTATTTTCATACATGGACGTTATGTTTTCAGAAGGGTTATCTATCCCTCGGAGAGGATTTTTCGCAGAGCCGGAGGTGCATGTCGGAGGTCGAGAAGGAACCTTGAAGACCAACCAGCCTTCGGCACACCGCCAGAGGACTGGCAATTCTAACAAGACGAAAATGTGTTACGCAGCTGCCCTACTTTCTTTGCGTTCATTTAAATTCTTGGGCGATACACGGATTAGGGTGCGCAAACGAAGGCATCCGCGTCGAATATTCAAAATGACGGACAGGCCTCTTTCTCGCAAAAGGTGGGTGAATACACATTGACAAAATGCAGTTTCATTACGAAAAGTGTCTTCTAGAATCGTGGGTGTATACGCAGGAATGCGGGATAGAACGAGTCCAAGATTCTGGATCATTTGCGTTTATTCACAAGCACAAAGTAAACAGGAACAGTATACAATCCAACAGCACTTAAATCCTTCACCCATTTCACAGAATAAGCGATATCATTCTCAAAACGTTGACGAAAGTCATTTCACAAAACAGCCGCTACTATTCTCGAAACATTGATAAAAATCACAGTCCAATGTAGCTCGTGTTACGTCAACTCCCTTGGAACGGGGGGGGGGGGGGGGGGATCCTTTTTAGACTCTCCATAGAAACTTCTGGAAATTTCTATATCTTAATCGTTCTATTGAGAAGTTTCTGGAATATTCCGAAAGTCGCCAAATGGCGATACATCGCCCAATTTGGCAACATTTCTTCTAACTGGGAAACCTTGGACTCACGTCATGCACTGTATTTTCTTCGAGACAGACGAAATAGGAGGCGCCAAACGGAACATGGCGCGTTCACAACACTACCCAGTTTTAATTTCAGTCTATTTTAAATATAATACTTTTTTCCCCAAAAAGTATTTTTCATGAATTGGTTAGAAAAGTAAAACATTTTTATTTTCTCATCCGATGTAATACATTTTCATACGAGCTCATTCATACGTTTTAAAGCCTCTTGAACACGTCTTGACTATTTTTGGAGTCCTGTCCGTCTGTTTGGGGTCGATTTCTTGTGTACACGATAGTGGCCACGCATATTAATGAATTTTTACGAAACTTCATATAAGGCTTTGTTATCAGCAAAATCGAGAACTATATAGAATTCTTTTAATTCGATCGGAAACTTCGAAATTTTAAATTGTTTCGACATGGCAGCACAGGACACAATTGGACATAATCATGTATAAAAGAGTTTAATTATGGCTTAATGTCACGAGACCTAATAGTTTTAATCATTGTTGTAAAGGATAGTTGCGATTTCAATAGTTGCACCCGTACTGGGTTCCGGTCTAAATTGGGTGGCACTTCCCGGCTGTCCAAACTGTTACCTTACGTCTTTCTGGTAGGTCGGACGGTCTGGGTCTCAACAACAACAACGCTATAATTGTAATCATTTGGACCCACATTACCTATTTAAAAAAAATTAAATAAATAAATTGTAAAATTTGGAGGAAAAAAGCTACTAAAAATGGATTCTGATATGAGAAAGTCGAATGAAGCCACAATCCAATTATTTCATAATGAGTTCCACACACATTTATCTAGTCCTTCCCGGCCGTCCAACTGGTTACTCTAAGTCCTCTGGACGAGTCGGACGGTCTGGGTCTTCAACACATTTATCTAGTAGATACGTGTCGTCATGTCCAAGCCTTCATTCCACCTCCCACACGTTTTCCGTATAAGAAACCCGTTTAAATCTTGACTGGCTTCTTTTAAACCCTCAATTCGCTTTCAATGTCCCCTTTAGTATCTACCCCACATTCAGGGTCGTAGCCAGAGACGGATTTGGAGGAGGGGTCAAGGGGCGCTCAACAGTCTTGAAGGAGGGTCGGGCTCACCGAAAACACAATGAATCATTAACATTTATAAACCATAATATATTTCCATTCATATCAATTATTAACAAATAATTGCATATTTATATGTTGAAGACCCAGACCGTCCGACTCGTCCAGAGGACTTAGAGTAACCAGTTGGACGGCCGGGAAGGAGTGCATATTTATATGTGTAAGCCAAGAGTTGATTATTAATATTCATGTAATAATAATAATGACATTAATAATAGTGACAGTTGATTTTGTTATAAGTATTAACTAGTTGTTGTTGTTGAAACCCAGACCGTCCGACCTACCAGAAAGGTGTAAGATAACTGTTTGGACGGTCGGGAAGTGCCACCCAATTTAGACCGGAACCCAGTGGGGGAGGCATCCACAGGGACCGTACCCTCCTTCCCCTACCACCAACCTCTCGGAAGGACTTTCGGACCCACATGTTTAACGTGATCGTACTCCGCATGAACACGCCGGCAGTTTTGGCAGTGGCTGGAATCGAACCCGGGCCTACCGAGTGCAACTGCAGCGCGCTAACCATTGGGCTACCGCGCCCCAAAGTATTAACTAGTAGTAAAGTTGTTAATGAATCGAAGAAAATTTCTGAAAGTGAATACAAGTTAATGCTTAATATTAATTCTTAACTACTTACCAGTTGATTTTGATAACAGTGAACCAACCCCACAACAATACAAAAGCATCCTAAATACTACTGTCATAATTTTTACATATTTTTAAATTAAATAGGTAAATAAATGGATTATCAGCATAGCCACACATTCAGCTCAATTAAAAAAATCTTTAAAACGAAATCATTTATATATATAAAAAAAAATTTAGATGACATTTCATATTACTACGAAAAATTTAATATTTTTATAAGGGGGAGGGGGGCTTAGCCCCCGCCTGGCTACGGTCCTGCCCACATTGTGCGAATAGGCCGTTCATTTCATATCCTAGTCCCTGCATTTCACTTTAGTTGACTCCATCTCTATGTCATTGAAAATAGTCATCTTCAAAATAAACGTGATTCTAAATCTTCCTTTATCTGGAATGGACGGCAATGAGCGCGATTGACAAATGACAGATGTTTTGGGTACATTGCGTGACTTTATAAAGTGCCGCGGAACAAAATGCGAAACCCTGTTTTATCGTGAAAGACTGTAGCATTTTAAATTGGATGATGGCAAAGTTATATATTACTCCTCCCGGGGTGACGAACCCTTCGAGGAGTAATCTAAGGGAGTGATACTCTTTGGACGAACCCAAGTTATGTTTAAAGTACCTTGGGACGAACCCAAGTTATGTTTAAAGTACCTTGGGACGAACCCAAGTGGGTCGTTTGTTCGTGTTACCCCGTCTTGGAGGTGTTCCTTGCACCTAAGTCACAGCTGTTTCCAAAACCAAACGTGCCTGTATTCGTCTGTGAACCATAATAGATTGTATTCGTCAGGGGGAAGGGTTGTTGTTGTTGAGACCCAGACCGTCCGACCTACCAGAAAGGTGTAAGGTAACAGATCAGGGGGAAGGGTGCAAAAGCGCATTAATTTTTAACTTCCTTACAATATGGTATAATGTATAGGGAAAGTATCGGAATCGTGTCGAAACTCGAGTTTTCGACGGAACTACACGTCCTGGGACCTCTAGAACACCAAAAAACTATTTTTAGCATGAGCATGACGTCTACGTGTGCAGTGTATGTATCCACTCTAACTCCAAAACGAATGGATCCAATTTCACAAAACTTGGTGACTTAACATGCTGACTAAACAACTTTACTTTAAACATGCTGACTTAAACAACTTTACAATGCATCGACATGGGTTCTCAGAGGGGAAAAATCATGTCGGCAGATAGCGTTTCAGGGGGTCATACACGAATTAAGAAAGAAAACAATGATTACATAAATAAATAATAATTTTGCTATTTATTGGTACAAAAGTATCTACACTGTGTAGAAGTAATAACTTTACACAAGGATTACAAAGCTTGTTCAAAATATTTTCCATCCATGCCAAAGATCCATTAAAGATAAGGAGCAGATATTATTTGCCTATGATGCATTTCTGCGTTGCGTCATTTGCACTCTTGCTGTAAACATTTATATTTTAATGTGTGATGAATCCTTCACCAACTTTGTTTAAACATATCTCTGGGATTTTTTATGATAAAATGCTGAAATTTTGTACATCGCCTTATTAGTGTTTGGGGCTCATTTTACTCATTGGAAATGTTTTTGTACGGGGGTCGTATAAATATTTAAATTTTGTCTTTCTTTAAATTTAATCCTCTGAAAATTTTTTCGATTTCATAAAATTCTGTACCTCTTTTATATATATCTAAGATCAATAATTTATTATATATGTCTAAGATCAATATTTAAGGAATAAAAGTCGAAGTCAATGTTTTTGGGACACCCTGTGTGTGTGTGTATATATATATATATATAATCCCTTTGTTATAAGGTAATTAAAAATAGAGTCCAATATGAAGCTTCACTTATATATATATATATATATATATATATATATATATATATATATATAATAAAAGTTTGAAAATCCAATGAAAGAACAGAGAGAAGTTTCAACTCAAAAGACCCCCCAACATTAAAAAATGCCTTACAAATAAAAGTATCAAACAGAGAATCATCAATCAAGTGGAAAATAAAATGCAAACCTCTAGTCATCAAGCTGAAGACAAACAAAAAACATCAACATCAATGGAAAGAAATTGATAAAATAAAATCAGATAAAATCCTAGCATGAAAGCTTTACACATGGACAAGCCCTAGGCCTAATAATGAATTGTTTATTTCGATAAAACTCTTTATCAAGTCCAAGTATTTTTAAAAAAATGAACACAAAATGCATGTTTCTGATATCAGTGATAGATTATATCTATAAACACTGAAAACTTGGACAACATGCATAAAGATTGAAAAATAATAGGAAACAAGAATACCAATACCTGAAAAAACACTGCATATGTCTGATCCATTCAATGGAGCCTTGAATAAAGAGACCCATGTTGCCAATCTCAAAAAATAAAAAGATGAGAACTGCTGTTGCCAATTGTGAGAAAGAAATAACAGTAATGTGAAAAGACGATAAAAGGTGATATTCAACAATAAGAACATGTAAATATATGGTAATGCTTATTCAAGAGATAGTGGATGTCTGGCTAAAATAAGATACTAAGGAGAGAATTTAAGTATAATCTACCATTCCAAACTTTTTAACTATACTATGTACTAAATAAGCTGGATATTTATATAATTTGCTAGTAACTTTAAGTTTATTAATATGCATAGCATGAAATTTTTTATCAGATAATCTATAAATTCTGAAAAGCTTCTTCTCTTTCTCTCTGTACATATATGTATGTATGTATATATATATATAATTGAATTGAAATTTTTTTTAATCGAAGACTATGCATAAACTACGGTAAGTACAAAAAACCCATCTCTAGCATATCTGCTACAAATAAGTAAGTATGGACAAAGACTAAGGATAAAAATAGTAGGTAACTTATCACTATAATGATATGGAGATGGAGATATTAGTATACAAATATCATAATAAAATATTTTATATATATATATATATATATATATATAAAGAAAAAGCAAACAGGGAAACAATGAGAAAAGCCAATAATAATTAGTTCAAGATAAAAGATCAAGACATGGAGAACAATGAGTTGAAACTACATAAAAAATGGATTCGAATTAAAACCAAAAGATTAGCCAGTTTCTGACAATATCGATACTGGATGGAACTGTCTACCGGCTAATGGAAGGTGAAATAATAAAATCTGAAAGAGTTAAAAACCAGAAATACAAACTTAGAGGTGCAGTCATTAAATGAGAGTCGAAATGCTTGTAGCACAGTTTTTAAAAGTGTCTTACAAGAAGCGGGTCTTTCTGGGCATGATTTTGGGGCGGCGTGTGTCCGAACCCACTCCCATTGGATGAAATGTTGCACTGTCATCGCAAATGTGTACGTAAAATTTCAAGAAAATCGGATCGGTAGAAGTGGGTCAAAAATGGATTTCAAGCAGAGAAACCAAGGACCTAAGTAAAAGAGTATGGAAAAAGAGGGATTTCAAAATCGCAGACCAACCTAGCCACTCTTCGCTAAATTAACATTTTTTATTCGAATACATGCTCTGTCCATTCCACACGCTTTTGTTATAGAGAAGCCGCAGGTTTTAATGAAGTAACGACCGAGCTGCGCCACGCTCTTCCGACAACCCATCAGGAATGGTGGCCTCGAAATAGAACGAACGCACAAAGATAAAAAAGAAGAGCTCACGGAGAGTGAGAAGGTATAAAAAGCAATGTAGGGTATATCAAATCGAATTAAGGGAACCAGGAATTCTTTCCCACGCATGCGCGGATACAGTAGAACGGCCCCCTGTTGCTAGGCGACAGAGTAGAAAAACTGAAATGGAATCCCCTTTTACACACGTCCCCCATTTCATGATATGCATTTTATAAAATGAGGAATGGAGGGGGGGAAACCAACACCACATCTCATTTAAGTATTCAAAAGCAATTAAAAACATATCCAAGACGCAATACTGAAGTTTTCTATATTCTACGACGTTATAAATGATTCAGAGAATTTGGACAATAAAGCCCCTCCTAACATTTAATCGACTAGCAAAAGCCGGACATTGGATTAGCAGCGTAAGAAGTATGCGAGCTGTAAAAGATTAGGAAATTAGAAGTAGAAAAAAATAAATTCAACATTTGAGAATCCTCTAATACAAAAGAGCATAAATTTAAATAAGCCCACATTAAAATAAAGAAAAACAGTGGAATCAAAGTAACCCATTTAAATCACCCAAACGTATTTCCACAGATTTGTTCCATTCCATGGATTTTCATAGATTCCCGAAAAAAGGAAGTGGAAGTAAACGTTTTCTCACCATGCACAGCCATCGCTTCAACTGGTAGTTAACACGGCTTTGTTACGTGTGGGCAGGGCCTGATTAACGCACGAATCTCCGGAGCCCCTAATTTTGTATGTGCTAAACATCTTAATCAGAATTTAATTATTTGAATAATATAAACTGATAATGTGAGTTTTTATTTGAAATTTTGAAAATATGCTAGTAGTTTTAAATATTATACATCTTTTAAAGTTGTACTTTTACATAAATGTTCGAGATGTAAAGTGCCTTCGGGACAGCGGTCCTAAGCTTACAAATTTGCTTAGTGATGTTTTCTTTTTTGCATGTATTTGGTATGACGTGCGTGTATGATGCTCCCCCCCCCCCCCCCCCCACCACCACTGACAGCAGGCCCTGGACCCCACATCGGCTTCATCAGGCCCTGAGTGTGGAATGTCTTTTCTATTGGAAAAGTTTACAATTTACAAAATAATTCTTTATATTCCTTTTAAATCTTGGTAAAGGAAGGTTGGGGGTTTAAAATATTTTTACGCTCGTCAAAAACACTTAACATTCTATGGGCTAAATCAGGAGCGGCATTTCAGCATTTCATTTGGGGGTGCGAGATTTGTATGTATGAAAATCCACAATATGGAATAAATAAAATGTTTGTTAATGGGGTGGGGGTGGTGGAAGGGGGATCACAAAATTGAACTGATGTTGAGAAAAATAATTGTTGTTAACATAATTTTTGTACATAATTGTGTTAACATAATTGCTGTTAACATAATTTTTCTAAATACAAATATCTATATTTATTTACCTTTTATTGACGTTTTAAACGCCGGTTCTTAGAGTCTGGAAGAAGAGAAAAATTTGTTACAATATCATCATAATCCAGTAGTATATCTTGTTGCATAGCTAAAACAGTTAAAGATGAAAGTGTTTCTTGTCCCGTTGTGCTGCGAAAATAATTTTTCAGCCTGAGATACGAAAAAGACCTTTCACAACTGTCTAAGCTGATTGGCACAGTCAAAAACAATTTAACTAATAATGTTATGACATGAAAAACATTTTTTTAATTCCGCTCTTTAAAATAATCCAGGCGACTTTTAAAATTGGGATGGTCTATGTTTTCATTTTTCACCATTGATTAAAACAGTCGCAATTCACATAACAATTCCTCTTTCTGGAACTTATATACTTTGCACAGGGTTGAAACATTTTCTTTTTCGTTTTCGACATCTGATCCGGATACTACTGAACTAAGGGCAAATAAAACAGATATATTGTTCTCATTAAATCTTGTCTCAATTTCATTAGATACTGAATCTATAATTTCATATTGAATATTGATTCTGTCATATGATTTAACATCATCATGGGGATTTTTTTCACCGCCTCCGAATTAGCTTGGAATTTTTTTACGCCTTTTCAGTTTTAGTCCAGAATAAGAATTTTTTTCGCAAAGTTCTGTCACAAAACTCCACACTTGATTGAAATATGCATCAGTGCTAAAAGAATTAACAGTTTCAATAGTAGCTTTAGTCAAAGCTTGCACAGTCTGAAAATTATAAACTGCCGTAAGCCCTAGGGTTGGCTGTGTGGTCTGGGCCTTCGACATCGACAGTCTGAAAATTAAGTTCAGATGACGGAAGATGCTTTGAGAGAGTATTGCATTAATCAAAAACAATGTTCAATACAAACAAAGTGAACAAAAATTCGAACGATGTCATGGATGTTAAAAGTGCTTCGGCTCTTCCACCATTGAGAGAATCATTTTCAGATAATTCTTCCAATGTTAAAATCACCATTTCAAAATTATCAAGTAGTAATTTTACGGTTTTAACTTTGGAAGACCACCTCGTATCACGTAGCTATTGTAGTGTTGAAGAGCCTCCAGAAAAAATATTTGTTGATGAGAGAATCTTTTCGAAAATAGCATGTCTTTTATAGGATGTTTCTATGAAAGAATATAATGCATTGAGCAGCTGAAATACATTTCTAGCAGAAGAAATGGATGAGAATGCACTAACTACACATAAATTTAATCGGACACTTGAAATTTTCAAGTGAAAAGGATAGTATCACCTCCAATCTTTTCAAGTTGAAAAGGATTCGTTCCAGCCGAAAGAGAGAAGCTTCACTGTGAAGGTCGGCTCTCTTGAAGCTCCATAGCATGAGAAAACTGACCAGTGGAGAGTCGATAAAAAAGGGAGAAGCCGATAGACGACGAGGAAAAATTTGGGGGCGCGACCGCACCCCCTCGCGCCCCCTATTTGCCGCCCCATGGCTAAATTATATATTTAAGAACTTATCGAATGAGTCAGTCCTGTAAGAAATAAGCAGGTTTCAAAATCGTTTAAGGAGGAGAAATAAATGGCATTCATTAATGCACTTTACAATCAGAGCTTCGGTTGAGAAATATAACCGAGAAATATAGAGTTGATGGATAAAATTGAAATGTATGGATAGATCGATTAGAATGCTCAACTGAAAGAAATAAGGGGCACAATTACAATATAAAAACAAGAAAGATCAATCATACATAAGCATTGATTATGAAACACTTTCCAACTGAAATGTAATTTCATTTAAAAATTAAAATGTGATTCATTCAGTGGTAATATCTTTTACATTATCACAGTACTACAGTATACTTAAATATTTAAAACTGTATCGAAATATAAATCATCTGATTCTTTATGCAAAATCAATGAATATTTCATTCATATAACTTGTATTCCAGACTCCAGAGCTAAATAATTTTGTGTGAAAAAAATTCAGCAATTCTTATGTAATTCATCTTACAATCGCTTGAGATATTTGCATTCTGCATATGTTAAAATTAGGCTTCCTTGAAGAAATAATAAAAGTTTAGGGATCATTTAAAATCACAACTATTGTAATTGCATACGCACGGAATTTAGATACACAGATAATATATATGTGTATGTGTATGTACTCAAAGTATTGGAATCGTGCCGAAGATCGGAACTCGAATTTTCAAAGGATCTACACGTTTTGGGACTTCTAGAACACGAAAAAACTACTTTTAGGAAGACGTGTGTGTGTGTAAGGGTGTATCTGTGTATGTTTCTGTGTGTCTGTGTGGATATTACATCCACTCTAATTGAAAAACTAATGGACCGAATTTCATACAATTTGGTAGGTATGTTTTTTGTGGGAAATCCTGATGTTCATTAGATTATAGTACGATTCGTAATAAAAGAATCTGCCTTCTTTGCGAAATGGCCGCAGAAATTGCCTTTATCCACTCTAGCTAAAAACTAATGAACCAAATTTAACAAAATTTGGAGTATAATATTTCAATAACCTACAAGTGATTTATATACCAAATTTAACAAAATTTTGTATATAAATCATTTGTAGGTTATTCTACTACGATTCGGGAAAAAGGAACGGGCTATTTTTGCGAAATGGCCAGCAAAAATCGTTATATATAAAAATAAAAGACTACGTGTGCTCAATTATATCAATTAAATTCCTATTTTATATGTGATTTTTGACAACAAAAAGAATAAGACTAACCCCATTACTCTAGGACTAGCCGTTCTTGAGATATTCTAGTTTTTTCGCGTTTTCGCTACGCCACCTTTGACAATAAGTCCAGCTATCAAAATCAAATGAGAACCAAATTTAAGTTTAACGTGTAAATTCAATGTCATTTAAAATACTTATGTTGTGCAGATAAACTCAAATTATCATTGAATAAATAAAGAGAACGAATATGAGTCTGCAGAGAAAGACATGTGCTGTCCACATCAGAATTTTTAACAATATTACACCAATGATTTATAGAAGTGAACGGAGATTATTTTCAGGCCATTTCGAAAAAAATGTATGATCTATATTTAAAGATCCATCAAATTTTTGTCGAATAAAATGTTCAACAAATTTAAGCTGTGTACCAAATTTTAACTCTCTAGGATGTAGGAAAGTGCATTTAAAATGCCATCAATTAAATTTATCATGAAGAGTTATATAAAATTTAAAAAAAATGAAAAATTGTTATCTACCAAATTTATTTTAAAATATGAAGCCACTCCCATATGCAAAACGTTTAAACAAATGAAGAGATATTTATTATATAATATCTCTCTCTTTTCTTTCTGGAAGCTATCCCAAAGTCAGAATTTAATTGAATTTGTTTTTTTCCCTATATAAAATAATTTTTTTAATTAAAAAACTACTTAACATATTTTACTGAATTTTTTTTTATATATTCTATGGGATAATGTGAATATTTCCTAAAAATTTCGAAGCAATTCGTGAATTTTAAATTTACTTAAAAAATGTTTAAAAAATTAGGTCCCATAGGGTTCCATGTATTTCATTTTTTCAACCCGGGTTCAATAAAAAACTAATTGGGTGATATTATTTATTTATATTCCCATAGGTCCTACAGACCGTTTGAACAACATACTAAAATTTCATTTTGATAAACTCATTTTTACGGCAGTTATCGTGCTAACGGACAGACAGACAGACAGAATGAACAAAGTCATAAACACTTTTCAACCTTGTTGTAAAGTGTTAATAAAAATTAAAATAATAATAACACCCATGTAATAGGAAGAGATCACGTGACCCACTTCAAAATAAAATAGGGCGTTCATCTTTTTTCCCAGTGTCACAGTCGTGATTTTTAAAATTCTTTTAAATTTATATTAAGTTTTGCATCTGTCCTGAAACTGCTTTATTTACGGCAGTTATCGTGCTAACGGACAGACAGACAGACAGACAGACAGACAGACAGAATGAACAAAGTCATAAACACTTTTCAACTTTGTTGTAAAGTGTTAAAAATGGATAATCGAGAGGTACAATTGAAAGAAATTGACAGTTGATAGATACTCGGTTGAGAAAAGGTTGGGAACCGTTAGTTTACAGTAACTTGGATTAATAATTGATTACTTTTTATTTTTATGGCATTAAAAAATCAAAGAGTAAACTACACTAAACTTAATATAAAGCTATAAAAGTTTTAAATACCACCAGAAAATAGTGAAATAAGGCAAGTTTGATAAAATGAACTAAACAGCCGTTTCAAGTTAAAAATTATAAATTGGGAAAAATCTTATAGAATAAGAATAATCACTGCAGTTACAAAGCAAAATGTTGTATGAAAAAAAATCATTATAAGGCAGTGGCGTCGCTAAAGGTGGAAAATATAGATGTCCTTCGAGTAACCCATCAGAACTCATTGAAGTTCGTAGAAATGATATTTGGAGAAATAGGAAACAGGATATAATTGTTTAACAAAACCCCAGCCATTTTTTTTTTTTGCGACGATACTGTTATAAGGTAGAAAATATTTGTTATCAATACCATCGCTGTTACAATCCTTGCGCAATGGATTAACTTTTTCCATATTTTGAAAGACACTATTTCACTTGCACTGATTTCTTAAATTTAAGATTACTTTTTATTAATTATACTGTAAAAACCAGCTGCACATGGGAGCCCATAGGGGAGGAGAGAAAGAAGGGCACTCCCCTCCCTGGATGTCAAGCTAGTCAGTGTTGTGCATCTTATCATTGAATTTGTCCCCTCCCCCCTGGAAAAAGTTCTATGGGCGCCCATATCCATAAGTTTTTAGAACAAATTGATAGTTCCAGATAACACATGAGTTCTGCTTTTATGCAAGGTTTTAGTACAAACACGATAACAAAAGAGCAATTTTTCATTGGTGCCTAAGAATCGCAGCATCTACAGTAAGACAATAAAATAATCTTTACATTTATAGTCCTTAAACCAAAATTTTGCTCCTTATTTATTCAGAAGTTTCCAAATGAATATTCTGTTATTCTTAGTATTCAGCTGCATGTGAACTTAAAATATTAATCCTACATGATGCATTAATAAAGATGAATGAGTTATGTGCAGGGTTGTTTGATTTAAATCGGCTTGATTTAAATCATGATTTAAATCACTTGATTTTTTAAAAAAAATCATTGATTAAAATCATTTTTTAATTTTGTCATTTCTTGAAGTTTTTTTTTTTTGTATTTTTATGCTAAAATAACCTGGAACAGAATAAATGTTTAAAATAATAAAATTCCACATCAAGACATCTTTAGAGTATATAAAAAAAAAAACTAACATCCTTTCCTTAACTCTCGGTCAGTGGAGATGACACTATTCATTGCATGGAGTATAAAATCAAGTAACAATGACAACTGACCAGTGTTACCAACCTATTTTCTAATTTTATAGCTAAAAATCACTCAAAATATATCTAGAATTATCTAGATTTTCTGTCAGTTATCTAAAAACATAGCTAGACAATATTTAACATTTTAATTGTTCTTGTGATGATTTATTAGGATCAGTGGTTGCAATACAGTTTTCACATGCATATTTCAAGCTACAAAAATTTAAAATACCTTTTGAAATGTTATTTATATGTGCTGTAATAATTTTTACCATAGAAATAAAAAAATTTGGTTCCTTCCTTTTTTTGTGATTCTTGCTGGCGCATACCATCACTGGTCGATATATTGGAAAGGTCTCGAAAAAGAGGGTCATTATACGGAGAGTCTGCTGTATTACTTTACTGGTTACTTAAATTTGTATTTTCATGCCTTTTTTTTTTTCTTCCAATTTCCAGTGTTAGAAATTTGTACCAAAAAAATCATTTAAGAGACTCAGATGAATGAAATTACCTGTTAAATGGTAAGTTTTTATTATATAAATGAAAAAGGTATTATTAAATATTAATACTTAAAAACATGATCTTTCTCTAAAATCTTTACTTTTTAATAAGCTTGCATAATCCCTTCCCTTTTCTTCAAGTCCTTTATAATATCAACCCTAATAGATTTTGAGATATCACACAGCTCCCGGTTGGGGCCAACGGCCGTACCGTGCTGAAAACACCGGTTCTCGTTAGATCACCGAAGTGAAGCAGCATCGGGCGCGGTTAGTACTTGGTGGGTGACCACCTCGGAACGCCGCGTGCTGTTGGCCATCTCGGGTGCGGTATCCCCGTGGTTTGCGCGCTAGATTTGCATGCTGCCACAAATGCTGCCGTGTTCATGCGGAGTACGATCACGTTAAACATGTGGGTCCGTAAGTCCTTCCGAGAGGTTGGTGGTAGGGGAAGGAGGGTACGGTCCCTGTGGATGCCTCCCCCACTGGGTTCCGGTCTAAATTGAGTGGCACTTCCCGGCCGTCCATACAGTTACCTTACACCTTTCTGGTAGGTCGGACGGTCTGGGTCTCAACAACAACAGCTCCCGGCTGTCCAAACTGTTACCTTACACCTTTCTGGTAGGTCGGACAATCTGGGTCTCCTCAACAACACACATAGCTCCGTGACTGCCGCAGTGTTCATGCGGAGTACGATCACGTTAAACATGTGGGTCCGAAAGTCCTTCCGAGAGGTTGGTGGTAGGGGAAGGAGGGTACGGTCCCTGTGGATGCCTCCCCCACTGGGTTCCGGTCTAAATTGGGTGGCACTTCCCGACCGTCCAAACAGTTACCTTACACCTTTCTGGTAGGTCGGACGGTCTGGGTTTCAACAACAACAACACACATAGCTCTTTATTAATATAAATTTAAATAAAGAACTTCAAACCGCATAATAGTTCCATATAATTAATATAGCCTAGATTTATAAATTGAATAAAATAACTCAATTAAAAAAAACCTATTTATTTAAAAAGTCTTTGGTTTATTTTTAACCCCTGCATATATTTTTTAATCTTATATTAATATATATTCAATTAAATTTTTTAAAATTATACAGTACATTAATATAGTCTAACCTACCTTCTGATTTGAAAAATATAAAAAATTAATTTTGAAAAAGGCTAATATAAATAAAAAAAATCCGATTTTTCTGATTTTTTAAAAAAAATCATGATTTTTATCCACCCTGGTTATGTGTTTCTTTAACTCATGCACATTACAATTAAATACAGTAATTAAGCCCAGCTTACAGTTAATTAAGCCCAGCCTAACTTTTTTTCTGTAAAAGATGTTAAAGAAATATTCGGATGCGAGTGATACATTATATCAAATTGATTATTAAATCATTACATATTTGTTTGCTCATCCCAAATTGTAGTCTGACTGCTATGAAGCTGTTATAAAAATTTACTCAGAGTGAACGTTAGAAAATTTTAATATTAAAATCTAGTTAACTGTTGTAATAGGGATTGTAATCACAGACACTCTTTTCACAATCACAGAATATTGGAATTAAGAATTTTTCAATCCTGAGATTCCACAGGATTCGGAATTTAATTGTTTACTTCATTTAAAGACAGGCATATGATATTTTGTTTACAAACAAAAATATTACGTGCATTAAAAACAATGATATCTTTTTGAGAGCTCTCTAATAAACTTTTGAATATAATAAACAGATTTATAAAAAAAAAAAAAAATAGGAATATAATGTTTGGTGATTCCCCCCCCCCCCCCCCCCCCCCCCCCCCGTTTGTAATGAACACCGACCATGCTTAAAGTAGACCATCTGAAAGTAATGTACTTGAAATCCAACAATAACTAACTGGATTCAGGGCGAGTACACTTTCCTTAAAAAAATTTCAAGAACTTTTTAACCAAGAAAATAGGAATTTTCAAGGTCTTGAAAATGTTAATCTAAAATCCAAGTACTTTTCCAATTTTTAAGCACCCATATGCATCCAGTAGATAGTGGCTCAACTCAACTTTTTCATATCAGAATTCATTTTCTCCTTCCAAATTTTACAAAATTTTTTTGAAAAATCAGTATCATGGTGAAAATGATTACAGTTATAGCGTCTGACCCTTCACTTTAAAAGGAGTAACTTGCCACCCAAGAGAGGGGAGGGGGGGGGGGCTAATGGCATTACAAACAACAAATTTTTTATCATGGATTTTACAACAATGATTGAAACTATAAGGTCAATGAGCTATAAATAAATCCTGTATTACATCTGCATGATTATGCTACATTTTGAATGCTGCCATGTTAAAAATATACAATAAAGCCGGATACAAAGTTTCATGAAATTTCATTATTATCTGTGGCTGCTATCCATGTACACAAGAAAGCGCGACACACAGACAGCACTCTAACAATAGTCAAAACATGTTCAGCAGGTCATAAGACATGTATTGGCATCAAAATCTCGAATTCAAAACTTTTTGTGAAAACAATATTCCATATTATATTGCATAGTGTGAGAAAGTAAACCTCTATGAAAAGCATTTGGAGATAAGATGTGCATGTTTAGAATGTGTTCACCTACTGTACTTTTATACTAAAGAAAAGAAATATTTAATGAAACCAAATATTGCTTTTGACTTGTGAAAAAGACGACTTAATTTGTGTTATCATTGATGATTCCTATCCAATTAATATTGATTTTTACTCATCTAACCTAGAATTAATTCCTAATGAGCCTAGTGTTAGTCAAACTGTAAATTTTTTAGACCTTAATTTAGATACCCTCAATAATCATGTAATCACCAATCTATATGACAAAAAAGATTCTTACAACTTCACTATCATAAAACTGCTATCATATCAATCTTGTAATTCTATTCAATTGTTTAGAAACATCATTTTAAACCAGCTATTTCGAATACATCGACTTTCTGATCCTCGGTTTCACTTTCTCCACATCAATAATCTTAAACGCATTTGTCAAAATTACCAGTATCCGGAAGTATTTGTAAATAATATTATTAATAATTTCAAATATACCACGTAATCATTTTACACATGCATTATTTATCTTTGATTGGATAACTCAATTTTGAGAATTCACCCATTCTTATCATCTAACTTACCACTTGGCCTGAGTCTAATACTGTTTACTATTTTCGAATGACTGTTTTCCACTTTTCCTGAGTCCTCTACTGATTACTATTTTTGAAAGTCTCCATACATATTATGTATCGTTCAAATGTATTCATTCCGGTGCCCACTCGCATTGACGAAGTGAGGTACATGTACATTGTATAATAAAAGATGTATGCTTAAATTCAATCTGTTGTGTTAATTATTTATATCTATATAAATAAAATTAAAAATCTGTATGTGGGTGTACTTATTTGTCTCATCATCATGAGAGAACTGCTGCAATGAATTATAAAATTTTGTAGTTAGCCATGAAATAACTCCTTAGAATTGAGGCAGTGTTTAAATTTTTGCGACCATGAATTATCAATATATTAATAATAAATAAGCCTCCAATATAGTATTATGCAGACGATATTTTTTTGCTAATTTATTTGAAAAAATAATTATATCATATTGCTAAGCAAAGCAATGGAATTAAACCTAATGAGTTTATATAGCAGACAAGTTTTATTAAATGTTTTCTGATTTAAATAATTAAGAAATGTCTATAAAAATAAATTTTATGAGAATAACATTTTTGACTGTATTATAATTTCTTAAGTCAATTGTTATTTTGGCAAAGATTTTAGAAACTGATATATCAAGTTTAGTTAATTGTTGAAACCATTTTAGCGTTTTCAGTTTAGCATATGTGTTGATTCCATTTCATATTAACAATACTGATCCAGTTTCATATTTTTGTAAATTTGTTTACAAACAGGACCAGGATGCTTTATTTTTCAGGTCTGCCTGTGAAGATAATTTTGTTGAGCGGGAACAGATATTATTATGCTTCTTTTTAAGAGAATTAAATATTTTAGTAGAATGCTTTGAATAACAATGTCATTAAGAATACTATACGAATTTGCATATAATTGTAAATTTGACATTTCTTTACATTATATATTCCGTACAAAGAATGGGTATACTGCTAGTTGGATAATAACCAAAAATTTGTCTCAGAACAATTGACAATAATATTTTATCCATTGAAGGCATTGTCTCAAGATTCCACATCAGATACACTTTAGGTCACCTGAAGGGTTCTGAAAAAAACATATTGATTATGTCCATAAGGAAATGGATTATACTTTTATTTTATATGGAACTGTTTAATGTATATGAGGTACCTAACAGTTTGGTTAAAACAGATAAAAACATATTTTTATAAATCAATAACTGAAAAAGTTCCGCGAGACCCACTCTCTCTTGAAATGTAAGGATTTACACCCCAAATTCTAAACTGTTGAATCATTTTAAGTACATGAAAAACTAACACATGGAAACAACAGCCTAATTTCCCCCAAAATAGTAGACAATAGGAAGATCGAACTCAAAAAATAGGAAAAATACAAACCTTACAAAATGGAGGAAATTAGAATATAGAAAATTCTGAAATCCCAGGATCCATTAGGAATTTAAAACTAGGTCCCACTAGAAAAAAATGAGTTCCTATACCTACAAACCTTAGACGAAAAACAGCAAATTTTAATAACATTTTTAAGAGCGAAAAAAGTTTTAAAAATCAAGAATTTTCCCCTAATTAATATGAAAACATAATTAAACTTTCTTGTACAAAAATTAATTCTTACTGTTTAATTTATCGTTGAATATGTTATGAATATATATACATACATAATGAAAATATTATATGAAATTCCAATAAGTTGTAACTCATAACCATAACTTAAAATAAATATAAGATAGCGATATATAAATATGTGAAAAATAGAGATTCATCAATCAAGAGAAGCACGGCATTAGAATGTTAACTATATAAAACTAATTTTATTTTTATCATGATTAATTTGCATATTAAGTTAATTATGGCAAATATTTTTTTTAATTAACTAAAATATGAAAATAAGCATGTTTAGTCTGCCTATTGTATAATAATTAAATTAGAGATGTGGATTTTCCTAAAAAATTTGACACTGAAAATGTTCCGTAAAATTTTTACATTATTCTCAATATTACATTTCAGCTGGAATAATATATCCAGTGACTTTGAAAAATATTTATTCTTATATTAGTCAGAGAGAGTCAGACTTATATTACATAAACAGGTTAAAAAAAGGTTTACATTTAGAAATATATAAAAAAAATTCTATGCATGAAAATTTCTTGTAGATATACTGCAGTTAACAACTACAACGTAATATTTTCCTTAAATATATGTGCTTATGAAAAATAATAAAAAAAAATTATCTATAATAAGATATTTTTTCATAATCATTAAAAAATTTAAAATTGATAAATCTATTCAGAATCATAAATAATATATTGCTTTTTAGGTTAAAAATTAAATAATAAAATATAATATTTTAAGAAAAAATTAAAAACTGATTATAAATGAATAATACATTATTAAATATTATATATTACATTTTTTAAAATACCTTAAAAAACCTTTCTATCATAAACTTCCCAGTTTATTATACATATAAAAAACAAATTGTTAAATAAAAATATTGTAAGATAAAATAAATTTAAAGAAAATTACTTATTACACACTTCTTAATAAAACTATTACATATACTATTAAAAATTGTTTAAAAAACACATAGAACACATGTGAATTAGTACATTGAATGAGAAAGAGAATTTGCCGGAAAATGAGTTTATTTAGTAGTAGTATAAAAGCATTTTCCTTCAGCAGAACTTGTCAAAACATTATATATTTTTATAAACTTTAGAAAACTTAATTCTGAAGGAATAGGCCTATGCATTTTTCTGAAAATGAGCAAAATATCACTCGTACCCTTCTGGTTTTCATCCATTTATTTTCTTCAAAATAAAGTGTGCACACATACACATTACTCCCCTCCTCAAAATTACAAAACTCGATAATCAAAGACATGTAAAACTTAAAAAAA
The DNA here is from genome assembly GCA_951213105.1 of Amaurobius ferox. Lineage (NCBI taxonomy): Eukaryota > Metazoa > Arthropoda > Arachnida > Araneae > Amaurobiidae > Amaurobius > Amaurobius ferox. The sequence goes on along the minus strand of OX578135.1, from coordinate 6,623,764 downwards.
AAAAGGTCTAGGGAAGGTATTATATTCTATTTTTAAATTAATTAAGAAAAGAAAAGGAGAAATTTTCCATTTCAGGAAAATTTTACGACCCATATTTCTAAATTAAAAGGTGGATATGGATGGAAAAAGACGCTTGTAAATTCTCAGTAAAGTGCAAGTAGACTATTTATATGAAAAATTGTCTCGTTAAAATATCAATTGATTTTTAATAAAATATCAATTGATTTTTATACTAAAACTAAAGCACTATAAAAAATAACCCAATTATGATACTTAAAATTATTTTCAAAAATACACGATTAAAATATAGGGGTATTTTATGCATATAGTGCTCCTAAACAGAAGCCCAATATTTCAATCTCATTATGATGCTTGACCTCTTTAATTCCTCTACCAGATCACAAACCACAGAACTCTCCTCTCCAGTGTTTTGATGAATGACTCAACATAAACAGTTCCAGAAAATATTGCAATTGTGCAAATGAGGGAGTAAAGGAATGAATGGATCCTAGTTCAAATAATTGTATTTGGAAGTATTGGTTTTAAAGCAAAAATTCTTTAACGGTTCATATTTTCAAATCTTTTTACCCTAAATAAAGAATTATTTAGCAAAATTTAAACTTTGCAAGGAAAGAGAAACTTAAAGAGTACATTAAACAACTTTTCTGTCTCTATTTACTTTAGGAAAGAGGATGTTTTACCTCTTTCTATTTTATTTATTTTGAGGACTTTTTATTTATTACTTGCTTTAATGAGGATATAAATTCCACAGATCATCCATTCATGATTTTCTTTCTGAGATTGTCCAAAAAATAGAAGAAAAAAAAAAAAGTAATATATATATATATATATAAAGAGGGGGGGTAAGGGAAAATAGGAGCTTTGCAGTCCCTGTTAAACAAAAAAAATAGGCCTTCATAACAAACTAAGTCCAATTACTTAAAAGCAACAAAAAGAACTCAAAACATAAAAGAATAAAAAGTTCTCTTGTTAAACACTTATATTGATTACTGAAACCGCAGTATTATAATACACATAGAGGTGTCTACTAATAGAATTTCAAAATCATGTTCAATAGCTTTAAATTTGAGATGGGTTATCATCCCATCTCATATTTAATCTATGTAACATACTTCACATCAATCTATAAAAATAATTCCATTATATTATCTATTTAATTGTACCAATAAATACAAAATATATTAATATCAGTACAAATAATGTCTGATAAATAAATTATAATTAATATAAATAACATCTTATTGGCTGATATCATTCACTATAACAATTTAGACATAATTGCAGAACTCAGAAAGCATCCGTACATTTCTAATCCAAGGATTTTGGGATCCATTTTTTGGTCAGAATCCAGGGATTACTCATAATTATTCCTAGTTAAAAATAACACCACTTAGATATAAACTGATATATTATGGATCAATAATATTAATGGCAAGATAATCCATATAACCCAAAAACTTTTTTTTTTTTAATGATTAAAGCTAATGAATGCGTATTTATACTCCTTTACTGAAAGTGAAATATAGAAATTCTATATCATATTGCGTAAATATAAGGTTCCAAGAGAACATTCCCCCAATTTTGCCATATACAGAAATTCACACACATTCTGAACAGGTAATAAAAAGGCAAAGAAGATTATGCATATTAGTAATCTGAGGAAAATGTATCTAAACAGGTATGGTAATCATGTGTGGTTCTATATTATAATTTTGTTTTAAAATTTATGGATTATATTGAATATGTCATAACATATTTTCTAATTTCTACATGGTTACCATACATACTTAATAAATTTGTATGCATTATAGATAAAACAAAAGCTTAGTAAAATAGTACAAAAATATTTAGTCTACAGTATCAGAATTTTTAAAAATGGAGGGCATTTTTTGGTAAGAATGAAGGCTTTCTTTTTCATCAGCTACCTTTTACATATATATTTTTTTCCACGAACTGGAGCTTTGTGAGTAAAGTTGACCGCTAACCCATTTAAAACCTTAACTGTGTATATCATGCATAAAAGAGGTTGAGAAACACTATTCTAGTGAACTTAATATCCTAATTTGACACATTTTGTTCATTGATAAAAATGATGTTTTTACTATATTTTCATATTAATTTGTCTTTCTTGTTACGTTTACACCAGATTTTTATACAAAAAATAAACATGTTTGCATAGTTTGTATAAGATGGCTTTAATTACAATGATTAACACTGATGAATTGCAAAATTATAATTACTCCAATTATCCACAATAAAATATATATTAGTGAACATCTCAAATTGAGTAATCAGATGAACCTTTTAAGAAAAAAAAATGTAGCAAAAGAAAATCAATAAAACCTTTGGATGTTTAATGATTCAAAATTATTATTATATTGTGCAACATATTCTTACATATTAAAAATAATTAAAAACTAAAACCAAAGAAATCAGAGATAATCTGTGAAATTTATATGAAATACAATGTTTACTTTCTCATATTATTGAATATACTAATAAGTATTGTCTTCATGAAAATTTTCTATTTTGAGATTTTGATGCCAACATATGTTTTTGGACCTCCTGAATAGGTTTTGACTATTTTTAGAGTCATGTCTATCTGTGGTAAATTTCATGCATAAATATTAATAGATTGTCAAACATTATATCCAGCTTTGTTATCAAAAGATCTAGAACTAGATAGATTTTTGAAAATTTGAGCGAAAATTTCGAAACTTTATATTTTCTCAACATGGCAGCAAAGGACAAAATGTGACATAACTATGGATAAAAGAAGTTATTTATGCCTCAATGATCATGAAACTCAACAGTTCTAATCATTGTAATAAAAAATAGCCACAATACAATTTTTGTGACGTCCTTTGCTCTCTCAGTGGTGCATTGTCAAGTATGGCATCTATCAAGACTTTTCCAAGCCCTTTAAAGTGACAGGTAACATGCTATAACTGTAATCATTTGGACCAACAACACAGATTTTTAATTTTTTTTCTTGCAAAATATGGAAAAAAAAAATCACAATTTATGGATTCTGGTATGAAAAAGTCCAAGTTGAGCCACACTCTAGTTGTTAATTTTTTATAGTTCTGTCACATGATTAACTAATGTGCAAGTGATATTAATTCTCAATTATTTTTCATTCTACTGTAACAGGAATAAACTATATATTTATAACATTTTTTCTTATTAATACTATACCAATATCCATTATATTGTTTAATGTGCATACTAAGTTCAAATATTCCACGGTTTTAGCAGGCTGAAAATCAGTTGATCTATGTTCTAAGTGCAATTGTTTCTACATTTTTAGATTAACGAGGTTGAAACATGATTTTTAACATAATGCAAAATTGCCTACCCTGTCCAACAAGATGGGCAGGATTCAATACAGTTCTCAGTGTCTTCTTAAATAATCTGATTAAAAAACCCATACCTTAATTTTAGTTCTTACTTTTAAGCTTTTTTCTTTTTTGAGTTAAAATCACAAATAACTATATGCATCTGAAGTTAAGAAAAATGATTGATTTATCAAAAGGTCAACAAAAGGCAGGGAACCATGCATGCTCTCTTTCTTTTTGACCCAGTCTTTTTTTTTTACTTTTTAATAATTTAGTCAAAAAAATAAAATTTTCTGAATGGACTGAAATGTATTTAAATCCTTAATGTTTACAGTCTTTTTTTTTTTAAATTCACATACTAAAATACAATGCATTCCTTAAATTAATAAATAAAAATAAGGGTATTCAAGTGAAGTAAATATTTTTACTCGTACAACGGATTAATGTAAACACTCTCAAAATCACCGATATACCTAAACCTGATTTCAAAATAAACACAATATAGTTTTCATATTAGACATGAAAATATTTATGCTTTTATATATTCAAATTATAACCAGAATTGTGATGTATACTCGGCACTACAATTTATTTCCGATCATTATTTTCGTAACAAGTGCTCCAAAAAATAATTGTTCCCCAACCATAATTTCACGTTTTACTACAAAACATTTCATTCAACTATCATATATATAGTCATTAGTTGGCATATGTATCTTACCATAGACGTCTAAGGATATTAACTATCATATATAGTCATTAGTTGACATATGTATCTTAACATAGATGTATATAGATATTAACTATTTGCAAGTAGATCAAAGATGCTTATGTACTATTAGTTGATATTAGCTCTGTATCACAATGAAAAAAAGTCCAGAAATATGAATAAACATTCTCGCTCTACAATTAGCTCCGAGATGAACTTGCAAGATTAGAGATTTGCTACACTTGTTAAGAGTTCGTAATACAAACACATTTAAAGAAATTTTTGCAGCAATTGATGCATGAAATTTTCTAGATCAGTCATAACAAACAACACACTGCAACCTTCTGCACAGAAGTGTAGTAGTACACTTATCTGTACACAGCTAAACAGCCGATCATGGACTCACTTATACATTTAACAAAAAAAAAATTGCAGTTTTATAATCTAATAAATTCACCTTACCTTTAAAATGGGTATCCAAAGTAATTTTCGATTCCACAAAATATTAATTCACTGTTAAGCAGCATTAAGAGGCGAGTGTAATCCAATTAATCCAAGGGGGCACAACACTGAAAACTTTTAAGTATTCCTATATGATTAAGCACACATTAATCCACAAGCACGTCGAATATCCAAGCACAAACGCGGAACAGTAATCCACAAAGCGATACTTTTCCACATAGAACGGCACACAATAATTCACATCCCACAGAAACACTTCACATAATCCGTCTGAGGTTACCCAAACAGATATCCGGTAACTTGATGGTTGTAAACACACGAATCACATGCCCAACTCCTTATACCGCATCTTCAGTCAATCTGAAATTAAAAAATGATCATATAGAATTCAAGAATCATGATATAGAATTTTAGAAAAAATAGAATGATTTTTTACGGTGGGATAGAAAAACAAACACTTTTAGAGGATCCCTACACTCCATGCATACATCTCTCTTCTGCAAATCTCAGTATTAAAAATTTAAAAAAAAAGGTAAATTTTTAAAATTAACATCGAATTATTATTTAAAAAACAAAACAAAACAAAAAACTCGGTTATTGCTCCTTTTGTAAACAAAGTATGTATACAGAAAATTTTAAAGGTTAAATTCCGCTACCAACGACCTGCATTGAAATTTCTGATCACTTGCTGGCGAAATATTATAAGAAAATTTTATTCGATCTGTATATTAGAGCAATCATTCCTTATCCCAGTTCTATCGCGACACAAAGTTTCTCGCCATAGCACTGCTGCAAAGGCATTTCACAATACGGAGCAGCCATCTTAGTTCCTTCCCGAATCGCATTCCAATAATTCGTCCGAAAGCAAAAACCCCCGAACACACAGTTGAAAAGCAATTAGTAACCACAATTTATAACGGAGTGTACATACCAACCAGACATATTTACGATTTCAATGTTGTGATTATCTGCAAATAATAATCCAGATTTGGAATAACGCAGCGTTGGCAGGAGGAAGGCCTCCATGACAGTTGCGGGGAGAAAAACTCGTACAGCAGGAATCTCGGGTCGGGGACGCCGAAGAAATTATTCAACAGCAAGGCACACTAGCAGTCAGCACAGACACACACTTCCAGCAGGCAAGTCTGACGTTCTACTGCAGCTATGGCCCGCTCACGGGATTGGTGTCTATCAAAGCCGCTATCTGATTGGTCGCTTGAGAGAGAGCTGGTGGTGGAGCTCCGCCCACACAGCCGCGCCCACCGAAGCGAGGACATTGCGCCGCCAATAAGCACGAACGTTCGAGACTGGGGACCAGATCCAAATTTCGTACATTGTAAAAATGGTAAAAGTGGGCAACTATACAAACGCCTTTAGAACCGAGCGAATTCGTCTTTTTTTGGATGAGATCACAAAGATAGAAAAGAACAGCTTCGACTAAAGTAAACAGGACTAATTGACACTGCATAATCTTGAGAAACAAAGCACGAGTCAATGTAATTATAAAATGACTATTCTATGCACGGCAACACAAATGTATTCCACTCTATTCAATAAAACAACATGTCTATTTTCAAACATTTAATAATGGATGATTTATTAAAAAAAGTATCGAATTAACTTTAGCGTTCCATATACTTTGCATACTCGGGAATCACAAAATTAGTAAATCAAATAGCTTTTGATTTTTAGTACGGGACGATTATTTTTTCTTTTCTTTTAAACTAGGTGTTTTCCACCATCACACCCCCTTCCCTTCTTTGTTCCGTCCAAATAGAAGTAATAATGTATTCGCCTATCTTCCTCTATAAAGTGGAGCTGGCTGGCTAAGAATGACGGTCTTCAGAGCAATATTGTATTTTTTCCCGACTAATTTAAAAAAAAAATCCAATTTCAAACGACCAAAGAATATTTAAATGTTTCAATTGGAAACCAAATACTGAATTGTAGATACGGCACCTACGACGACTTTTCGCTGAAGACACGAGGAGACATCTCAAAATTTCATTCGGTCCACGATATATATATATATATATAATAAAAAGCTTGAAGGTCCAATGAAAGAAAAGTGGGAAGCTGTAACTCGAAAAACCTAACTTTCTAACAAGCCTACAAAATAAAATTATAATTTCATATATATATATATAATTTAATCTGAGTATTCACCAAATTACCACGATATAGAATATAATTGTTCGCATGACGTCGAATATAAATAACGCGAGCCATAATATTTTTTCGGACAACAATCCAATTCATCCCTCATATTTTACAGAAAATATTATTTTCGTCATTCCATTCCGATAGAATTAAAAAGAACCCCCACATTTGCAAATAAGCGCAAAATCGAAGAAAGTTATTAAACGTGCAATGGATAACGTTCTGGACAGTGGTGTGTATCTGCACTTCATCTTCTACAATGTGCAGAAAGTCCCCTGGAGTGAGAGAAGCCCCAAGTAACAGCTGCTTCTGATGTTTTCAGAGAAAGGTGGCTCCGAGCGAACGATAAAGTGAGTGAGTGAAGAGCGAGAAGCCGAAGATGAAAGATCCCTTCTTCCTACCACCACCGCAGGCCAGAAGCAGCACGTGCTCCAGCTCAACCTGCCCCAACTGTGACGTCACCGGTCGGAATGCATTTGGGTTGCTTCCATTCCCGCCACTCGGGGGTGTTCGTCAGCCTTTTTTCCCTCACTCTTCCTATCAAGGGCATCCATCTTGTTACCAACTCGGAGGAATCCATTCTGTGAAGAGGGGAACACGAGAAATCGGAGGGGCAGTAGAAAAAAATGGAAGTAGAATGTAAAAACAGAAACTTGTCTGTAGACGGGGTGCGAGATGATATTTTTTTCTTTTCGGTTTCCTCTGCGTGTATAATTGAAGGAGGTTACTCACTCATGCACAGATGCCCAGACTGCCAAATTTACATAAGATATGCCAAATGTGCGAAAGATAAATTTTCCTACTTCTACAAACTAAAAGTTATCGCTTCTTTCAAAATAGTCCTTGAAGTAAATCAGCAATGCAAGCGGCAGCAAATTTTTACACATAAAAGGGATGCTTCTGACCAGAGTTTTTTTCCTAACTGCAGCTAAACTTGTTACACTAACAGGGAAAAAAAATAGGGAAATTTCCTCAAGGAAAAGATGTTAAAAAAAATGAATAAAGATGAAGGTGCTTCAGTGAAGATTAATAAAGAAAATTCATCGAGCATCCGGTGAAAGAAACAATTACATTTATAAGTTCAGATTATGGATATAACGTGGCATTCTATAGTGCCAACAGAATTTCCACTCCCCACCAAATATATATCAAAGCTGCACAAAAGTCATCGAAATTTTATTTTAAACTTCCATATAAACAGTCAAGTTTAACGGGAATTTAAAGCAATTCGACATAAATAAAAACAAATAAGATCAATCATGCATAAAGCATTGGCTTTCCAATTAAAATGCAATTTTATTTACATTTTAAGCTGCTGCAAAAATTGCTATCGACAAAATTAAATCTTAAAACTTGAAAAGGCTATGCTAGTTACACAAAATGAACTTTATTCAAATGACGCCATCGAAGGTATAATTTGCGAAGTGTTTGCGATACAATTAATATTACGTCACAGTTATAATATTTCATTATTATAGAAACTACATCGTTTGCTTATCTCATGTTAAATTAGTTCTTCGAAATTGTTGTAACTATGACAAACCATTTCATTTTATAAATCGTCTGCCTCTCTATGTAAAAGCAATGAATATTATATTCCCATCACTTATATCCAGACTTCCAGAGCTAAATAATTTTGCATGAAAAATAAATTCAGCCATTCTTATGCAACCTCACCTTACAATCGCTTGATTTGTTTACATTCTGCATGCTATAGTTTAGCGTTAAAATTAGGTTTCATTGTCATAAAGACCGTTTAGCGTCCATTTAAAATAAAAATTGCGTTGGCACGGAATGTAGATACACAGATAAAACGCAAAAATAAAGCGGTTTTAGGACGGATACAACACTTAATATAAATGCAAACGATCTTTAAATATCTACGCTATGCACAACGGATAAAAATGGGATTAATCTTATATTTTGCAATAAGTCACGTGATCTTTTCATATAAATATAGGTGTCATTATTATTTCAACTTTTATTTAAAAAACTGGTTAACCTATTTTGTTCAATTTTTTTTACACATTTTATGTGATCATTTGAATACTTCCTAAAATTTTCGAAGTAACTTGTAAATTTTAGCTCCGCTTAAAAATGTTGAAAAAAAAAAGGTCCCATAGGGTTCAATGTATTTCCTTCTTTTAAAGCGGGTTCAATCTCAAACTAATTGGGTGATATTATTCATTTACATTCCCATATATGCCACAGACCGTCTGAACAACATACTAAAATTTCATTTTGTATGTTGTTCTTTCTCTCATAAAGTCATTTTTACGGCAGTTATCGTGCGAACGGACAGACAGACAGAATGACCCAAGTTACTTTTTACCTATGTGTTAAAAAAAAAAAAATGAAAACTGTATACTGTATACTGTGCGCAAAATATGAGTTAATTAAGTACTTCGAAATAGTTATCATGTTGTCATCCAAAAAAAGCGTCCAATGCACCATTCAACATTTAAAACATCTTCATATTTTCACTGTGAAAGAAATAAATTCAATGCATTATGTACGAAAAATCGCAGCCAGGCTGGGACCAGAGGGGGCAAATCCCCCCAAGCGGTATACTTAGCCCCCACCCCCTGATAAACATGACATTTCAGTAGTGATATGAAATTTCATCCAACATGCGATCCAAATTTTGCATAAAAATTGCTTTATGTTATTTTTTTATTTTTATAATTGACTTCGTTTTAAAGGTTTTTTTTAAATTTTTATTTTAGATAAATGTGCGGTTATAGAGATGATCCATTTATTTACATATTCAATTTAAAAATATTTTAATTTTATGATAATTAAAATAATTGTATTATTGCTGCGTTCACTGTTATACATTATCAAGTCAAAACCAACTGGTTACGCGTTAATATTCAGTGATAACTTATATTTACTATCTGAAATTTTCTTCGGCTTTGCTACTAGCTTATATTAAAATCAATTGTAATTATTATATACTAATATTGATGTATAGTAGCAATATTGATTTTCCGAATCAACAATTAGCATAAATATGTAATTGATGGATTATTTATTAATAATTTATATGGATTGAAATATATAAAAATCTGATGTCGGCAGCACATGACTTTCCTTATATAATGCAATGAATTTACTACTTTTACAGTAAAAAAATAGATTATTTTTATAGTAGTTATTTATATTCTTTCCAAGATATTGAATTTTCGTCAATGAGTCATCATTTTCCATGTCGTCATCATCAATGAGTCGTCATTGATTTAGCGCCATTTTTATCCATTTGGCGAGTTTTTCGCTAATTTAGCAACATTTAAAAAAGTCGCCATGTTGGTTGGCAACATTCCACCAAATTCTTCGCCAAAATCTCGCCAAGCGTTATGGACGAAGAAATAAGTTATTCTTATGAAAAGTAAACAAATTTCTCAATAGGAAATATTTTTTTTTTATTTCATATGACTTTTTGATAATTTTTTTGAAAAATGTGCAATATCTCGAGAACGGTTCATGTTAGCGTTCTAAAATTTATGTCAATCGTTTTCTAATGAAATATTACATAAGAAATGTCTATTTGCGTAACTTTATGAGCGGTTTTCATTTTTTGACGATTTTTTTCAAAATTTCACTCGAAAATTTAGGGGGTTCTGAACATTCGATTGCGTATAAAAAGAATAGGCTTCCAGTGTTTACGGATTGTGATTTGTGTACCAAATTTCGTTCGAATCGGTCCATTCGTTCGTCAGTTATCGTCTCCACAGACTCACTGACACACACACACACATACTTTCAAACACACAGACATCACTTCAAAAATGTTTGATTCGTGATCAGGCATGCTTGAAACGTGCTCTCCCTTCGAAAACTCGAATTCGAATGTTTGACCCCGTCACAATACTTTCCTTATACATTATGTATATAAGGAAAGTAATAATAACTATTACGGTTTATAAATGCTAAGATTCATTGTGTTTTTGGTGAGCCACTCCTTCAAGACTGTTGAGCATCCCTTGAATTTCCCTCCAGCCCCTCTTCCATTTCGTCTCTGGCTGTGGCCCTGGAAAATCGTGGGCTGCCCACATCATATTTTTCTTGTTTAAACTCGAAACCGTGGGACACAAAACCAAATGATGAAACGCTGAGAAAAATCTATCCAAATGCAATTTTCATAAATGAGGACTGGAAATCTGCATGTGGAATTTTAGATTTGAAATAGAATACAACTTTAAAGAAGAAATATATAATGTATATATTATAAAGAGACATAAAATGTGCAATTTCCTATAGTATATTCTAAATGACATGGTTATTCAAAACATCCCATTAAAATATTTAAATGGATGCTCCTAAAAAGAAGTTTAAAAATCTCTGTTCTCGCTCTACAATTGTATCTCTACAGGCAGATAAAACATCCTGATCCCGTTTGTAAACAAATGGATAGAAAGTGTGAAATTAGATTCATACATAGCAAAATAAAAGCGCTAAAATGCTATGGGAAGATATATCCGCATTACTTATATTCTCGTATATTAGAAGATATACCCAAGAATAAATAGTAGAAAATGACCTGTACTACCATATATGAGTTTCAAAAACATTTGCCAATATAAAACAGATGACGCAATACACTGAAAATGTCAATAATCCCCATAAACTTGAAAGAGACCTGTTATACGACGGAAAAAATGTCATCTGGATAATCCTACCACTCAATTTAATTGCGGGTTTTTAACACTTTACAACATAGCTGAAAAGTGTTTATGACTTTATTCATTCTGTCTACCTGTTTGTCTATTTGTCCGTTCGCACGATCACTGCTGCAAAAATGACTTTATCAAAATGAAATTTGAGTTATGTTGTTGAAACGGTCTGTGGGACCTATGGGAATGGAAATGAATAATACCACCCAATTAGTTTTGGATGGAACTCGGGTTGCAAAAGCGAAATACATTGAACCCTATGGGACCTTTCCATTTTTCAAACATTTAAAATTCACAAATTGTTTCGAAAATTTTAGGAAATATTCAAATGATCCCATAAAATATATAAAACAATTTCAGCATAATATGTACGGTGGTTTTTAAAATAAAAATTAAAATAATAATGACACCTATGAAGAGATCACGTGACTCACTTCAAAATAAAATAGGGCATCCCTCATTTTTTTCTCCCAGTGTAAAACTCGTGATATATATATATATATATATATATATATATATATATATATATATATATATATATATATATATATATATATATATATCTTGTCTTGAGCTGATTATTATTGCCTATTCTCATTTTTGCAGAGTTTTATTTTTATTTACTTTTATATACTTTTAATTGTGATTTTTGAATCCTAATATTCTTCTCATCCCCCTTTCCAATGTAGTGATATGTAACCTTCTATCATTATCCTTAGACTTGGCTTATAGTTACTCATTTGTAACAGATATGCTAGAGATGGGTTTTTTTGTACATACAGTAGTTTATGCAAAAAATTTTCGATTAAAATCATTTAATTTTTATATATATATATATATATATATATAATATATATATATATATATATATATATATATATATATATATATATATTATATATATATATATATATATATATATATATATATATATATATATTATATATATATATATATATATATATATATATATAAAGTTCTTTTAAATTTATAGTGAGTGCTGCATCCGTCCTAAAACCGCTTTTTTCGTATTTTCTGTGCATCTATGTTCTGTGTCAACGCAATTACAATATTTTTGAGTTTAAATGATCATTCGAAACCTCATTTTAATGGATGCAGAATGGAAGCAAGTTATTGTAAGAGGAGTTGTGTAAGAATGGCTAAATTTTTTTTACGCAAAATTATATAGCTCTGGAGTCTGGAATAAAAGTGATGCGAATGATAAAGTTCATTTTTTTCGATGAAGTTTTAAGTTTTCATATATAATAAATTACTGTAGTACTCTGATCATTTAAAATATATCAGCACTGCATGTATCGCATTTTAGAGATATTTCAATAACATTGCATTTCAGTTGGAAAGTGTTTCATAATCAATGCTTTATGCATAATTGATCTTTCTTGTTTATCTTGACAATCCCTGGTCCCAGAAACTCGAAACGCGGAATCTTTTAAGTGGGCTATTTCACGGCTATCCACAAAATTCCCTGAAATTCGATGCAATTCGAGTGACGATGAGACAAAGAGACAGACAGACAGATTTTTAATTTTATTTATATAGATAAAATGCCTCTTTCTAGCCCAAGCGAAAGGGGGTCATCTAAAGTTCGATCTATCAAGTCACTGTTTGATAACACTGATTTAAATGATTACATCCGCAATTTAGGAACGCATACTTAAAATGGGTTATTATCATGAAGCGGATTTACCTCCTCAAGGTGACCCCCCATTCTTTGCTAAGCCTTTTAACTCATTTTGGAAGTCGCTTCATTAGGTGCGCGACCCCGTCAAAAGAAAGCGTTTTACGTACATTGATTCAAGGTGCTTTAACAAGTGACTCGGGTCAGTTTTCAGAGAGTTTTTAACACTTTACAACACAACTGAAAAGTGTTTATGACTTTGCTTATTCTGTCTGACTGTTCGTTCGCACGACCACCACCTTTGTGAAATTGACTCGATCGAAATGAAATTTTAGTATGTTGTTGAGACGGTCTGTGGGACACACGGGAATGTAGATGAATAATATTACCCAATTAGTTTTGAATGGCACCCGAGTTGAATAAATGAAATACATTGAACCCTATGGGACTCCATTTTCCAAACATTTCTTAAGCGAAGTTCAAATTCATAATAAGAAATATTCAAATTATGCCATTAAATATGTAAAAAGAAATTCAGCAAAATAGGTTCGGTTGTTTTCTAAATAAAAATTAAAATAATAATGACACATATTTAATAGGAAGAGATCACGTGACCCACTTCAAAATAAAATAGAGCATCCGTCTTTATGCCCAGCTTAAAAATCATGATTTTTAAAGTTCTTTTAAATGTACATATATTGAGTGTTGCATCCGTTTTAAAACCGCTTTATTTTTGCGTATTTTCTGTGCATCTGTATTCTGCGCCAACGCAATGATATTATTTTTGGGTTTAAATGATCCTCAAACTTTGATTATTTCTGCAACGAAGCATCATTTTAATGGATGCAGAATATAAACAAGTGATTGTAAGATGAGTTGTATAAGAACTGCTTCTCGACCCAGGCCGGGGAGGGGGGCTTGCCTATACAGGCTTATAGCAGCTGTTTCCCCGGCCGGGAAAGATATAAGAATTGCTGAAATTTTTTCACGCAAAATTATTTAACTCTGGAGTCTGGAATAAAAGTGCATGAATTAAATATTCACTGCTTTTACACGGAGAGCCAGACAATTTTATAACATTGCCTGTTTTGATGAAGTTTCCAAGTAAAATAAATGACTGTACTATGATAATTAAAAATATATAACCGCTGAATGTATCGCATTTTAGAGATGCTTAATTAAAATTGCACGTCAGTTAGAAAGTGTTTCATAATCAGTGCTTTATGCATGATTGATCTCTCTTGCAATTTTCTGATTCTCCATTCCTACGGAAGCAGCGAAATCAACATTTGCCAGAGATTCGTTTTACTATAAAACCTTCGAAGAATAATATGCTGAAGTTATGGAAACAGGGATGACATTTTAGAATATCTTTTGTTCTCAAACATCGAATTAAGATTGCAATTCGTAAGTAAGTCGCTGAAATGATAAGATCTATCGACTCAAAAGAGTGTATTGAATAGCACGGATTTCTTAAAATTTAAAAACATCCATCAAGAATATTTCTGACCTAGTCATTTGATAAATGAAATGCAGGCAATAACGAAATGCCGCTATTTTCATATCCTTAAAAAGACTGGAAATTCGGACCAGTGTTCCCCATATTGAATCATTTCATTTTGACCGCAGTTTAACAACACAAATTGTTCCCCATTTCTCCAAGTATCATTTCTACGAACTTGGGTTTGGTGGGTCCCTGACTCTCCAAATGATGATTGGAATGGGTCGACACGAGCGGTCCATCACATTATGGTTAGCGTAAGCCAATGAAAGGGTCTACATTTTTTAAACGTTTCTTCTTTCAAAAACTAAAACAATCCTAAACAAGAAAGATCAATCATGCATAAAGCATTGATTATGAAACACTTTACAACTCAAATACAATGCCATTTAAACATTTCTAAAATGCGATACATTCAACGTTGACATTTTTTTAAATGATCACAGAACTACAATTTATTTTACTTGAAAACTTCAAACTCCATAAAAAAAAAAAAAAAATACATTTTTTTTTTAAAAATGAACTTTATTCAAATGAAGTCATGGGAATGTACATTTTCTGGTTCTCTATGACTATCGTAGTGACAATTTCATTCATACACCAGACGCCAGAGTTCAATAATTTTGCGTGAAAAAAAATGCAGCAATTCTTATACCGCCCGCCCCCAGTCCATTGCCAGAATTAAAAAGTGTATCTCGGTTGCTGAACGCATTTGTGAAGAAGTATTTTAATTTGGACGGTGCTGGACCTTCCCTTTTAATTGTTTAAACAATTATTTGTTTCTTGAATTTTTAACTGTCCCTGCTCCAGTACTGGTCCATTAATGAGTGGTTTTTATTTGAGTTATCTGAGAAATTGAATATAGAGGTCATTTAATGGATAGAGTTTAAAACTTTTTTTAACAATTGTTTTCTGTGATTTTAGAAAGATATGATTCATTTGAAACTAAGGGAAATAGTTCCCTTATACGGTTCCATTAATAATATAAAGTTTTATGGTTTATGATTGCAAAATTAGGGTGATAAAAATGTGTTAAACCCAGAATTAAGAGTATTTTAGTTGTATTTAGTTGTAGGTTTGTGTATGGTATATTTGTTTGTTATTTTAATGTGAAATTTACATTAAAACCGGATGATACATTGATTTCCGATGTTTTTCGTTGTTCATTTTAAATTGAAATTAACTTCTGTATTTCTTATGTTGAACTGAATTTGAAATGGTTCTTCACTTAATTTGTTTTCACCCCTGTACCACTTGTGGCCTTCCTGATGCATCTCCTTAATTGGATTGAAATGGAGCGGTTTATCACTTTTTGTTTTACATTGTTGGCCCGCATGGTGTTGAAGACCCAGACCGTCCGACTCGTCCAGGGGACTAAGAGCAACTATTTGGACGGCCGGGGCCCGCATGGTGTGGCCTTCCCAGACCGTCCGACTCGTCCAGGGGACTAAGAGCAACTATTTGGACGGCCGGGGTCCGCATGGTGTGGCCCGCATGGTGTGGCCTTTCACGTCGGCTAACGTACTTTATCTGGATATATGTTTTATTTTACCCACCGCTGCAGTGGACGATCTGGCAGAACATGGTAACTGCACAGGCTATTAGTTTGGTTGTTGTATGTATAGATTTTTCATTCCCGGCATTGGGCACAAGGAACGGGTTTACAGCAACTCTTATGCAACTCATCTTCCAATCACTTGTGTTACATTCTGTATCCATTAAATGAGGCTTCGTTGGAGAAATAATCAAAGTCGGATCGTTTAAACTAAAAAATAGAGTCATTGCGTTGGCGCAGAATTAGATATGCACAGAAAATACGCAAAAATAAGGCGGTTTTAGGACGGATGCAACACTCAATATAAATTTAAAAGAACTTTAAAAATCACGATTTTTATTCTAGAAAAAAAATATGGATGCCATATTTTATTGTAAAAACCTACCGAACCTATTTTGCTGACATTTTTTTTTATATATTTTATGCGATCATTTGAATATTGCCTAAAATTTTCGAAGCAATTTGCGAATTTTTACTTCGCTTCAAAAATGTTTGAAAAATGAGGTTGAATGTATTGCACATTTTCAACCCGAGTTCCATCCAAAACTAATTGGGTGATATTATACATTTACATTCCCATACGTTCCTCAGACAGTCTCAACAACATACTAAAATTTCATTTTGATAACGTCATTTTTACGGCAGTGATCGTGCGAACAGACAGACAAAAGGAACAACAAAGTCACAAACACTTTTTAACTATGTTGTAAAGTGTTAAAAAGGTTAAATAAATAATACAAAATGAGAAATCATATTCTGTGAAAAATTTTATGTAATATACGTCATTTATAAGATACTAACAAGCACCGTTCTTGAGATATTACAGGTTTTTGTGACGAAACATGAAAAATCAGTTTGCGAAGAAGTGGTGTTGGAATCATTCGACGTTTTAATTCATTTCCACTGTAAAAACTGGCTTTCCCAAAATCTAAAAAAAGAGTAACAAAGCGCTTTAAAATTTTCTCTAAGTCTTGTCTCTTTAAAATGCACATCGAAATTCGAAGATCTATGAAATGAAATATTTTGAAATAAAATATATTACTTATATATAAATAAAGGAGAATGTCTGTTTGTGCAGTCAATAATGGCAATACAAGAATCTAATCGTCGTGCGACCTTGAAATGGGGTACACGGCTACTTCTGGGCTCGAATAGGCATTATTACCTCAGCATTGTTATTATTATTATTTTTTTAAATTTAGAATTAGTTTATTTTATAAGCTCGAATCTCCTATGTGGCCGCTGAAATCTCAATGAAACGCGTGGAGAAAAATGGGCCCGAATTTCATTTGAGGCACGGTGGCAAATTACAGATTTCGTCTCCGTCTCGAAACCGGTCATTCCAGACGAATGGCGCTTCCCATCGATTAGGGTGCAACTTGATTTTCACGTAATTGCCTGTTTCGTGAGCGATTGAATGAATATACGGTCTATTGTGATTCTCATATTTTTGTTTTTTCGGAGAGCGCGTGCGATTTGATTCGCGTCATTTTCGAATCGAAGACATTTTAAATTTAAAATGGTTTCGTAATGGTTCATTTAAATGCCTCATTTAAGCAGCTGGGGCTTATACAGGGCCTGATTAATCAAGCCATTTAGGAGAAGCACAATCTCATTTAGGAGCCCTATTTTGATTTTGTGAGCATGGTCCAAGAAATTCCACATACACCCATCCGTGCTCGAAAAATTCTATGACCGCATTGCCCTGGTCAACTGGCAGTTCTCAGCAACACACTGATTTTGTTTGTCTATACCCCAATTCCTAAAACCATTTTATTATTGAATCCCGGGTGGTCCACGTTTACTTTTGAAATCAGATCTAACGCAAATATTAACTGTCATGGTCATCCTACCTTTTGTCGTTAACAGTTTCATATTTAGATGCAAAAACAATAAAAGTATGGGCAATACACATTGGGGCTCAAACAACCCAACTATTTCTGTGTTTGCCTGTATGGGCAAGATACTATTTAACTTAACTATTTGACACATAACTTACATTTAAAAATCTAACTGTCTAACAAATCTAACTGTTTGACAAAATAACTTGCATTGAAAAAATGTGTCAATCGGGGATTCCATATGGGGGCCCCTCTCAATATTTTGACCGCGGGCTTATGTCATTTATACGTAATCGACGCATATTTAGAATCCGGACAACGACGGGTCATTTGTTCTAGTTCGGAAATAAAATATATACGACAACAAATATTTCCTTTCAAACAAACAGAAGATTAAATGAATACACAAAGCATTTGTATACACACACACACAAAAAAAAAAAAATAAAAAAAAAAAAAAAAAATAAATAAAAAGAGCCAGTGGAGACAGGTCGTGCCCCGGGGGAAACAAACGCGCGCAGCCGAGAAACGCAGAAAGCAGAAAAAGAATGGCGAGAAAACATAACAACAAAAAAGGTCCTTTTGTGTTGTGTGAGTGTGCGTGCGACAAGACCTCGCCGGTGGCCTCCCCCCTTCCTCCTTTCATTCGTTCATTCAATGGGGGCTTTTCGCATTTCTGGAAATGGAGTAACAGCCCCTGTCTGTGTCCTTTTTTCTTTCTTCGTAAGAATTTAAAAATTCATGTATCGGTCCGCGATATCAGATGTGCATATTATACGACAATGCAGATACCATGACGCTATATCTTTTTCAACGTCATTTTAAAAATAATAGTATTCATATTCGATATAATTTGCCATGAAGGGTTCCGTTGAGAAAAAGTTAAAATCATTTCATTCAGGGGGTGCTGGGGTTCCAATAAGTCCCGTTGCGCTTATATGATACAAGAACCGTGTGTAATTAAATAATATTTATTTAAACCATCCATTTTGCAGACAATATATATATATATATATATATATATATATATATATATATATATATATATGCAGGGGATATATATATATAATAAAAATATTATATGAAATTCCAATGATAGATTAGAAATAAATTGTAACTCATATAACCATGACTTTAAAATAGCTAAATATAAAAGCAAATTTAAACACTCACCAAACAAATTATATAACTATAATAACTAGGGAAAAGTAGAACAGTGCTTATTAGCTAAATTACTTGTTATGCATGAATAATAATAGTTTATAAAAGTCCAAAGATATTTTAAAGATTTTTTAACACACATAAAACATTATCTAATAAATACAATAAGCCAACATTAAAACAAAATTGAAACAAATTCCTATCACCTAAAAGGAAGGTTAGGCAAGGAAGCACTATGACTTTTCAAAATTAAAATTATATATATATACACACAATTAAAATATATATATATATATATATATGTGTGTGTGTACTCTTTTCCAAAGTTCATGTATTTTTGAATATTTTTAAATGAAGATTCCTTCATTATCAGTATAATTAATTAATATTTTATCACAATTGTAGGACAGGATTCAGATTAGAGGGAGATAGAAACAAATTGAAAGAAAAATTCATTTTGAATACGCAGGAATGTTCCGTATTCTTTCAGTTCTAACCGGCTTGTCTTAGTTTACCTTTCAATTTATCTTTATCCCCCTCTATTTTGTACTCTATCCTGCAACTCTGAAAAAACACTGGTTAATGATACTCACAATGAGGGAATCCTTCATTAAAAATAATAAAAAATACACAAGACTCAATACTACGCATTTCTGGTGTGTCTACTAACACTAGCAGCTACTTTACGAACACAAGCGACACTTAGATATAATTCTCAAAGCATTGTGGTATTTTCAAGCGTGTCATCCATACGAGTTTTATCACCTTCTTTTCTAACTCTATGGTTTAAATAAATAGGTTAGGCCTTTCGCCCTAGAAGTACCTTCCATGCAGGACTCCTTATCGTACTCCAGCGCCGCTGAATGATTGTCTCAAACAATAGGGATGTTTTTCTTAACACATGAAGTTTTAACGCCACTTACCCATGCGCATGAAATCAAACATCCAACTAATTAGACTCAAATCTATCAAACATATTTTACAAAATGGTCCTAGTCTCTAAGGCCCAGTTAGAAGGAGCAGCAGCAGGACCCTGCTGATAGGCTAGTTCTAGAATAATGGGGTGGGTCTTATTCTTTTACCGTCAAAATGACGTATAAAACAAGCATTTGATGGATAGATTGGACCGTACGTATATTCTTTTATTTATTGAAGTCTTTTATTTAAGATTGCGGGCCATTCAGCAAAAGTAGGTTGTTGTTTTTTTATCCCGAATCGTATTCATCTCGAATCAGTATCAGGGTAACCCACGCGTCACTTACATATGAAACTTCATAAAATTGGATCCATTCCTTTTAGAGTTAGAGCCGATTATGCATTACACACATACACAGACATGTCGCTACAAATAGTTTTTCCGTGTTCTAGAGGTCCTAAATCGTGTCGATTTGTCGAAAATTCGAAGTGTGATTTCGCACATGATTCCAGAACTTTCCCTAGACATGAGTATGTATTGTGGGGAAAGTAATATAAGAAAACGCTGGATTCGTTGTAAAGCATATTAATGAGCCTTTAAAGAAATCAGGGAAGTGCAGTAACAGTAATGCATAAAATTTTGAGGCTCCCAAAGAGTCGCTTCTGCTTTTTGTATACGTAAATGAGCCATTTTTAAAATCGTGGTCTGTATTTTATGAAATATCGTAGGCACCTCCCACTTTGACATCCCCATATAATATAATAACATTTCTGAAATTTTACGATGGCTTTGCTCTGCGTAGCTTAACTCTGATTAGCCTTCTACAGAATAGCACTGAACAAATTTGTTACAACGCATTATTTTGAAATCCTTTCAGAATTGAGAATGTTTTCGAGTTCAGTGGCCTCCCATCTTTAGTTTGAGTGGAATTCTGTCTTGGAAGTTCAGCTGTTTAGATCCAATTTCGCACAGTATCTATAGTGTTTAAAGATGACTCGGTATCGGAGGGTGAGGGAAGACAGGAGTTTTCGCCCCCCTGACATCAGGAATAAAGTATGATATTTTACTAAAGAATCATTTTCTAATAAAATATTATATATATATATATTTTTTTTAAGTTAAACGATTTTAGTAAAATGCAATAAAAAGTAAAAAGTAATTTTTAGCTCTCACACTATTCTGGGTCCTAAGCGACTCAAAATAAAACCGTGAGGCGCCCTTAAAATATTATATTTGGACCATTTTAAGGAAAGATAGAAGTGATAACATAGAAGTGACCTACATAAGAATGATTCCATTCTATCCGCTTAAATTTTTGATTGAACAATCCGTCATTCTTATACACGTCCTTTCCATGTTCACTTCTATTGTTACTTAAAATGTCCTAATACAATTCCTTTAGGGGTGCTCCGCGATTTTATTTTAAATCGTAAAGGGCCCAGAATGGTATGATAGCTAAAAATTATATTTTATATTTTAGTGCATTTTAATAAAACCGTGACACTTAAAAAGTTTTTTTTCATTTCATTTTATACTTTTTAGCCTTTTGCAATGTTTTATTCCATTTTTTTTTATCAGGTATTCAATTTCCCCTTTTAAAAATCTTTTATTGAATGCGTTATGACCGATGATTGTGTGTCTGTCTGGATGCCTGTTTCGGCACTTTTAACATACTTCCCCACGTCCTAAAAATCTGACATTGGGCACACAGCGCAGTCCAGTAGTGCATTTTAATCTGTTAAAATGAGGCGGATACTCGAAAATTAGAACCGGCATTTTTTTGCAAAATATTCCGCGAAAAATCCTCAAAATTGAGTTCAATTTTGGGTCTTATTTCTACATATAGTTATATTATTATTTTTGTAAGATAATTAAAAAATAGTTCAATATCTGACTTCACTTCTATACATATATATATTATATGTATATAGAATGTTTCTTTAATACGAAGCATACAAAAGGAATTAGGATAGTTCAGAAATGAAAAGTTACATAAACTCAACTTATTAGAATAAGAATGTGAATGACAATGCAATATACATTTAATTTATTGCGCAAATGCAGCTAATAAATAAAATGTTTTCAATAAAAACATAAAATTGTAAATTCAATAGTAGAATGTAAGTAGTAACTCATATGAGTTACTACTTACATTCTACTATTGGATTTACAATTTTATATTTTTATTATATATATATATATATATATATACATATATATATATATATATAAATTATTAAATCCAAAGTTAGAATGTATGTAGTAACTCATAATACACTATTCCAAAATTTTCTACAAAATACAAAGAAATAAAAGAAATTAAGACAAAAAGAGGAAATAATAAAGCATAATGCAAGTCATAAAGACAAAGACAATCAACAAATTTCAAAAATAAGGAATGCAAATAAGAAAACAAAAAAATCAAGCAAAAAAGCTTGCACATGGAGGAGATTTAGGCTTACGATAAGTTCATTTCGAAAAAATTCTCTTCGGGTCCATATATCCCTTCGAAATGAACACAAAAATGCTTGTTTCTGAAACACAAGATAGATTTTATCTATAAACTTGTGTTATATGGACGACAAGCATATAGATTGGAACAATAAAGGAAACATAAATACCTCAAAACACACCTCTTTAGCGCAACCATGACGAGCAAAATATGACTGGACCAATGTTGCCATATGCCAAAATGAAAAGATGTGATTTGCTGTTGCCAAAGAGAGTAATAAAAACTGTACTGCGCAAAAGCAATAAAATGAGTTATTCAACAGTTAAAGCTTCAAGATAAAAAGATGAAAATATAATTTCAAGAGAATGAAGAAGTACGGCTAAAATAAGATAATAAGGGGAGAATATGAGAATTTTAGGCTAATCGAAACTTATTAACTATACTATTTACTAAATATGCAGGATATTGATACATTTTACTGGTAATTTTGAGGTTATTAATGTGCAAAGCATGAAATTTTTTATCTGATAATCTATAAATTCTAAAAAGTTGATTAAGTATAATATTTCTAAACAATTGAATCGAGTTGCAGGAATTAAAAGGTAATAATTTATTAATATTAAATTTAAAAAAATCTTTTTTATCATATAATTTAGTAACTATCCCATGAGCAGGTTCTATAATTAGATTTAAATCCAAATAATAAATATTATTACAAATAGAAGTTTCATTAGGTATTAATTCCAAATTATCCGGATAGAAATCTATATCTATGACATAGTTATCAGTAAATACAAGACAAATCAGATCATCTACATATCTATAAATTTTATAATCAGTTGAAGTAAAGAATTTTTCATATTGATATAGGTATAAATTAGCTAACATAGTGCTACTACAGCCACCTTGTGGAACACCTGAGACTTGTAAGTATAATTTATTACCTTGAAAGATATAATTATTGAAAAGAACAAAATGGAGAAGCTTAGGAAAATTGGTAAATTTAGTAAGATTAGAATGATTAGTAATATAAGCATTATATAAAGCTAAAATGACATCATATAGATCAGTGATCTTAATATTATTAAATAGATCTTTAAAATCAAAAGTTTGAAATCCTATTACTTTACCAAGCGTTTTTAATTTATTTTTTAATTCCTTACTGTTATTTAGAATAATGTAGCTATCACCAGAATCTCGTAAATTGCTATTTAGTACATTTAAATAATTTAGTAATAATTTACTAGCAGTAGTAGAGTATGAATTATGACCACTAGTAACAGTTCTAAATTTAATAGGATTTTTATGAAATTTAGGTATAAGCACAATATATGGAAATGTCAAAAATTTATTATTAATATCTAAATCACTATATTGATAATTTTCAATTTGATACTATTAAGAGAGTGTGAATCAATTTTAAATAGACTATTATTTTTTAAATAATCTAGCAGATATTGAATATAGAATTTTTTACAAATAATAGCATAATTATTAGAGGCTTTATCTACATAAGTAATAACAAAAGATCTATGTAAATCATTAACAGAGTGCTTTATATTATCCATATTATATATAGATCTAGATAAATTAATACTACAAATGGTATTTTTAATAGATCTTAAAATAGTAAATTTCCACATATTAAATGCCTCTAAAGGCTGAGCATATTTAGAAGCTAATCCATAAATAAATTTATGTATATATATATATATATATATATAATAGTAGTTTGCAAATCCAATGAACGAAAAGTAAGTAGCTGCAACACAATAAACCTAACTTTCTAAAACACCCACAGAATAAAATATAAGAGCAAATCATCAATCAAATGGAAAAAAATACAAAACACGTGTTATCAAGTTATAGAAAATCAACAAAATTCAATGGTATGGAAACGAATAAAGAAAAACTTAAAAAAATCAAGCTATATCGCTATACACGTGGAACACACAAGGGCTAAGCCTAAAAAAATGGAAATGTTCACTTCGTAAAATTCGTTTTCAAGTCCAAGTATTTTGACGAAGCAAACACAAAATATGTATATTTCTGCAGAAATACATAGATTATATATCTATAAACTATTTCCACTTGGACGACATACATAAAGAAGGAATAAAAAAGAAAACATGAATACCTGGAAAATGCACAGCATATATACAAACGAGTCAAAACCGGGAACTCTGAATGAAGAGAACTCTGATTTATATGTGTATATATATATATATATATATATATATATATATATATATATATATATATATATATATATATATATATATATATATATATATATATATATATATGTATATATATATATATACACACACACACAAGAGAAGAATTTAAAAACTATCTTATAACAATAGGATTTTTTCACGCCGTGCGTAAAATTTAAAGAAAATTTGAACGGTAGAAGTGGGCCAAAAATAGATTTCAAAATTTGACCCAAACAGAGAAACCAAGCTAAATAAAACAGTGCAATAACAACAATAATAATAATGAGCAACGTTTAATATACTGTTTTGTACCCCCTGTGAAAAAAAAAAAAAATCAGTATGTCACCGTTCGCTAGTCTCGAAATTTCGAAAGATACGTTTGAAATATAATCCAGGCGTTTCTGGATGTATTACTACTCCACGAAGGATTACACCGCATTCCTCCCGTTCAGTCCTTCGACCAGAGATATAGGACCTGTATTTCACCTCGATGGTCCAGCCATGCCACAAAAACATTTTTTGGATCTCAAGGAAGATCCAATGACAGACAGGTACTGGATAACAGTACACTGGATAACAGAAGTTGCCTAGGTACTCCAATCTCCCAATCCATTTACGGGGCGATTAACTCGTCGCATTATGCGTGTGTGTGTGGGGGGGGGGGGGGGGCACACCTTTCGCCCAATTGCTAACGCTTCTCTGAAGAAATTCTCAGGAATCTCTAATTGAGTGTCAGGGGAGAAGCTCAAAAGTAAAAACACTTTATAGAGCCCAACAACTTCAAGGTCACGCGTAGGGAAACGCCGAGGGATGCCATAAATTGCCACCTGTCACCCATTGTGAAGGCCAGTCGGTCCCCTTCTTACCTTCTGGGAGGACTATTTGTTGGTCACGGTTTGAAAGCAATCCTGCTTCCGGCGTTTCCCCCCGCAACAGAATTCCGGCTCGGGGGACTGAAGCAGAAAAAAAAAAAGGTAAATGGTAAATGAAACAATCTTAACCAAAACCGAACAGTTTTCCACGCATCCATAATCGCCTATCATTCGAGCATTCTCGTATTAATAACTAGCTGATTGGACTCGTATATTGCAAGCTGCAAAATATTTCAAATTAAAACTGAATGTAACACATAAATTATAAATATAAATGAAGTATTATGAAAAAATTTTTAAGGGACACGGCACTAAAAAGTAAAAAATAATGTTTAGCTTTCACACCATTCTGGGTCCTATGCGGCTCTAAATAAAACTGTGGGGTTTAAAAGAACACTATTTAGACTTCAAAGAACATCAGAAGGGATAGCACATATATAATAAAGGATTGCATTCAATTCATTTCAATTTTTCTTTGACCATTTTGATTTAACAATCCGTCATTCTTATGTATGTCATTTCTACGTTATTACTTCTATCGTCCCTTAAAATTATGTTCTTGTCCAAATGCAATTTTTTTAGGGGCGATTTTATTTTTCCAAAGTAGTAACAAAAATCAAGTGAATGATAGATCGAAATTTTGCCGGAATCTCAACTCCGATGCCCATTGCGAAAGCTTGAACAATGCAGTCGTTTCTTCTAAGTGTGTGAAGGAGACGTTTTAAACCAATCATTTCTATGTTATTACTTCTATCGTCCTCGTCAAACCTTTAATAAGACAGTTGTCACTCATCGCATGTTTTAAAGACTAGAGCCCGCTCAATTAAATGGCACGGCTTAAAGACTGATTAACCCACCAATAGAGGGGAAGCACAACCCCATTTTGATATTGTAAGCATGGCCCCAGAAATTCGAAAAATTATAGGACAGCATTGCCCTGGTCAACGTTCTCATCAAACAATTGATATTTTCGAACGGGTTGCCTGTACCCAAATTCCTAAACCACGGTCTATTTTATTATTGAATGACGGGTGGTCCGTGTTTACTTTTACAATGAGTTCTAACTGAAATATTAACTGCCATCCTACCTTTTGTCGTTAACAGGTTCATATTTAAATGTAAAACAAAAAATTGCAATACGAATTCGGGCTCAGACAAGCCAACTATTTCTTTGTTTGCCTGTAAGGGCAAGATACTATTTAACTTAACTATTTGACAAATGACTTACATTTAAAGTGTAAATCGGAGATGAAATTTGGGGTCCCCTTTGAATCTTTTGAAGGGAAATATGTGCTTACCGTGCCTTTTTGTTAATCGAGCCCTGACATGGCCCTAAAAATTGGACAAGGCAGGGCACGCTATGTTGTTGAGACCCAGAGCGTCCGACCCACCAGAAAGGTATAAGGTAGCAGTTTGGACGGCCGGGAAGAGGTCAAGGTTTATAGAATACTACAGGTTGGTCCACCCGCTAGTCTCACGGTATTGGCTGGAGGAAGCGTGGAACTAGAGCTCCTATAGGAGCCTTACGCGGAACGATGACGTCAAAGTTACTAAAAACCGTGTGCTTCTCTATGCGAATCAATGGTATCTAGTTAGGTAAAGTTTTAAAATCCGAACTTATTTGGAGCTGCTTCCGAATTATTCTACTGTTATTACTGTAAGTTGTTTTATTCTAAACATTCGATACATTAGAGAACAATAAACACAAATACCATTTAATTATTTTATAATTAAATAACGCGGTTTCATTAAAATATCCATTTTACATGTATACACATAAAGCCAAGCCAAGCCGCTTCGTTACGGGGTGCCTGTGCCAGGACACTAAACCCCACATCAAATTTATAGCAATATGTTGACCTTTCTATGATAACATATATGGAGATCAACTTATGTGGCACTCAGCTCTGTAGAGGGTGCTATCTGTATGGATGGCTTGATGCTGAAATTCCATTGGTTGAAATTGTCTTGGACGGCTTTGACCTGCAAGTTGGTGGAAAAGGGTAGGGGTGAAGGGCGGGACGGAGATACCGTTGAAGAAGTCACTTTAGGAGTGTTAAAAAGGCTCACAAAAGGGAATTTGGAATAAAATTTACAGATTAATTAATGATTAAAGATGAAACAAGTTAAAAAGTTAAACCAAAGAGTTACAAGTAAGAAAAAGCTACAGACGATCGGTGTACACAACAGAAAAAAGGCTCTTTTCAGAGAGACACAAAAGATTACAATTAAACATTTAATATAAAATTTACAAAATGGAAACGTGGATGAGAGAGTACTGGTCTAGCATGTGAAAAAAAGCGAATACACATAAGTACAAATAAAGAAATTTTTACAAACATGTAAGATTATTTAAATATTTAACTTAGTATATAATTATGCAAATATTTAGCTCAATTTGCATTTATATAAATATTTAGTCCAATTTACATTTTTACAAATATTTAGCTCAATTTATACAGCTTAGCTTATTTATTACAGACGTTTAGCTCAATTTACGTTTATACAAATATTTAGTTTAATTTACATTTATACGAATATTTAGCACATTTACATTTAAACAAATTTGTATCTTAATTTATGTTTCTAAAAGCAATTTATTCAGTTTATTTATTCACTTTTTAGATCAACGTATAAAAATAAAATAATAATAATTTTTAAATCTATTAAATAATACTTAATTCAAAGATATAGTTCGCTATTTGAGAGCATTTAAAATATGTTTATGGAAATAATTATTTTTCAATAAAATATTAATCAATTAAATATGTTAAGTGCTCAATACATTTGCATAATATAGATTAACAAGAAAGATCAATCATGCTTAAAGCATTGATTATGAAACACTTTCCAACTTCAATGCAATTTTATTTAAGCATCTCTAAAATGCGATATTCCTCGATAATATTTTTAAATTATCATAATACCGCGATAATTTATTATATTTGAAAACTTCATCGAAAACAACTGAAATTCATTCAAATGACGTCATAGAAAAAATAACACGCCTGGCTCTCTCTATAAAGGCAGCATTTCATTCATAACCATTTTCCCATTCATTTCATTCATTACAATACTATAATAATTTATTTTATTTAAAAATTAAGACCATGGAGCTACAAGTAATTAAACTCTATGCTTAAAACTTCATCGAAAAAAATCGTCCTTCTCTGTAAAATCAATGAATAATTCATTCATATCAGCTATGCAGACTCCATGAACTAAATAATTTTGCGTTAAGAAATACAGCAATTCTTATACAGCTCATTCTACATATTTTGCTGTTTACATTTTACATAAGTGAAAAATAGGCTTCGTTGTAGAAATAATCAAATTTGGATGATCATTTAAACTCAAATATATTGTCATTGCGTTGTTTCAGTATGTAGATGCACAGAATTTAAGCAAAAATAAAGCGGTTTTAAGACGGATACAACACTCAAGATAAATTAAAAAGAACTTTAAAAATCACGATTTTGAGACAAGATGCATGCCCTATTTCATTTTGAAGTGTGTCACGTGGTCTTTTCATATCATGGTCACGTGATCGCTTCATATAAGAGGTGCAATTATTATTTTAATTTTTATTTAAAAAACTACTGAATATATTTTGCTGATTTTTTTTATATATTTTATGGAACAATTTGAATGTTACCTAAAATTTTCGAAGCAATTTCTGAATTTTAATCCGCTTAAAAAATGTTTGAAAAATTAGGTCCCATAGGGTTCAATGTATTTCATTTTTTCAACCCGGGTTCCATCCAAAACTAATTGGGCGATATTATTCATTTATATTCCCATAGGTCCTACAGACCGTCTGAACAACATACTAAAATTTCATTTCGATTAAGTCATTTTTACGGCAGTTATCGTGCTAACGGACAGACAGACGGACAGACAGACAGACAGAATGAATAAGTCATTTTTACGGCAGTTATCGTGCTAACGGATAGACAGACAGACAAACAGAATGAACAAAGTCATAAACACTTTTCAACTTTGTTGTAAAGTGTTAAAAAGGCAAAGTGGAAATTAGTTATCACGAATTTAAGAATATGATTGCCAAAGAATTTTTTTTTACTTTATTTATTTTTTAATGAAAATTAAAGCAAAAATGTTTTTATAGAAATACTGCTTTTTAAAAATTGAGCATTTTTTCGCTGAACTTTTTTATCATTATCCTGTTTCAATAACTTTTTATCGACATGCGTGATGCCAATAAAGATTCTCAATCTGGAATATAAAATAAGAGTTTTATCGCTTACTTCCGGGAAGTTCACTTTCATACTGCAGAATAATTTATGCATTATTTTAGGTTGCCTATTTAGCTCATTTCCACGAATATTGTAAAAGACTATTTCAAATTTTTTGACTGTGTCTAGCCAAGTATTCGAGGGCACTGTATGTCCTCCTCTATTGAAGCGTGTAATTCAAGATTTTTCCAGAACTTCATTGTCTTTATTTTTGGATAAGGGTTCTTTTGTTTTAAAGGACAAATATCCAGCAATATACTCTATAACATTCTCTTCAATATTTTTCTCTGGAGAACATAATTCATGAGGTTGCCTATTTAGCTCATTTCCACGAATATTGTAAAAGACTATTTCAAATTTTTTGACTGTGTCTAGCCAAGTATTCGAGGGCACTGTATGTCCTCCTCTATTGAAGCGTGTAATTCAAGATTTTTCCAGAACTTCATTGTCTTTATTTTTGGATAAGGGTTCTTTTGTTTTAAAGGACAAATATCCAGCAATATACTCTATAACATTCTCTTCAATATTTTTCTCTGGAGAACATAATTCATGAGGTTGCCTATTTAGCTCATTTCCACGAATATTGTAAAAGACTATTTCAAATTTTTTGACTGTGTCTAGCCAAGTATTCGAGGGCACTGTATGTCCTCCTCTATTGAAGCGTGTAATTCAAGATTTTTCCAGAACTTCATTGTCTTTATTTTTGGATAAGGGTTCTTTTGTTTTAAAGGACAAATATCCAGCAATATACTCTATAACATTCTCTTCAATATTTTTCTCTGGAGAACATAATTCATGAGGTTGCCTATTTAGCTCATTTCCACGAATATTGTAAAAGACTATTTCAAATTTTTTGACTGTGTCTAGCCAAGTATTCGAGGGCACTGTATGTCCTCCTCTATTGAAGCGTGTAATTCAAGATTTTTCCAGAACTTCATTGTCTTTATTTTTGGATAAGGGTTCTTTTGTTTTAAAGGACAAATATCCAGCAATATACTCTATAACATTCTCTTCAATATTTTTCTCTGGAGAACATAATTCATGAGGTTGCCTATTTAGCTCATTTCCACGAATATTGTAAAAGACTATTTCAAATTTTTTGACTGTGTCTAGCCAAGTATTCGAGGGCACTGTATGTCCTCCTCTATTGAAGCGTGTAATTCAAGATTTTTCCAGAACTTCATTGTCTTTATTTTTGGATAAGGGTTCTTTTGTTTTAAAGGACAAATATCCAGCAATATACTCTATAACATTCTCTTCAATATTTTTCTCTGGAGAACATAATTCATGAGGTTGCCTATTTAGCTCATTTCCACGAATATTGTAAAAGACTATTTCAAATTTTTTGACTGTGTCTAGCCAAGTATTCGAGGGCACTGTATGTCCTCCTCTATTGAAGCGTGTAATTCAAGATTTTTCCAGAACTTCATTGTCTTTATTTTTGGATAAGGGTTCTTTTGTTTTAAAGGACAAATATCCAGCAATATACTCTATAACATTCTCTTCAATATTTTTCTCTGGAGAACATAATTCATGAGGTTGCCTATTTAGCTCATTTCCACGAATATTGTAAAAGACTATTTCAAATTTTTTGACTGTGTCTAGCCAAGTATTCGAGGGCACTGTATGTCCTCCTCTATTGAAGCGTGTAATTCAAGATTTTTCCAGAACTTCATTGTCTTTATTTTTGGATAAGGGTTCTTTTGTTTTAAAGGACAAATATCCAGCAATATACTCTATAACATTCTCTTCAATATTTTTCTCTGGAGAACATAATTCATGAGGTTGCCTATTTAGCTCATTTCCACGAATATTGTAAAAGACTATTTCAAATTTTTTGACTGTGTCTAGCCAAGTATTCGAGGGCACTGTATGTCCTCCTCTATTGAAGCGTGTAATTCAAGATTTTTCCAGAACTTCATTGTCTTTATTTTTGGATAAGGGTTCTTTTGTTTTAAAGGACAAATATCCAGCAATATACTCTATAACATTCTCTTCAATATTTTTCTCTGGAGAACATAATTCATGAGGTTGCCTATTTAGCTCATTTCCACGAATATTGTAAAAGACTATTTCAAATTTTTTGACTGTGTCTAGCCAAGTATTCGAGGGCACTGTATGTCCTCCTCTATTGAAGCGTGTAATTCAAGATTTTTCCAGAACTTCATTGTCTTTATTTTTGGATAAGGGTTCTTTTGTTTTAAAGGACAAATATCCAGCAATATACTCTATAACATTCTCTTCAATATTTTTCTCTGGAGAACATAATTCATGAGGTTGCCTATTTAGCTCATTTCCACGAATATTGTAAAAGACTATTTCAAATTTTTTGACTGTGTCTAGCCAAGTATTCGAGGGCACTGTATGTCCTCCTCTATTGAAGCGTGTAATTCAAGATTTTTCCAGAACTTCATTGTCTTTATTTTTGGATAAGGGTTCTTTTGTTTTAAAGGACAAATATCCAGCAATATACTCTATAACATTCTCTTCAATATTTTTCTCTGGAGAACATAATTCATGAGGTTGCCTATTTAGCTCATTTCCACGAATATTGTAAAAGACTATTTCAAATTTTTTGACTGTGTCTAGCCAAGTATTCGAGGGCACTGTATGTCCTCCTCTATTGAAGCGTGTAATTCAAGATTTTTCCAGAACTTCATTGTCTTTATTTTTGGATAAGGGTTCTTTTGTTTTAAAGGACAAATATCCAGCAATATACTCTATAACATTCTCTTCAATATTTTTCTCTGGAGAACATAATTCATGAGGTTGCCTATTTAGCTCATTTCCACGAATATTGTAAAAGACTATTTCAAATTTTTTGACTGTGTCTAGCCAAGTATTCGAGGGCACTGTATGTCCTCCTCTATTGAAGCGTGTAATTCAAGATTTTTCCAGAACTTCATTGTCTTTATTTTTGGATAAGGGTTCTTTTGTTTTAAAGGACAAATATCCAGCAATATACTCTATAACATTCTCTTCAATATTTTTCTCTGGAGAACATAATTCATGAGGTTGCCTATTTAGCTCATTTCCACGAATATTGTAAAAGACTATTTCAAATTTTTTGACTGTGTCTAGCCAAGTATTCGAGGGCACTGTATGTCCTCCTCTATTGAAGCGTGTAATTCAAGATTTTTCCAGAACTTCATTGTCTTTATTTTTGGATAAGGGTTCTTTTGTTTTAAAGGACAAATATCCAGCAATATACTCTATAACATTCTCTTCAATATTTTTCTCTGGAGAACATAATTCATGAGGTTGCCTATTTAGCTCATTTCCACGAATATTGTAAAAGACTATTTCAAATTTTTTGACTGTGTCTAGCCAAGTATTCGAGGGCACTGTATGTCCTCCTCTATTGAAGCGTGTAATTCAAGATTTTTCCAGAACTTCATTGTCTTTATTTTTGGATAAGGGTTCTTTTGTTTTAAAGGACAAATATCCAGCAATATACTCTATAACATTCTCTTCAATATTTTTCTCTGGAGAACATAATTCATGAGGTTGCCTATTTAGCTCATTTCCACGAATATTGTAAAAGACTATTTCAAATTTTTTGACTGTGTCTAGCCAAGTATTCGAGGGCACTGTATGTCCTCCTCTATTGAAGCGTGTAATTCAAGATTTTTCCAGAACTTCATTGTCTTTATTTTTGGATAAGGGTTCTTTTGTTTTAAAGGACAAATATCCAGCAATATACTCTATAACATTCTCTTCAATATTTTTCTCTGGAGAACATAATTCATGAGGTTGCCTATTTAGCTCATTTCCACGAATATTGTAAAAGACTATTTCAAATTTTTTGACTGTGTCTAGCCAAGTATTCGAGGGCACTGTATGTCCTCCTCTATTGAAGCGTGTAATTCAAGATTTTTCCAGAACTTCATTGTCTTTATTTTTGGATAAGGGTTCTTTTGTTTTAAAGGACAAATATCCAGCAATATACTCTATAACATTCTCTTCAATATTTTTCTCTGGAGAACATAATTCATGAGGTTGCCTATTTAGCTCATTTCCACGAATATTGTAAAAGACTATTTCAAATTTTTTGACTGTGTCTAGCCAAGTATTCGAGGGCACTGTATGTCCTCCTCTATTGAAGCGTGTAATTCAAGATTTTTCCAGAACTTCATTGTCTTTATTTTTGGATAAGGGTTCTTTTGTTTTAAAGGACAAATATCCAGCAATATACTCTATAACATTCTCTTCAATATTTTTCTCTGGAGAACATAATTCATGAGGTTGCCTATTTAGCTCATTTCCACGAATATTGTAAAAGACTATTTCAAATTTTTTGACTGTGTCTAGCCAAGTATTCGAGGGCACTGTATGTCCTCCTCTATTGAAGCGTGTAATTCAAGATTTTTCCAGAACTTCATTGTCTTTATTTTTGGATAAGGGTTCTTTTGTTTTAAAGGACAAATATCCAGCAATATACTCTATAACATTCTCTTCAATATTTTTCTCTGGAGAACATAATTCATGAGGTTGCCTATTTAGCTCATTTCCACGAATATTGTAAAAGACTATTTCAAATTTTTTGACTGTGTCTAGCCAAGTATTCGAGGGCACTGTATGTCCTCCTCTATTGAAGCGTGTAATTCAAGATTTTTCCAGAACTTCATTGTCTTTATTTTTGGATAAGGGTTCTTTTGTTTTAAAGGACAAATATCCAGCAATATACTCTATAACATTCTCTTCAATATTTTTCTCTGGAGAACATAATTCATGAGGTTGCCTATTTAGCTCATTTCCACGAATATTGTAAAAGACTATTTCAAATTTTTTGACTGTGTCTAGCCAAGTATTCGAGGGCACTGTATGTCCTCCTCTATTGAAGCGTGTAATTCAAGATTTTTCCAGAACTTCATTGTCTTTATTTTTGGATAAGGGTTCTTTTGTTTTAAAGGACAAATATCCAGCAATATACTCTATAACATTCTCTTCAATATTTTTCTCTGGAGAACATAATTCATGAGGTTGCCTATTTAGCTCATTTCCACGAATATTGTAAAAGACTATTTCAAATTTTTTGACTGTGTCTAGCCAAGTATTCGAGGGCACTGTATGTCCTCCTCTATTGAAGCGTGTAATTCAAGATTTTTCCAGAACTTCATTGTCTTTATTTTTGGATAAGGGTTCTTTTGTTTTAAAGGACAAATATCCAGCAATATACTCTATAACATTCTCTTCAATATTTTTCTCTGGAGAACATAATTCATGAGGTTGCCTATTTAGCTCATTTCCACGAATATTGTAAAAGACTATTTCAAATTTTTTGACTGTGTCTAGCCAAGTATTCGAGGGCACTGTATGTCCTCCTCTATTGAAGCGTGTAATTCAAGATTTTTCCAGAACTTCATTGTCTTTATTTTTGGATAAGGGTTCTTTTGTTTTAAAGGACAAATATCCAGCAATATACTCTATAACATTCTCTTCAATATTTTTCTCTGGAGAACATAATTCATGAGGTTGCCTATTTAGCTCATTTCCACGAATATTGTAAAAGACTATTTCAAATTTTTTGACTGTGTCTAGCCAAGTATTCGAGGGCACTGTATGTCCTCCTCTATTGAAGCGTGTAATTCAAGATTTTTCCAGAACTTCATTGTCTTTATTTTTGGATAAGGGTTCTTTTGTTTTAAAGGACAAATATCCAGCAATATACTCTATAACATTCTCTTCAATATTTTTCTCTGGAGAACATAATTCATGAGGTTGCCTATTTAGCTCATTTCCACGAATATTGTAAAAGACTATTTCAAATTTTTTGACTGTGTCTAGCCAAGTATTCGAGGGCACTGTATGTCCTCCTCTATTGAAGCGTGTAATTCAAGATTTTTCCAGAACTTCATTGTCTTTATTTTTGGATAAGGGTTCTTTTGTTTTAAAGGACAAATATCCAGCAATATACTCTATAACATTCTCTTCAATATTTTTCTCTGGAGAACATAATTCATGAGGTTGCCTATTTAGCTCATTTCCACGAATATTGTAAAAGACTATTTCAAATTTTTTGACTGTGTCTAGCCAAGTATTCGAGGGCACTGTATGTCCTCCTCTATTGAAGCGTGTAATTCAAGATTTTTCCAGAACTTCATTGTCTTTATTTTTGGATAAGGGTTCTTTTGTTTTAAAGGACAAATATCCAGCAATATACTCTATAACATTCTCTTCAATATTTTTCTCTGGAGAACATAATTCATGAGGTTGCCTATTTAGCTCATTTCCACGAATATTGTAAAAGACTATTTCAAATTTTTTGACTGTGTCTAGCCAAGTATTCGAGGGCACTGTATGTCCTCCTCTATTGAAGCGTGTAATTCAAGATTTTTCCAGAACTTCATTGTCTTTATTTTTGGATAAGGGTTCTTTTGTTTTAAAGGACAAATATCCAGCAATATACTCTATAACATTCTCTTCAATATTTTTCTCTGGAGAACATAATTCATGAGGTTGCCTATTTAGCTCATTTCCACGAATATTGTAAAAGACTATTTCAAATTTTTTGACTGTGTCTAGCCAAGTATTCGAGGGCACTGTATGTCCTCCTCTATTGAAGCGTGTAATTCAAGATTTTTCCAGAACTTCATTGTCTTTATTTTTGGATAAGGGTTCTTTTGTTTTAAAGGACAAATATCCAGCAATATACTCTATAACATTCTCTTCAATATTTTTCTCTGGAGAACATAATTCATGAGGTTGCCTATTTAGCTCATTTCCACGAATATTGTAAAAGACTATTTCAAATTTTTTGACTGTGTCTAGCCAAGTATTCGAGGGCACTGTATGTCCTCCTCTATTGAAGCGTGTAATTCAAGATTTTTCCAGAACTTCATTGTCTTTATTTTTGGATAAGGGTTCTTTTGTTTTAAAGGACAAATATCCAGCAATATACTCTATAACATTCTCTTCAATATTTTTCTCTGGAGAACATAATTCATGAGGTTGCCTATTTAGCTCATTTCCACGAATATTGTAAAAGACTATTTCAAATTTTTTGACTGTGTCTAGCCAAGTATTCGAGGGCACTGTATGTCCTCCTCTATTGAAGCGTGTAATTCAAGATTTTTCCAGAACTTCATTGTCTTTATTTTTGGATAAGGGTTCTTTTGTTTTAAAGGACAAATATCCAGCAATATACTCTATAACATTCTCTTCAATATTTTTCTCTGGAGAACATAATTCATGAGGTTGCCTATTTAGCTCATTTCCACGAATATTGTAAAAGACTATTTCAAATTTTTTGACTGTGTCTAGCCAAGTATTCGAGGGCACTGTATGTCCTCCTCTATTGAAGCGTGTAATTCAAGATTTTTCCAGAACTTCATTGTCTTTATTTTTGGATAAGGGTTCTTTTGTTTTAAAGGACAAATATCCAGCAATATACTCTATAACATTCTCTTCAATATTTTTCTCTGGAGAACATAATTCATGAGGTTGCCTATTTAGCTCATTTCCACGAATATTGTAAAAGACTATTTCAAATTTTTTGACTGTGTCTAGCCAAGTATTCGAGGGCACTGTATGTCCTCCTCTATTGAAGCGTGTAATTCAAGATTTTTCCAGAACTTCATTGTCTTTATTTTTGGATAAGGGTTCTTTTGTTTTAAAGGACAAATATCCAGCAATATACTCTATAACATTCTCTTCAATATTTTTCTCTGGAGAACATAATTCATGAGGTTGCCTATTTAGCTCATTTCCACGAATATTGTAAAAGACTATTTCAAATTTTTTGACTGTGTCTAGCCAAGTATTCGAGGGCACTGTATGTCCTCCTCTATTGAAGCGTGTAATTCAAGATTTTTCCAGAACTTCATTGTCTTTATTTTTGGATAAGGGTTCTTTTGTTTTAAAGGACAAATATCCAGCAATATACTCTATAACATTCTCTTCAATATTTTTCTCTGGAGAACATAATTCATGAGGTTGCCTATTTAGCTCATTTCCACGAATATTGTAAAAGACTATTTCAAATTTTTTGACTGTGTCTAGCCAAGTATTCGAGGGCACTGTATGTCCTCCTCTATTGAAGCGTGTAATTCAAGATTTTTCCAGAACTTCATTGTCTTTATTTTTGGATAAGGGTTCTTTTGTTTTAAAGGACAAATATCCAGCAATATACTCTATAACATTCTCTTCAATATTTTTCTCTGGAGAACATAATTCATGAGGTTGCCTATTTAGCTCATTTCCACGAATATTGTAAAAGACTATTTCAAATTTTTTGACTGTGTCTAGCCAAGTATTCGAGGGCACTGTATGTCCTCCTCTATTGAAGCGTGTAATTCAAGATTTTTCCAGAACTTCATTGTCTTTATTTTTGGATAAGGGTTCTTTTGTTTTAAAGGACAAATATCCAGCAATATACTCTATAACATTCTCTTCAATATTTTTCTCTGGAGAACATAATTCATGAGGTTGCCTATTTAGCTCATTTCCACGAATATTGTAAAAGACTATTTCAAATTTTTTGACTGTGTCTAGCCAAGTATTCGAGGGCACTGTATGTCCTCCTCTATTGAAGCGTGTAATTCAAGATTTTTCCAGAACTTCATTGTCTTTATTTTTGGATAAGGGTTCTTTTGTTTTAAAGGACAAATATCCAGCAATATACTCTATAACATTCTCTTCAATATTTTTCTCTGGAGAACATAATTCATGAGGTTGCCTATTTAGCTCATTTCCACGAATATTGTAAAAGACTATTTCAAATTTTTTGACTGTGTCTAGCCAAGTATTCGAGGGCACTGTATGTCCTCCTCTATTGAAGCGTGTAATTCAAGATTTTTCCAGAACTTCATTGTCTTTATTTTTGGATAAGGGTTCTTTTGTTTTAAAGGACAAATATCCAGCAATATACTCTATAACATTCTCTTCAATATTTTTCTCTGGAGAACATAATTCATGAGGTTGCCTATTTAGCTCATTTCCACGAATATTGTAAAAGACTATTTCAAATTTTTTGACTGTGTCTAGCCAAGTATTCGAGGGCACTGTATGTCCTCCTCTATTGAAGCGTGTAATTCAAGATTTTTCCAGAACTTCATTGTCTTTATTTTTGGATAAGGGTTCTTTTGTTTTAAAGGACAAATATCCAGCAATATA
The DNA here is from genome assembly GCA_951213105.1 of Amaurobius ferox. Classification (NCBI taxonomy): domain Eukaryota; kingdom Metazoa; phylum Arthropoda; class Arachnida; order Araneae; family Amaurobiidae; genus Amaurobius; species Amaurobius ferox. The sequence continues at coordinate 6,584,878 of OX578135.1, read as the reverse complement.
CTCTATAACATTCTCTTCAATATTTTTCTCTGGAGAACATAATTCATGAGGTTGCCTATTTAGCTCATTTCCACGAATATTGTAAAAGACTATTTCAAATTTTTTGACTGTGTCTAGCCAAGTATTCGAGGGCACTGTATGTCCTCCTCTATTGAAGCGTGTAATTCAAGATTTTTCCAGAACTTCATTGTCTTTATTTTTGGATAAGGGTTCTTTTGTTTTAAAGGACAAATATCCAGCAATATACTCTATAACATTCTCTTCAATATTTTTCTCTGGAGAACATAATTCATGAGGTTGCCTATTTAGCTCATTTCCACGAATATTGTAAAAGACTATTTCAAATTTTTTGACTGTGTCTAGCCAAGTATTCGAGGGCACTGTATGTCCTCCTCTATTGAAGCGTGTAATTCAAGATTTTTCCAGAACTTCATTGTCTTTATTTTTGGATAAGGGTTCTTTTGTTTTAAAGGACAAATATCCAGCAATATACTCTATAACATTCTCTTCAATATTTTTCTCTGGAGAACATAATTCATGAGGTTGCCTATTTAGCTCATTTCCACGAATATTGTAAAAGACTATTTCAAATTTTTTGACTGTGTCTAGCCAAGTATTCGAGGGCACTGTATGTCCTCCTCTATTGAAGCGTGTAATTCAAGATTTTTCCAGAACTTCATTGTCTTTATTTTTGGATAAGGGTTCTTTTGTTTTAAAGGACAAATATCCAGCAATATACTCTATAACATTCTCTTCAATATTTTTCTCTGGAGAACATAATTCATGAGGTTGCCTATTTAGCTCATTTCCACGAATATTGTAAAAGACTATTTCAAATTTTTTGACTGTGTCTAGCCAAGTATTCGAGGGCACTGTATGTCCTCCTCTATTGAAGCGTGTAATTCAAGATTTTTCCAGAACTTCATTGTCTTTATTTTTGGATAAGGGTTCTTTTGTTTTAAAGGACAAATATCCAGCAATATACTCTATAACATTCTCTTCAATATTTTTCTCTGGAGAACATAATTCATGAGGTTGCCTATTTAGCTCATTTCCACGAATATTGTAAAAGACTATTTCAAATTTTTTGACTGTGTCTAGCCAAGTATTCGAGGGCACTGTATGTCCTCCTCTATTGAAGCGTGTAATTCAAGATTTTTCCAGAACTTCATTGTCTTTATTTTTGGATAAGGGTTCTTTTGTTTTAAAGGACAAATATCCAGCAATATACTCTATAACATTCTCTTCAATATTTTTCTCTGGAGAACATAATTCATGAGGTTGCCTATTTAGCTCATTTCCACGAATATTGTAAAAGACTATTTCAAATTTTTTGACTGTGTCTAGCCAAGTATTCGAGGGCACTGTATGTCCTCCTCTATTGAAGCGTGTAATTCAAGATTTTTCCAGAACTTCATTGTCTTTATTTTTGGATAAGGGTTCTTTTGTTTTAAAGGACAAATATCCAGCAATATACTCTATAACATTCTCTTCAATATTTTTCTCTGGAGAACATAATTCATGAGGTTGCCTATTTAGCTCATTTCCACGAATATTGTAAAAGACTATTTCAAATTTTTTGACTGTGTCTAGCCAAGTATTCGAGGGCACTGTATGTCCTCCTCTATTGAAGCGTGTAATTCAAGATTTTTCCAGAACTTCATTGTCTTTATTTTTGGATAAGGGTTCTTTTGTTTTAAAGGACAAATATCCAGCAATATACTCTATAACATTCTCTTCAATATTTTTCTCTGGAGAACATAATTCATGAGGTTGCCTATTTAGCTCATTTCCACGAATATTGTAAAAGACTATTTCAAATTTTTTGACTGTGTCTAGCCAAGTATTCGAGGGCACTGTATGTCCTCCTCTATTGAAGCGTGTAATTCAAGATTTTTCCAGAACTTCATTGTCTTTATTTTTGGATAAGGGTTCTTTTGTTTTAAAGGACAAATATCCAGCAATATACTCTATAACATTCTCTTCAATATTTTTCTCTGGAGAACATAATTCATGAGGTTGCCTATTTAGCTCATTTCCACGAATATTGTAAAAGACTATTTCAAATTTTTTGACTGTGTCTAGCCAAGTATTCGAGGGCACTGTATGTCCTCCTCTATTGAAGCGTGTAATTCAAGATTTTTCCAGAACTTCATTGTCTTTATTTTTGGATAAGGGTTCTTTTGTTTTAAAGGACAAATATCCAGCAATATACTCTATAACATTCTCTTCAATATTTTTCTCTGGAGAACATAATTCATGAGGTTGCCTATTTAGCTCATTTCCACGAATATTGTAAAAGACTATTTCAAATTTTTTGACTGTGTCTAGCCAAGTATTCGAGGGCACTGTATGTCCTCCTCTATTGAAGCGTGTAATTCAAGATTTTTCCAGAACTTCATTGTCTTTATTTTTGGATAAGGGTTCTTTTGTTTTAAAGGACAAATATCCAGCAATATACTCTATAACATTCTCTTCAATATTTTTCTCTGGAGAACATAATTCATGAGGTTGCCTATTTAGCTCATTTCCACGAATATTGTAAAAGACTATTTCAAATTTTTTGACTGTGTCTAGCCAAGTATTCGAGGGCACTGTATGTCCTCCTCTATTGAAGCGTGTAATTCAAGATTTTTCCAGAACTTCATTGTCTTTATTTTTGGATAAGGGTTCTTTTGTTTTAAAGGACAAATATCCAGCAATATACTCTATAACATTCTCTTCAATATTTTTCTCTGGAGAACATAATTCATGAGGTTGCCTATTTAGCTCATTTCCACGAATATTGTAAAAGACTATTTCAAATTTTTTGACTGTGTCTAGCCAAGTATTCGAGGGCACTGTATGTCCTCCTCTATTGAAGCGTGTAATTCAAGATTTTTCCAGAACTTCATTGTCTTTATTTTTGGATAAGGGTTCTTTTGTTTTAAAGGACAAATATCCAGCAATATACTCTATAACATTCTCTTCAATATTTTTCTCTGGAGAACATAATTCATGAGGTTGCCTATTTAGCTCATTTCCACGAATATTGTAAAAGACTATTTCAAATTTTTTGACTGTGTCTAGCCAAGTATTCGAGGGCACTGTATGTCCTCCTCTATTGAAGCGTGTAATTCAAGATTTTTCCAGAACTTCATTGTCTTTATTTTTGGATAAGGGTTCTTTTGTTTTAAAGGACAAATATCCAGCAATATACTCTATAACATTCTCTTCAATATTTTTCTCTGGAGAACATAATTCATGAGGTTGCCTATTTAGCTCATTTCCACGAATATTGTAAAAGACTATTTCAAATTTTTTGACTGTGTCTAGCCAAGTATTCGAGGGCACTGTATGTCCTCCTCTATTGAAGCGTGTAATTCAAGATTTTTCCAGAACTTCATTGTCTTTATTTTTGGATAAGGGTTCTTTTGTTTTAAAGGACAAATATCCAGCAATATACTCTATAACATTCTCTTCAATATTTTTCTCTGGAGAACATAATTCATGAGGTTGCCTATTTAGCTCATTTCCACGAATATTGTAAAAGACTATTTCAAATTTTTTGACTGTGTCTAGCCAAGTATTCGAGGGCACTGTATGTCCTCCTCTATTGAAGCGTGTAATTCAAGATTTTTCCAGAACTTCATTGTCTTTATTTTTGGATAAGGGTTCTTTTGTTTTAAAGGACAAATATCCAGCAATATACTCTATAACATTCTCTTCAATATTTTTCTCTGGAGAACATAATTCATGAGGTTGCCTATTTAGCTCATTTCCACGAATATTGTAAAAGACTATTTCAAATTTTTTGACTGTGTCTAGCCAAGTATTCGAGGGCACTGTATGTCCTCCTCTATTGAAGCGTGTAATTCAAGATTTTTCCAGAACTTCATTGTCTTTATTTTTGGATAAGGGTTCTTTTGTTTTAAAGGACAAATATCCAGCAATATACTCTATAACATTCTCTTCAATATTTTTCTCTGGAGAACATAATTCATGAGGTTGCCTATTTAGCTCATTTCCACGAATATTGTAAAAGACTATTTCAAATTTTTTGACTGTGTCTAGCCAAGTATTCGAGGGCACTGTATGTCCTCCTCTATTGAAGCGTGTAATTCAAGATTTTTCCAGAACTTCATTGTCTTTATTTTTGGATAAGGGTTCTTTTGTTTTAAAGGACAAATATCCAGCAATATACTCTATAACATTCTCTTCAATATTTTTCTCTGGAGAACATAATTCATGAGGTTGCCTATTTAGCTCATTTCCACGAATATTGTAAAAGACTATTTCAAATTTTTTGACTGTGTCTAGCCAAGTATTCGAGGGCACTGTATGTCCTCCTCTATTGAAGCGTGTAATTCAAGATTTTTCCAGAACTTCATTGTCTTTATTTTTGGATAAGGGTTCTTTTGTTTTAAAGGACAAATATCCAGCAATATACTCTATAACATTCTCTTCAATATTTTTCTCTGGAGAACATAATTCATGAGGTTGCCTATTTAGCTCATTTCCACGAATATTGTAAAAGACTATTTCAAATTTTTTGACTGTGTCTAGCCAAGTATTCGAGGGCACTGTATGTCCTCCTCTATTGAAGCGTGTAATTCAAGATTTTTCCAGAACTTCATTGTCTTTATTTTTGGATAAGGGTTCTTTTGTTTTAAAGGACAAATATCCAGCAATATACTCTATAACATTCTCTTCAATATTTTTCTCTGGAGAACATAATTCATGAGGTTGCCTATTTAGCTCATTTCCACGAATATTGTAAAAGACTATTTCAAATTTTTTGACTGTGTCTAGCCAAGTATTCGAGGGCACTGTATGTCCTCCTCTATTGAAGCGTGTAATTCAAGATTTTTCCAGAACTTCATTGTCTTTATTTTTGGATAAGGGTTCTTTTGTTTTAAAGGACAAATATCCAGCAATATACTCTATAACATTCTCTTCAATATTTTTCTCTGGAGAACATAATTCATGAGGTTGCCTATTTAGCTCATTTCCACGAATATTGTAAAAGACTATTTCAAATTTTTTGACTGTGTCTAGCCAAGTATTCGAGGGCACTGTATGTCCTCCTCTATTGAAGCGTGTAATTCAAGATTTTTCCAGAACTTCATTGTCTTTATTTTTGGATAAGGGTTCTTTTGTTTTAAAGGACAAATATCCAGCAATATACTCTATAACATTCTCTTCAATATTTTTCTCTGGAGAACATAATTCATGAGGTTGCCTATTTAGCTCATTTCCACGAATATTGTAAAAGACTATTTCAAATTTTTTGACTGTGTCTAGCCAAGTATTCGAGGGCACTGTATGTCCTCCTCTATTGAAGCGTGTAATTCAAGATTTTTCCAGAACTTCATTGTCTTTATTTTTGGATAAGGGTTCTTTTGTTTTAAAGGACAAATATCCAGCAATATACTCTATAACATTCTCTTCAATATTTTTCTCTGGAGAACATAATTCATGAGGTTGCCTATTTAGCTCATTTCCACGAATATTGTAAAAGACTATTTCAAATTTTTTGACTGTGTCTAGCCAAGTATTCGAGGGCACTGTATGTCCTCCTCTATTGAAGCGTGTAATTCAAGATTTTTCCAGAACTTCATTGTCTTTATTTTTGGATAAGGGTTCTTTTGTTTTAAAGGACAAATATCCAGCAATATACTCTATAACATTCTCTTCAATATTTTTCTCTGGAGAACATAATTCATGAGGTTGCCTATTTAGCTCATTTCCACGAATATTGTAAAAGACTATTTCAAATTTTTTGACTGTGTCTAGCCAAGTATTCGAGGGCACTGTATGTCCTCCTCTATTGAAGCGTGTAATTCAAGATTTTTCCAGAACTTCATTGTCTTTATTTTTGGATAAGGGTTCTTTTGTTTTAAAGGACAAATATCCAGCAATATACTCTATAACATTCTCTTCAATATTTTTCTCTGGAGAACATAATTCATGAGGTTGCCTATTTAGCTCATTTCCACGAATATTGTAAAAGACTATTTCAAATTTTTTGACTGTGTCTAGCCAAGTATTCGAGGGCACTGTATGTCCTCCTCTATTGAAGCGTGTAATTCAAGATTTTTCCAGAACTTCATTGTCTTTATTTTTGGATAAGGGTTCTTTTGTTTTAAAGGACAAATATCCAGCAATATACTCTATAACATTCTCTTCAATATTTTTCTCTGGAGAACATAATTCATGAGGTTGCCTATTTAGCTCATTTCCACGAATATTGTAAAAGACTATTTCAAATTTTTTGACTGTGTCTAGCCAAGTATTCGAGGGCACTGTATGTCCTCCTCTATTGAAGCGTGTAATTCAAGATTTTTCCAGAACTTCATTGTCTTTATTTTTGGATAAGGGTTCTTTTGTTTTAAAGGACAAATATCCAGCAATATACTCTATAACATTCTCTTCAATATTTTTCTCTGGAGAACATAATTCATGAGGTTGCCTATTTAGCTCATTTCCACGAATATTGTAAAAGACTATTTCAAATTTTTTGACTGTGTCTAGCCAAGTATTCGAGGGCACTGTATGTCCTCCTCTATTGAAGCGTGTAATTCAAGATTTTTCCAGAACTTCATTGTCTTTATTTTTGGATAAGGGTTCTTTTGTTTTAAAGGACAAATATCCAGCAATATACTCTATAACATTCTCTTCAATATTTTTCTCTGGAGAACATAATTCATGAGGTTGCCTATTTAGCTCATTTCCACGAATATTGTAAAAGACTATTTCAAATTTTTTGACTGTGTCTAGCCAAGTATTCGAGGGCACTGTATGTCCTCCTCTATTGAAGCGTGTAATTCAAGATTTTTCCAGAACTTCATTGTCTTTATTTTTGGATAAGGGTTCTTTTGTTTTAAAGGACAAATATCCAGCAATATACTCTATAACATTCTCTTCAATATTTTTCTCTGGAGAACATAATTCATGAGGTTGCCTATTTAGCTCATTTCCACGAATATTGTAAAAGACTATTTCAAATTTTTTGACTGTGTCTAGCCAAGTATTCGAGGGCACTGTATGTCCTCCTCTATTGAAGCGTGTAATTCAAGATTTTTCCAGAACTTCATTGTCTTTATTTTTGGATAAGGGTTCTTTTGTTTTAAAGGACAAATATCCAGCAATATACTCTATAACATTCTCTTCAATATTTTTCTCTGGAGAACATAATTCATGAGGTTGCCTATTTAGCTCATTTCCACGAATATTGTAAAAGACTATTTCAAATTTTTTGACTGTGTCTAGCCAAGTATTCGAGGGCACTGTATGTCCTCCTCTATTGAAGCGTGTAATTCAAGATTTTTCCAGAACTTCATTGTCTTTATTTTTGGATAAGGGTTCTTTTGTTTTAAAGGACAAATATCCAGCAATATACTCTATAACATTCTCTTCAATATTTTTCTCTGGAGAACATAATTCATGAGGTTGCCTATTTAGCTCATTTCCACGAATATTGTAAAAGACTATTTCAAATTTTTTGACTGTGTCTAGCCAAGTATTCGAGGGCACTGTATGTCCTCCTCTATTGAAGCGTGTAATTCAAGATTTTTCCAGAACTTCATTGTCTTTATTTTTGGATAAGGGTTCTTTTGTTTTAAAGGACAAATATCCAGCAATATACTCTATAACATTCTCTTCAATATTTTTCTCTGGAGAACATAATTCATGAGGTTGCCTATTTAGCTCATTTCCACGAATATTGTAAAAGACTATTTCAAATTTTTTGACTGTGTCTAGCCAAGTATTCGAGGGCACTGTATGTCCTCCTCTATTGAAGCGTGTAATTCAAGATTTTTCCAGAACTTCATTGTCTTTATTTTTGGATAAGGGTTCTTTTGTTTTAAAGGACAAATATCCAGCAATATACTCTATAACATTCTCTTCAATATTTTTCTCTGGAGAACATAATTCATGAGGTTGCCTATTTAGCTCATTTCCACGAATATTGTAAAAGACTATTTCAAATTTTTTGACTGTGTCTAGCCAAGTATTCGAGGGCACTGTATGTCCTCCTCTATTGAAGCGTGTAATTCAAGATTTTTCCAGAACTTCATTGTCTTTATTTTTGGATAAGGGTTCTTTTGTTTTAAAGGACAAATATCCAGCAATATACTCTATAACATTCTCTTCAATATTTTTCTCTGGAGAACATAATTCATGAGGTTGCCTATTTAGCTCATTTCCACGAATATTGTAAAAGACTATTTCAAATTTTTTGACTGTGTCTAGCCAAGTATTCGAGGGCACTGTATGTCCTCCTCTATTGAAGCGTGTAATTCAAGATTTTTCCAGAACTTCATTGTCTTTATTTTTGGATAAGGGTTCTTTTGTTTTAAAGGACAAATATCCAGCAATATACTCTATAACATTCTCTTCAATATTTTTCTCTGGAGAACATAATTCATGAGGTTGCCTATTTAGCTCATTTCCACGAATATTGTAAAAGACTATTTCAAATTTTTTGACTGTGTCTAGCCAAGTATTCGAGGGCACTGTATGTCCTCCTCTATTGAAGCGTGTAATTCAAGATTTTTCCAGAACTTCATTGTCTTTATTTTTGGATAAGGGTTCTTTTGTTTTAAAGGACAAATATCCAGCAATATACTCTATAACATTCTCTTCAATATTTTTCTCTGGAGAACATAATTCATGAGGTTGCCTATTTAGCTCATTTCCACGAATATTGTAAAAGACTATTTCAAATTTTTTGACTGTGTCTAGCCAAGTATTCGAGGGCACTGTATGTCCTCCTCTATTGAAGCGTGTAATTCAAGATTTTTCCAGAACTTCATTGTCTTTATTTTTGGATAAGGGTTCTTTTGTTTTAAAGGACAAATATCCAGCAATATACTCTATAACATTCTCTTCAATATTTTTCTCTGGAGAACATAATTCATGAGGTTGCCTATTTAGCTCATTTCCACGAATATTGTAAAAGACTATTTCAAATTTTTTGACTGTGTCTAGCCAAGTATTCGAGGGCACTGTATGTCCTCCTCTATTGAAGCGTGTAATTCAAGATTTTTCCAGAACTTCATTGTCTTTATTTTTGGATAAGGGTTCTTTTGTTTTAAAGGACAAATATCCAGCAATATACTCTATAACATTCTCTTCAATATTTTTCTCTGGAGAACATAATTCATGAGGTTGCCTATTTAGCTCATTTCCACGAATATTGTAAAAGACTATTTCAAATTTTTTGACTGTGTCTAGCCAAGTATTCGAGGGCACTGTATGTCCTCCTCTATTGAAGCGTGTAATTCAAGATTTTTCCAGAACTTCATTGTCTTTATTTTTGGATAAGGGTTCTTTTGTTTTAAAGGACAAATATCCAGCAATATACTCTATAACATTCTCTTCAATATTTTTCTCTGGAGAACATAATTCATGAGGTTGCCTATTTAGCTCATTTCCACGAATATTGTAAAAGACTATTTCAAATTTTTTGACTGTGTCTAGCCAAGTATTCGAGGGCACTGTATGTCCTCCTCTATTGAAGCGTGTAATTCAAGATTTTTCCAGAACTTCATTGTCTTTATTTTTGGATAAGGGTTCTTTTGTTTTAAAGGACAAATATCCAGCAATATACTCTATAACATTCTCTTCAATATTTTTCTCTGGAGAACATAATTCATGAGGTTGCCTATTTAGCTCATTTCCACGAATATTGTAAAAGACTATTTCAAATTTTTTGACTGTGTCTAGCCAAGTATTCGAGGGCACTGTATGTCCTCCTCTATTGAAGCGTGTAATTCAAGATTTTTCCAGAACTTCATTGTCTTTATTTTTGGATAAGGGTTCTTTTGTTTTAAAGGACAAATATCCAGCAATATACTCTATAACATTCTCTTCAATATTTTTCTCTGGAGAACATAATTCATGAGGTTGCCTATTTAGCTCATTTCCACGAATATTGTAAAAGACTATTTCAAATTTTTTGACTGTGTCTAGCCAAGTATTCGAGGGCACTGTATGTCCTCCTCTATTGAAGCGTGTAATTCAAGATTTTTCCAGAACTTCATTGTCTTTATTTTTGGATAAGGGTTCTTTTGTTTTAAAGGACAAATATCCAGCAATATACTCTATAACATTCTCTTCAATATTTTTCTCTGGAGAACATAATTCATGAGGTTGCCTATTTAGCTCATTTCCACGAATATTGTAAAAGACTATTTCAAATTTTTTGACTGTGTCTAGCCAAGTATTCGAGGGCACTGTATGTCCTCCTCTATTGAAGCGTGTAATTCAAGATTTTTCCAGAACTTCATTGTCTTTATTTTTGGATAAGGGTTCTTTTGTTTTAAAGGACAAATATCCAGCAATATACTCTATAACATTCTCTTCAATATTTTTCTCTGGAGAACATAATTCATGAGGTTGCCTATTTAGCTCATTTCCACGAATATTGTAAAAGACTATTTCAAATTTTTTGACTGTGTCTAGCCAAGTATTCGAGGGCACTGTATGTCCTCCTCTATTGAAGCGTGTAATTCAAGATTTTTCCAGAACTTCATTGTCTTTATTTTTGGATAAGGGTTCTTTTGTTTTAAAGGACAAATATCCAGCAATATACTCTATAACATTCTCTTCAATATTTTTCTCTGGAGAACATAATTCATGAGGTTGCCTATTTAGCTCATTTCCACGAATATTGTAAAAGACTATTTCAAATTTTTTGACTGTGTCTAGCCAAGTATTCGAGGGCACTGTATGTCCTCCTCTATTGAAGCGTGTAATTCAAGATTTTTCCAGAACTTCATTGTCTTTATTTTTGGATAAGGGTTCTTTTGTTTTAAAGGACAAATATCCAGCAATATACTCTATAACATTCTCTTCAATATTTTTCTCTGGAGAACATAATTCATGAGGTTGCCTATTTAGCTCATTTCCACGAATATTGTAAAAGACTATTTCAAATTTTTTGACTGTGTCTAGCCAAGTATTCGAGGGCACTGTATGTCCTCCTCTATTGAAGCGTGTAATTCAAGATTTTTCCAGAACTTCATTGTCTTTATTTTTGGATAAGGGTTCTTTTGTTTTAAAGGACAAATATCCAGCAATATACTCTATAACATTCTCTTCAATATTTTTCTCTGGAGAACATAATTCATGAGGTTGCCTATTTAGCTCATTTCCACGAATATTGTAAAAGACTATTTCAAATTTTTTGACTGTGTCTAGCCAAGTATTCGAGGGCACTGTATGTCCTCCTCTATTGAAGCGTGTAATTCAAGATTTTTCCAGAACTTCATTGTCTTTATTTTTGGATAAGGGTTCTTTTGTTTTAAAGGACAAATATCCAGCAATATACTCTATAACATTCTCTTCAATATTTTTCTCTGGAGAACATAATTCATGAGGTTGCCTATTTAGCTCATTTCCACGAATATTGTAAAAGACTATTTCAAATTTTTTGACTGTGTCTAGCCAAGTATTCGAGGGCACTGTATGTCCTCCTCTATTGAAGCGTGTAATTCAAGATTTTTCCAGAACTTCATTGTCTTTATTTTTGGATAAGGGTTCTTTTGTTTTAAAGGACAAATATCCAGCAATATACTCTATAACATTCTCTTCAATATTTTTCTCTGGAGAACATAATTCATGAGGTTGCCTATTTAGCTCATTTCCACGAATATTGTAAAAGACTATTTCAAATTTTTTGACTGTGTCTAGCCAAGTATTCGAGGGCACTGTATGTCCTCCTCTATTGAAGCGTGTAATTCAAGATTTTTCCAGAACTTCATTGTCTTTATTTTTGGATAAGGGTTCTTTTGTTTTAAAGGACAAATATCCAGCAATATACTCTATAACATTCTCTTCAATATTTTTCTCTGGAGAACATAATTCATGAGGTTGCCTATTTAGCTCATTTCCACGAATATTGTAAAAGACTATTTCAAATTTTTTGACTGTGTCTAGCCAAGTATTCGAGGGCACTGTATGTCCTCCTCTATTGAAGCGTGTAATTCAAGATTTTTCCAGAACTTCATTGTCTTTATTTTTGGATAAGGGTTCTTTTGTTTTAAAGGACAAATATCCAGCAATATACTCTATAACATTCTCTTCAATATTTTTCTCTGGAGAACATAATTCATGAGGTTGCCTATTTAGCTCATTTCCACGAATATTGTAAAAGACTATTTCAAATTTTTTGACTGTGTCTAGCCAAGTATTCGAGGGCACTGTATGTCCTCCTCTATTGAAGCGTGTAATTCAAGATTTTTCCAGAACTTCATTGTCTTTATTTTTGGATAAGGGTTCTTTTGTTTTAAAGGACAAATATCCAGCAATATACTCTATAACATTCTCTTCAATATTTTTCTCTGGAGAACATAATTCATGAGGTTGCCTATTTAGCTCATTTCCACGAATATTGTAAAAGACTATTTCAAATTTTTTGACTGTGTCTAGCCAAGTATTCGAGGGCACTGTATGTCCTCCTCTATTGAAGCGTGTAATTCAAGATTTTTCCAGAACTTCATTGTCTTTATTTTTGGATAAGGGTTCTTTTGTTTTAAAGGACAAATATCCAGCAATATACTCTATAACATTCTCTTCAATATTTTTCTCTGGAGAACATAATTCATGAGGTTGCCTATTTAGCTCATTTCCACGAATATTGTAAAAGACTATTTCAAATTTTTTGACTGTGTCTAGCCAAGTATTCGAGGGCACTGTATGTCCTCCTCTATTGAAGCGTGTAATTCAAGATTTTTCCAGAACTTCATTGTCTTTATTTTTGGATAAGGGTTCTTTTGTTTTAAAGGACAAATATCCAGCAATATACTCTATAACATTCTCTTCAATATTTTTCTCTGGAGAACATAATTCATGAGGTTGCCTATTTAGCTCATTTCCACGAATATTGTAAAAGACTATTTCAAATTTTTTGACTGTGTCTAGCCAAGTATTCGAGGGCACTGTATGTCCTCCTCTATTGAAGCGTGTAATTCAAGATTTTTCCAGAACTTCATTGTCTTTATTTTTGGATAAGGGTTCTTTTGTTTTAAAGGACAAATATCCAGCAATATACTCTATAACATTCTCTTCAATATTTTTCTCTGGAGAACATAATTCATGAGGTTGCCTATTTAGCTCATTTCCACGAATATTGTAAAAGACTATTTCAAATTTTTTGACTGTGTCTAGCCAAGTATTCGAGGGCACTGTATGTCCTCCTCTATTGAAGCGTGTAATTCAAGATTTTTCCAGAACTTCATTGTCTTTATTTTTGGATAAGGGTTCTTTTGTTTTAAAGGACAAATATCCAGCAATATACTCTATAACATTCTCTTCAATATTTTTCTCTGGAGAACATAATTCATGAGGTTGCCTATTTAGCTCATTTCCACGAATATTGTAAAAGACTATTTCAAATTTTTTGACTGTGTCTAGCCAAGTATTCGAGGGCACTGTATGTCCTCCTCTATTGAAGCGTGTAATTCAAGATTTTTCCAGAACTTCATTGTCTTTATTTTTGGATAAGGGTTCTTTTGTTTTAAAGGACAAATATCCAGCAATATACTCTATAACATTCTCTTCAATATTTTTCTCTGGAGAACATAATTCATGAGGTTGCCTATTTAGCTCATTTCCACGAATATTGTAAAAGACTATTTCAAATTTTTTGACTGTGTCTAGCCAAGTATTCGAGGGCACTGTATGTCCTCCTCTATTGAAGCGTGTAATTCAAGATTTTTCCAGAACTTCATTGTCTTTATTTTTGGATAAGGGTTCTTTTGTTTTAAAGGACAAATATCCAGCAATATACTCTATAACATTCTCTTCAATATTTTTCTCTGGAGAACATAATTCATGAGGTTGCCTATTTAGCTCATTTCCACGAATATTGTAAAAGACTATTTCAAATTTTTTGACTGTGTCTAGCCAAGTATTCGAGGGCACTGTATGTCCTCCTCTATTGAAGCGTGTAATTCAAGATTTTTCCAGAACTTCATTGTCTTTATTTTTGGATAAGGGTTCTTTTGTTTTAAAGGACAAATATCCAGCAATATACTCTATAACATTCTCTTCAATATTTTTCTCTGGAGAACATAATTCATGAGGTTGCCTATTTAGCTCATTTCCACGAATATTGTAAAAGACTATTTCAAATTTTTTGACTGTGTCTAGCCAAGTATTCGAGGGCACTGTATGTCCTCCTCTATTGAAGCGTGTAATTCAAGATTTTTCCAGAACTTCATTGTCTTTATTTTTGGATAAGGGTTCTTTTGTTTTAAAGGACAAATATCCAGCAATATACTCTATAACATTCTCTTCAATATTTTTCTCTGGAGAACATAATTCATGAGGTTGCCTATTTAGCTCATTTCCACGAATATTGTAAAAGACTATTTCAAATTTTTTGACTGTGTCTAGCCAAGTATTCGAGGGCACTGTATGTCCTCCTCTATTGAAGCGTGTAATTCAAGATTTTTCCAGAACTTCATTGTCTTTATTTTTGGATAAGGGTTCTTTTGTTTTAAAGGACAAATATCCAGCAATATACTCTATAACATTCTCTTCAATATTTTTCTCTGGAGAACATAATTCATGAGGTTGCCTATTTAGCTCATTTCCACGAATATTGTAAAAGACTATTTCAAATTTTTTGACTGTGTCTAGCCAAGTATTCGAGGGCACTGTATGTCCTCCTCTATTGAAGCGTGTAATTCAAGATTTTTCCAGAACTTCATTGTCTTTATTTTTGGATAAGGGTTCTTTTGTTTTAAAGGACAAATATCCAGCAATATACTCTATAACATTCTCTTCAATATTTTTCTCTGGAGAACATAATTCATGAGGTTGCCTATTTAGCTCATTTCCACGAATATTGTAAAAGACTATTTCAAATTTTTTGACTGTGTCTAGCCAAGTATTCGAGGGCACTGTATGTCCTCCTCTATTGAAGCGTGTAATTCAAGATTTTTCCAGAACTTCATTGTCTTTATTTTTGGATAAGGGTTCTTTTGTTTTAAAGGACAAATATCCAGCAATATACTCTATAACATTCTCTTCAATATTTTTCTCTGGAGAACATAATTCATGAGGTTGCCTATTTAGCTCATTTCCACGAATATTGTAAAAGACTATTTCAAATTTTTTGACTGTGTCTAGCCAAGTATTCGAGGGCACTGTATGTCCTCCTCTATTGAAGCGTGTAATTCAAGATTTTTCCAGAACTTCATTGTCTTTATTTTTGGATAAGGGTTCTTTTGTTTTAAAGGACAAATATCCAGCAATATACTCTATAACATTCTCTTCAATATTTTTCTCTGGAGAACATAATTCATGAGGTTGCCTATTTAGCTCATTTCCACGAATATTGTAAAAGACTATTTCAAATTTTTTGACTGTGTCTAGCCAAGTATTCGAGGGCACTGTATGTCCTCCTCTATTGAAGCGTGTAATTCAAGATTTTTCCAGAACTTCATTGTCTTTATTTTTGGATAAGGGTTCTTTTGTTTTAAAGGACAAATATCCAGCAATATACTCTATAACATTCTCTTCAATATTTTTCTCTGGAGAACATAATTCATGAACAAATGAATAATTTGGATTAAGGTCGCTGCATTCTCCAATCACTAATTTTTCAATTAAATTATTTTCTGAATTTATTGCAGTTGAAACTTCTGTTATGGTATTGTTGTTGTTTTTTTTCTTGAAGGAATAATCCTTTTAAACAAGGAGTAGTGACGATCTGTGTTTTTCACACTCGGTTACGTCACTGTGAACAAGTTGACCACTTAGGACGTAATCGGAATTTGAACTGACTGGGTCCAGGATGATCCTAAGTGTGGCCCATACCTCATATGACAGAAAAAAAAACTCTCTAAACAATCTTGATTTAAACTAGAATCCAAGCATCGCAAGTTTTCTCATCATTGTGGCAATTAGCAATTGCACAACTTGGCATCACACTTCACAAATACAACACTTTCGCCAAAAACACACGAAAAACAAGCTTAAAAATGATTTACGATTATGAACGCTCACGAAAGATCCACGTGAAAGAAAGCAGGGAAACAGCCTTTAGCCACTTTGACGTCACAACCTTCCTCCCCTTTCAGTGGCCTGATCCCGTCTCCCCGGATGGGCCAACCTGTAGCCTTGGGGAAGAGTCACCTAATTTAGACCGGAACCCAGTGGGAGAGGCATCCACAGGGAGCTTCCCCTTCTTCTCCTATCACCCACCTCTCGGAAGGACTTACGGACCCACATGTTTAACGTGATCGTACTCCGCATGAACACGGCGGCAGTTTTGGCAGCGGAAGGAATCGAACCCGGGTCAACGGAGTGCAATTCCCGCGCGCTGACCTTAGAGGAGAGATACTTCTTATTCCTGCTGTAAGGCGCTAACCGTCGAACTCCCCCAAATATCGTCGACATGCACCTAATATGCGGGAAATCAGCTGCATGCATCCAAAGTACAACATTACCGCTCACTTTGGTGGACTGCGAGCCTGCCTGGCTAGAAAAGCAAAAACAAGGTCAATTGGATAGTATGCCCGCTACATCCCACTGACCCCAACACCCGTATCCATGGCAACAGTCAGAAATCCCCCCGGAGTAAGGGGGGAGGGTTACAGCTGCACGTTGGAGGGAGGTGGATGGTAGCGAGGACCGCCCCATCATTAGGGATTCCATTTCGGCTTATGCCATGCCGGAGCCGAAAATTGGAAGGCAGGACGCAAAATTATGTAAATGACAAGGCGAAGGGGGGGGGGGGGGAGGGGGTATTATCGTGACGACTGCACCCCGTCCGGCACTGAATCACTCAGATCCACTTGCCGTCCCAGTTCGTTTCGAATAAAAGGCATTATTGCAGGCATAAATAAACAACTAAGAAACCTGTTTGGTTCTTCAGTTGTATTTTATTCGCACTGCCGACTCGAGATTCACTGGGCAGGAAGAGCATTTTGGCATTCCTTACAATAACAAATATAATCATGATATAAAAATAACATTTAATGTTTCTAGAACAATCTCTTAATAGACCACCCCATTCAGGTGTACGATTGTGCCCCGCACAGACTTTCGATCGTTTCAAAGAAGAAAAACATAAAAAAATTGTATTTAGAAGTGAACAGAATTTTAAGAAACAATACAAGTGATAACATAAACAAGAAAAATCAATCGTGCAAAAAACACTGATTATGAACGCTTTCCGACTGAAATGCAATTTTATTTAAACATCTCTAAAATGCGATCCATTCAGCGGTGATATTGAAAACTTCATCGAAAAAAATAAACTGTATTCAAATGACGTCATCGAAATATAAATCGCCTGATTCTCTATGCAAAAGCAGTGACTATTTCATTCATACATTTTTATTCCGGACTCCAGAGCTCAATAATTTTGAGTGAAAATATATTCAGCCATTCTTAATACAATTCACCTTACAATCACTTGCTTACATTCTGCATCCATTAAAATGAGGCTTCGTTGTAGAAACAATCAAAGTTGGAGGATCATTTAAACTCAAAAATATTGCAATTGCGTTGGTGCAGAATAGAGATGCACAGAAGATACGTAAAAATAAAGCGGTTTTAGGACAGACGAAACGCTAAATATAAATTTAAAAGAACTTTAAAAATCACAATTTTTACTCTGGGAAACAAAGATGGATGGCCTGTCTGATTTTGAAGTGGGTCACATGATCTCTTCATATTATATGGGTGTCATTATTATTAATACTTTACAACATAGTTGAAAAGTGTTTACGACTTTGTTCATTCTGTCTGTCTGTCCGTTAGCACGATCACTGCCGTAAAAATGACTTTATCAAAATGGAATTTTAGCATGTTGTTCAGACGGTCTGTGGGACATATGAGAATATAAATGAATAAATAATATTACCCAATCAGTTTTGGATTGAACATGGGTTGAAAAAATGAAATACATTGAACCCTATGGGACCTCATTTTTGAAACATTTTTTAAGCGAATTTAAAATTCACAAACTGCTTCGAAAATTTTAGGAAATATCCAAATTATCCCATAAAATATATCAAAAAAAATTCAGCAAAATATATTCAATAGTTTTTTAAATAAAAATTAAAATAATAATGACACCCTTTATATGAAGAGATCACGTGACCCACTTCGAAATAAAATATGGCATCCATCTTGCATCAAAATCGTTATTTTCAAAGTCCTTTTTAATTCATACTTAGTGTTGTATCCATCCTAAAACAGCTTTATTTTTTCTTAAATTTTGTGCATCTACATACTGAAACAACGCAATTACAATATATTTGAGTTTAAATGATTATCAAGCTTTGATTATTTCTACAACGAAGCCTAATTTTTACTTATGGAAAACGTAAACACCAAAATATGTAGAATGAGTTGTATAAGAATTGCTGCATTTCTTTAACGCAAAATTATTTAACTCATGGAGTCTGCAATATAGCTAATATGAATGAAACATTCATTGCTTTTACACAGAAAACAAACGATTTTTCCGATGAAGTTTGAAGCATAGCGTTAAATTACTTGTACGTCTATGGTCTGAAGTTTTTAAATAAAATAAATTATTATAGTATTGTGATGAATGAAAGGATTGGAAAAATGTTTATGAATGAAATACTGCTTTTATATAGAGGCGATTTATATTTCGATGACGTCATTTGAATAAAGTTCATTTGTTTTCGATGAAGTTTTCAAATATCATAAAGTATTGTAGTATTATGATAATATTAAATCTATTACACAGGAACGTAGCGCATTTTAGAGATGTTTAAACCAGGCAATTTATATGTCAATACCGTCATTTGAATGAAATTCATTTTTTTCGATGAAGTTTTAAATTTTCAAATATAATAAATGAATGTAGTATTGTGATCATTTAAAAAATATTACCGAGGAATGTATAGCATTTTAGAGATGTTTATATAAAATTGCATTGAAGTTGGAAAGAAAGTGTTTCATAATCAATACTTTATGCATGATGGATCTTTCTTGTTTTAATTTTTACTTTAAGAAATGCCGAACGTATTTTGTTTATTTTTGTATATATATTTTATGTGATCATTTGAATATTTCCTAAAATTTTCGAAGTAACTGGTAAATTTTAGCTTCGCTTAAAAAATGTTTTAAAAATGAGGTCCTATAGGGTTCGATGTATTTCACTTTTTCAACTCGGATTCCATTCAAAATTAATGGGATGATATTATTCATTGATATTCCCCTGTACCCAACACACCGTCTCAACAACCTACTGGAATTTCATTTTGATGCAGTGATCGTGCGCGAATGAACGAAGTCATAAACACTTTCCATCTATGTTGTAAAGAGTTCATGATAATATAAAATAGAGAATAATCTCTTAATAGACCATCAATTGTGCCCATAGCACAGGCTTTCGGTCATTTGAAAGAACAACAACATAAAATAATTGGATTTAGACATGAATAGGATTTTGAGAATAGAAGTGAGAACATAAAAAATGACATATTGGGCGTCCTGCGGCTTTATTTTGAGAATGATGTGATAGCTAAAAATTATTTTGTACTTTTTACTGCACTTTACTGACTTACAAAGTTTTTTAAAAGTAACTTAAAAAGTTTTTTTTATAATGTTTTATGTATTACTTTATAGTCTTTTGCGATTTTGTAATCCATTTTCATCAGACGTCCAATTAAACCATTTTTATGATACATTTATCGAGCTTTTTAAATATAAAACATCCATTCGTAACTCACCATAAGCAGCATCCCATATTGAAAATTTTCCTCTTTTATATATAGAAGTGAAGCTGCATATTGGATCCGTTTTTAACTATTTTACAACAATGGGATTATATATATTCAGAAGTGAAGTTTAATATTGGACGTTTTTAATATTATCTTACAACAATGGAATTTTTATGAGCATTCTGGGCTGGAATGCAGGAAGGATCCATTGCAAATGGATGAAATGTTGTACTGTCATCGCAAATGCGTACAGTGTTTCTTTCGGGACTTTTTGGCTGGGGGGATGAAATTTTAGGGGGGGGGGAGACATTTTCTATTTGCCCTATATAAATATATCTAAATTCTGTGTCACATAAATAGAGACTGGATTAACATAAAATGTTTCCAAGGGAGGGGGGGGGGCGAAAACTCGTCTTCCCGGAAGTACATCTGAAAAAAACATTTAATACGTATGTGTGTACAATTTTAAGAAAATCAGCTCAATAGAAAGGGGTCAAAATTTAATTTCAAAATTTGACCCTAAACAAACAGCGAAACAAACAAACCTAAATAAAAGCGTGTCAAAATTCCATTAAAAATGTAAAAATTATCTTAATTATTAATTGCACAGGATATATATATATCTATCTCTATATATATATATCCTGTTTCGTTTGTAGTAGAGGGCAGATGCCAATTTACCATTAAGTAAAAATGTTCTGATAAAAAAGAGGAGGTTTCAAAAAATGTAGGATGCCAGCCATGTTTGTAGAGTGAAACAACAGACATTTTTGCATTTTTGAAGTTGCGGATTCTTTGCCTCGGCCTGGTTGGCAAAGGAAGGTCACTCACTCATCCTTCCCGCAGGCGCACGGGTGGAAAAGGCATTCTTCTGCTGCGAACGCGGGAGGCTTTTCCGCAGCGACACGTGTCACGCTCGTGATGTCGAGCACAGGGGGGGGGGGGGGGAGATAAAGCGCCCTCTGCAACGAAAACCGTAGATACCCTTATATAGAATATCTAGACGAAAACAAACCTGGGCAGGAAACAAGGAGGGGGGTTGTTGCATCACATTTTTTTTTTTCAAATAGGGTCTATACAGGGTCTTTATAAGGATCATTCCTAAAGTCCTATTTCAGCTCAATAACTTTGGAACAAACACAGCTACAGCTGTGAAAATCAAATATGGCTATAGTAAAATAACCATGCACTGTCAGGCACAGGCGTCGACTTTAAAAAATTGCGGAGGGGTTCTCAAAAATTAAAATGTCTTTAAAAATTTTTAATCGTTCGGAAAAATGGTAGCTTATCATGAATTTAATGAAGTCCTACAAGGTTTGCAAAATTGATCAAGATGAAACATAAACCCATGCAGAACTTCCCCATCAGGGGCGTCTCCAGACCGAAATCCTGGATGGGGGGCAAATGGCCTAAAAAAGTAATAACATAAATGAGAAAAGTATTTGCACTCTCATTTGCTAGTCATTTCTGTTATTACTTATACAAAATGTATTTCATCGGACTTGTGCTCTCTTTATGAACTCGTCTGCGATTAAATCCATATTCAATTTGTCAGCTATTTCCTTGTGAACATGCAAAATAGCCACGCTATTGAGTCTCTGCTGCTTCATTGTAGATCTCAAGTAAGTCTTGAGTCGTCGGAGAGTAGAAAATGGTCTTTCAGCTGTACGGGATGTAACCGGAACTGTTAATATTCGGTTTATTAATTTACAGAACTCTGGTATGAGCGAGTGGAGAGAAATGTTTTCTTTCCTACATTTAAAAATTCAACTATATCTGATATACTATTCATTTCTGCAGAATTCGCTTTAACTGTGTCCCAAAGCATATCCCGGTAACGCGACAACCTTTTGTCATCAAAAGCCGAACCGTAAAAATATACTATTTGTTCATCCCTTTTAATTTTATTGAGGGCAAAGTTTTCAATCATGGAAAGATGCTACATCGTCTTTTCCCCAAATATTATTTTTAGGAAACTTATAACATTGTCCACTCATTGAAAATAAATTTGACGATATCTTTCTTTCGGTGACTGAAATCGATGAGGATCACTTCCCTCGTCAAATCTTCTTGCAATTTTTCTAATCCTTGGAAGGAAGGATCTTCTAAATCCAATTCTACACCTTTTTTTTTAAATTACTTTTTCCCATAAATCCTCAAAATTTTTTTCTTCTCTCTGAGTCTGAATAGACTCTACTATACTTTTGATGTAATTATTTGCATCTTGAAAGTTCAAGGATGGTTTTTGGAGAGCAATATTTAATATCTCCACTCTTTGAAAAACACAAAAATAACATTTTTTGTCATAAAGAAAAATTCGAATTCTTGATTTTTTTTTTTTTTTTTTTTAAAGAAAGCCGTTAGCTTTTGCTTCTGCTTCACCAACGTCCTTGTACATACCTTCGAGGAACTTAATGACCGTTTCGTAATTTTTTTCCAATGATGAAATGGAGCTAACTTTTAAACACCATCTAGTTGAGCAGAATGGTAGCAAGGAAACTGTATCGTCTGAACCCAATTGAAACTTTTGGAAAAATTTTAATACCTTTGGAGATCCTCTTATAAACGATATTAGCTCGCGCACCAAAGTTAAGTAATTACGAATTATTTGTAATTTACACATACTGCCTTGCACTACCAAATTTAAAGTATGTGCAAAACAATGAATATAAATAGCCCTTGGCTCAATCAACAAAATCCCTGATTGCAGTCTTGAAAGATGGCCGCTGACATTAGCAGCTCCACCGTAGCATTAGCAACGGCAATTTTTGATATCCGACCAAAGAAAGCTAGAACATCTATTATTACACATAACAACATTGTTAAATGATAGAATTTTGGGGGGTGCTGGAGCACACGAGCACCCCCCGCAGTCGACGCCTATAGTATCAGGCGAGAATGGATGAAGCGACCTTAGTGGCAAAATTTGGAACATAGCACTCACTCCTATCTTGGAAAATAAGAGAGATGCGGGGAAAACTTATTTAGAAACTTAGAGAGCACCCACGAATGAGTTTGAAATGCCACATAAAGGACGGTGTCATTAGAAGGCTGGAAACGTAAGGGAGAAACAAGATTTGTGATACACAACCATGAAGAAAATGGAGTACATTGTTAGAATTGAATACAACAGCGGTACTTGCGTAACTTTTAATCAGATGGAAAGTTCTCCCTGTAGTATGAGGTTGGTCTGCTACAATGACAACAATTGGCTTCCTAAAAGTGAGTGTCTACAGCCTTCTAATGACACCATACTCTTGTACCCTACATAATTTTCTACTTATCTGTGGATGCTCTACAAATTTCTAATTAATTTTGTTCCGTATTTTTCATAATTTACAAGATAGGAGTTCAAAGTTCCAAATTTCGCCACTAGGGGCGCTGCGGTCACTCTCATATGATGGCGCATGGTTATTTTACTATAGCAATATCTAACTTCCATAGCTGTAGCCATGCAGAACCGTAGCCAGGCAGAGGTCAGAGGGGGCCAAGCCCCCCCCCCCCTCCCCAAAAGGTATACTGATAAATATATTAACTTTTTAATAGTGATATGAAATTTCATATGAAATGTCATTCAAATTTTGCATAAAAAATTTGTTTGAGTTTTTTTTTTTTTTTATAAATGACTTCGTTTGAAAGATCTTTTAATTTAGATGAATGTGTGATTATTTTAACAATCTATATATTTACATATTTAAACTATTTAAAAATTATGATAATAGTATTTAGGATACTGTTTGTATTATTGCGGGGGTTCACTGTTATACATTATGGAGTCCAAATCAACGGATAAGTAGTTAAGAGTTCATATTAAGCAATAACTTGTATTCACTCTCAGAATGTTTCTACACATTATTAACAGCTTTATGGCTAGTTAATGCTTACATTAAAATCAATTGTAATTATTATATATTAATATGGATGTATAATAGCTATATGGATATTAATAATCATCTCTTAACTCGCAAATATAAATATGCAATTATTTGTTAATAATTGATATGAATTGAACTATGTAATAGTAACTATTATGGTTTATAAATGCTAATGATTCATTGAATCTTTGGTGACCCCCCCCCCCCTAAAGACTGTTGAGCCCCCCTTGAATTTCGTCTCTGGCTATGGCACTAAACGCACATCGTCAAGTCACAGATTCCAGTTTGGAGGTGCATTCAACGCCGCCCTCTGAAATATGTCAGAATGAGTGGGACTTAAAATCACACTCAGCTAAGCTAAACAAGCAACAAAAAAATGGGATGTGGGCAGCACAAGACTTTCCCTTTTCTCTTTCTTTCGCTATTCTTTAAATTGAGTTCAATCGCACAAAATAACTTGAATCATTCTTTTTAAACGACACTGAATTCGTAGTTTTAATTCTATTGACTTTATGTGTCGACCGGGCGTATTTTCAAAGGCGATGTGTTAAACATTCGAAAAACCAAAATGTCTCGAGAACGGTGAGCCATGGAGTTATAGGATTCAGGGTGAGTGCACTCACTTTCTCTTTAAAAAAGTTTAAGCACTTTTTATGGACTTTCAAGTACAATATAATTTTTTTTTTCAAGGACGTCCATCAACAACCCATCTATATAGATGGGATGTTGTATGCGTTTCTGTCATGAAAAATTAATAGCAAACCAATTTTATCGTTTATTGAAGAATTTTTTTTGGGGGGGGGGGGGGGGGAGGGGGGGGAGGATTGCTTTGGATATTTTCGGGAACAGCGGAACCGCTAGGGACATTTCCAGGGAAAGCAGAATGTCTTGAGAAAAAACACAATGCTGCGGATACACGGAACATATTCATCCCTCCGTTTTTCAAGCATTTTCAAGGACAATTGAAGATAAGAAAATTGGAATTTTCGAGTCCTTTCAAGGCCTTGAAAATGGTCTTTTAAAATTCAAGTACTTTCCCAATTTTCAAGTACCCTGGGGATGAGTATTCTATATAAAATATATGCATAAAACAGGCATTGAATGGATATATTGGAGCATAAGTAGTCTTTCATTTTCAGATTTGGACGATTTTTGCAGGCCATTTTGCAAAAAAAAAAAAAAAAAAAAAAAAAACCAGCGTGTTTTTTTTCTCCGGATCAGTCAACACCAGGGTCACCCACCAGGGACTTATCTACTGAATTTTGTAAAAATGGGTCCATTCGTTTTTGGGCTAGAGTGGATATATATAATTTTTGTGGCCCATTTTACAGAAAAGGGCAGGGTTTTTTATTTCGAATCGTACCCAAATTGAATCAGCACCAAAGTCACTCACGAGTGACTTACTTAGCTACCGAATTTTGAAAAATTGGGTTCATTCGTTTTTTAGCTAGAGTGGATACATACATTGCACAGACACACGCACACACAGACGTCGCGCTAAAAATAGTTTATTCGGATTCTAGAGTGCTCGAAACGTGTCGATCCGTCGAAAACTCGAGTTGCGAGTTTCGACACGATTCCAATACTTTTCTTATACATCCCCATGTACTGTAGGGAAAGTAATATACGAGCGCAGAAATTTCCCATTTTCATAGGCTTCATCATAACGCATCCAAAATTTCCATTTAAAGGAACACCGAAAGCATTTCCAAAGTTTCGAAATGTCTCCCTAATGTCGTGTTATTTCGCTCTTTTTATGCCATTTATTGCACGGATGTACAAACAGCTGCTCTTCGCCCAATTTGAGAGAAAACGTGCCGAAGTGAGAGCAAACTTCTGATTCTGCTCAAACTTTTCAGTTTTACTGGAACCCCATCGATCGAGTAGCTGCACAAAGATATATATACTGACCAAGTCTTTACTTTAGATCAAAGATAAAAGAAAAAAGCTCAGATTGCAAAAAAAAAAAACTGAAGATTGCGTAATGGACCCGAAAGGGTGGGCGACTGAGCGGCCAACTGCTTCAATATTGACACATGCAAACGCATCTGTTCTCGCCCACGAAAACCTTTTCCCCGCACGTCACGGATGACGCTCCGCATGACGTCACTGCTACGTCTTGGATGACGGCAGCAGTGACGTTTTCTCCGCTGATAAAAGATCTCCAAACTGAATGCCCGCCGTTGCGTGGAAGAAATAAATCAACCAGTCCGTTTCGAAAAATGGCAACGGTTTGCAACTCAAGAAAAAGACAAGGATGTAAACAATTACGTTAAATAATAAACGAATACGACTTTAAAGTACTAATGCAGATTTCGGTAACCGGTGAGCCCCCAAATTTTAAGGTGGGCCACCTAGATTTTACATGTGAAGAAAACCTTTAAGCAGAAATGATTTTTAATGAATTTAAAACTGGAAATATTGGTTATTATTTTAAATAATAAATCTGTAATAGTTTTAAATAGTATAACATATATTACTTTGAAATAAAACTTTGGAAATTGTACAAAAGGGCCTTCGGGGCAATGATCCGTAATGAGTGCACACATGTGTTATGTGTTGATGTTTTGCGTGTTGTTTGATACGCCGTGACGGTATGGGGTTTTAAATGAATGCCATGGACCTCACACTTTGGGTTGAATAGGCCCTGTTCATATGGCACTTGATTTTTTTTCCCCTTAATTTTAAATTTTAAAGATGAAAGGGTCAATCCCTCTTATTAGAGATGTGGATTTTTCATAAAATTTTCCTGAAAATTTTGAAATAATTCTCCATGTTACATTTCAGCCAGAATAATATATTCATTGACTTTTTCGGGTATTTTTTCTTGCATTACAGACAAACGTATATTCGCAGCAGGGCTAAAAAATGTTTAAATTTAGAAATAGATAAAAATGTCTAGGCATGAAAATTTCTAATATCTGTATATTGCAGTCAGTAAGTACAATTTAATATTTTCTTTAAATACATGTGTTTTTGAAAAGTTATAAAAAATTCTATTTTATCTATAATATTTTTCTTTTCTTACAATTATAAATCTAAAACATGGCACAAAAGAAATAAAATGAAAAAGGAAGACAGCAGCTTGAAGCGTGACGTCACTGAAATAGTTACAAGTCAAGAATTGGGAACATAGAGATACATGTATAAAGTTTAGAAAGTTCGTGTTTATAATTCTAAAAGGAGATAAGATCATTCTAAATATAAACTTTAGAAGAATGAAATTACATGAACCCACTCATACATGCATAGGGCTATCATTAAAATATTATGATACATATATCATTTATAATAAAAGCTGAAATACATCGTGAAAAGTGCAGTAAATGTAAAAATTACATTTAAAATGTTTTAATACAGATATGAATGAATATCCAATCATCGGATTTTTAAAATTATAGTATCCATTATCTTAAACATCGATAATACTTTCTACATGTAATATAAATATGTATTTCAAAAATATCGAATTATGTAAAAAATCATCCCACATCCACGACTAGCAGTATACCCGTTCTTCGTACGGAAAATTTAATATAAATAAACTTAACATTCACCATCATGTGAAAATTCCTGCACTATTCTAAATGACTTTGTTATTTAAAATATTCTATTAAAATATTTAATTCAGTTCTT
This sequence comes from Amaurobius ferox, assembly GCA_951213105.1. Lineage (NCBI taxonomy): Eukaryota > Metazoa > Arthropoda > Arachnida > Araneae > Amaurobiidae > Amaurobius > Amaurobius ferox. The sequence continues at coordinate 6,557,664 of OX578135.1, read as the reverse complement.
TTAAAAAATGTATAAGAATCTCTAGGATGCACAACATTATCTTCACAGGCAGATCTGAAGACTGAAACATCCTGGTGCAGTCTGTTGAGACCCAGACCGTCCGACCTACCAGAAAGGTGTAAGGTAACTGTATGGACGGCCGGCTGGTGCAGTCTGTAAACAAATTCAGAAAAAAATATTTTTTAATTCTGACAAAACGACAGATTATGTAGAAAATCGTACTTAATTATGCAAAATATTGAATTTTCATCGATTCGGTGTCATTTTGACAAATTGAGCGTCATTTTATTAATTTGGCGACATTTCACATTGGAGCACCTCAAATAACTTTTTAATTTTTATTTTAGGCCAGGGTCGTTGTAAGAGCTGGATTGCAGGTGGATTCGCCATCCACACTGAAACAGTACTGTACCCATCTCAATTTGAAGTGAAGCGATAGGGAAAGAAGGACAGGAGGAGGACGTAATATCCGAGTCTGTCCATGGGGCATAGAGAAAATGCTATTCTGTATTCAAGGTCTCCCGTGCCGCTAATGGGTCAACGCCGGCTAGGAAGTGCTCGTAAATCAGATAAGAATGAATAGAAGGACCCCCTTGAGCAAACAACAAAAGAGGTAGAATTTACGAGGCCGCTCTTCCAAGAAAAGGACAATCTATTACGTAGGGAGCCAACGAAATTTGAGTCGCACAGACCGATGCCCAGATAAACAAGTACCATCTTTGGAATCTTTAATGAAATAGACCTTAGAGTCTATACATAGACATATCAAGTTTATACAGGTTTTGAAATATTAAAATTCGGGTAGCTTTAATTGTTTTGAAGTACATTTTAACATTTTTAAGGAACTCTCAGATTTTTAAAGAACTGTCAGAGTCGTACCCATTAACTGGAGCTTCCACGCGACTTTTTCATATCAGAATCCATTTCTAAGTAGCTTATAGCTAACTAAGGCATAAGTATAGCCTGTAGTACTAGCCTAACCAAGGCATAACATAATACCTTATGCCTTGGTCAGGTCTGGGCTTGAGTAGGCGTCTGTGATGTTGTTGAGACCCAAACCGTCAGACCTACCAGAAAGTGTAAGGTATCATTTTGGAAAGCCGGAAAGTGCCACCCAATTTAGACCGGAACCCAGTGGAGGAGGCATCTACAGGGACCGTACGTACCCTCCTTCCCCTACCACCAACCTTTCGTAAGGACTTACGGACCCACATGTTTAACGTGATCGTACTCCGTGTGAATACGGCAGCAGTTTCGGCATTGGCGAGAATCGAACCCGGGCCTACCGAGTGCAACTCTCGAGCGCTAACCACTGAGCCACCGCGCCCTGGCGTCTGTGGTGTGGAGGCTTTTGTCGGCGAAAGAAACTTTCTCTTTGATTCAGTGGATTTTAAATTGAGCTGTTTATGCAAACAATTAGATAGACGATTTATGATAGATACAATTAGATAGACGATTTATGATAGATACAATTAGATAGACGATACAATTAGATAGACGATATTATTTCACGCTGTTTATGCAAACAAGATCGAGATGATTCAAAATAAATTCTTGAGATATCTATATTACAGGAAAACTGGTATTTTTTGTTATGCCTTATCTGCTGTTGTAATGCGTCCATTTTTTAATGTTCTCATTTCTTATAATGCCTTATCTGCTACTTTTCTACGTGATATATATAATGCTAGAAGCTTAGAAAACAGAAAGTACTCAATTTCGTTTTCGTTCTTCAGGAGTCTGTTCAGTGGCGGAATGGATGGTTCCCCTGTCTTGGGTGTCATGTTCCCCAGTTTTCAACCAGAAGCATGAGTCTATGGCTGAAAGGAATTTTTCGATAATTTTTGTAAATTTTACAACAGCTTCCCCGATCATCTCGATGATTTTTTATTCATCGGAAATGGCTTATAAAAATCATGTGTTGTAACCATTTTATATTTCAATGTATTGATGCATTTGCTTTCGAAAATCGTGTCTTGTCAATAATTTGAACTTTAATGTATTATATTTTGTATTCTATTTTAACTTGCACGCTGTTACTGGGACTTTGTCCTGTAGCTTGCATTCTAAAATAAATAAAATAAATAATTCACTTTTTTTTCTTGCAAATTTTGCAAGAAAAAAATTTAAAAACCTATATCGTGGTCTAAATAATCACAATGATAGCATGTTAACCCTCATTTTAAAGGATTTGAAAAAAAAAATATTACGATTGATACCAAATTTGACAATGTGCGCATGAGGGGGCTCATGACGTCACGAACACAAAAATTGTATCGCGGTTATTTTTCACGACAATCATTGAAAGGTTTCGTGACCATTAAGCCGTAAATAAGCCCTCTCACGCATAATCATGTCAGATTTTGTCCTATGCTGCTATGTTAACATTTTTTATTAATATTAATATTTCAGATTTTTATATTAATAATAAATTAATATATATTATAAAATTTCGAATTCGTTTCAAAGTTTGCGCTCGAGATTCAACATAAATCGTCTATCTAATTCTAGGTTTTTCGATAACAAAGCCGGATAAAAAGTTTCATGAAAATCCTACATCGTGACTACAGACGATCATCCATCCAAAAATGGTCCAAACGTGTTCAGGAGGTCCGAAAATTGATATTGGGATTCCAAGCTGGAAATGTAAAATTTTTGCTAAAGCAATCCTTTCTCTGTATTATTTTCTATAGTATGAGAAAAAAATTTCAAGTGTGTTCGTATCCTATAAATACGGAAGCCCTACCTATTGCACTCGGTTTGTATACCTCGAAGATCTATCTCAAGGACGGGGTTCAGCGAAGTGCTCAGGAGAGGACGGACGAGTCCTGCCTTCGAAACTTCGAACGAAAAGGAAAAGAGGAACAAAAAGGGAGTTTCATCATTTGATAGAGAATAGGCACAAGCGTCCATAAACAACCTGCATGAATGCGCAGAAACGTAAAGGCAAAAGGCCATTATTTTTACCATAGCGGACGATGATGGCCAATATAAAGAGAAATTAAACCCATTAAACATCGAAATGTATCTTTGCGATGATATTAGAATACTTGAATAACAACATATATTTAAAGATTTCATTTGCTAAAGTACACTGTACACGACTGACTATTTGGATATACACGACTACTCATTTTCACCGTAGTCAACTACTCATTTTACCGTACGACTACTCATTTTTACCGTACTACCTAGCGTTCTGAAGATGTATAATTTACTAGAAAATTCTGCAGTGTATATGTGAGTGTGAAGAGAAAGGTACGTAAAGAATTTTCTTAAAGAAATCGTGTGCATATTTCATTGAAAGAGAATATACTCACTTTCCGGTCCATTCAAAATATTCATCCAAGAAAATACATTTAGATATATCCTACTAAAATGAGAGGTTAAATTTCTAAAATAACCGTTTTTAATGCATGCAGAAATAATGAAAATGTCCATACTAAGCAAACGAGTATTTTGTTTTGGAAATGTAAGGGCAAAATTCCCCGTGTGACGTCACGTGTCCTTGCTCTATAGAGTTTACATATAGAATGTGCTAGAAGGGGAGGGGGGGGGGGGGGGTACGACGAAGTAGAGTCCTTCTCCAAAGTCTTCAGAAAGGGAAAACTAGGGTCCAAGTAGGCACCTAGTGAGGAGAGAAATATAAGAGGGGTCCTTTTGGGAGCAGGGCCTTGAGCTTGAGCGAAGGGAATGGATGAGATAAATAGGTTTGTCTAACGGTTTACAGTAAAAACCACTAGGTTGATGTATAGAATCCAAACTCTAGAAACAATTTTGTCGATCCAATATACAAAGAAGAAAAAAAATTTTTTTAATTGAAAAGAGCCATTTTATATTTCTACTCCATTGCTCTTTATGAGAGAAAAGGCCATTTTGATTGGAATCGGAATAATGTTAATAAAATAGTACCCGCTGGTTAAGCACCACTGATTTAAACCATTCATATACCCATCAGAAGATACCGAGTCCACATATTTAACTTTGTTTAAATAATTCATATTGTTCATCCATTTTTCGTTATCAGACTATTTTGACAATGTTTTCCTTTTTAAGCATCTCGAAAACATTTTAAATTTCTTTAAAATAAGAATAAAAATTGGAATAGCAACAAATTAATTATCCTATTTTCCAGCTTAAGCCCATGAATGAATTATCTAAAGGATGGCACACCGGGGCCTGTAAACAGTCAATAAAAATAAATTTTGTCAACTGAAAAGATATAAAAATGATTCCATTTTACACACAAAATATTTTATCCCCAAATGAAACTGTCATTTAAATGAAATCACCTTAACGGCTGCCGAGATAAAATAAAAATACAGAAAGAAACAATTTGTTCTTTGCCAACGGTTAATAAGTTACTCATTTGTTTTATACTTTTTTTTTTTTTTTTGAACATGCATACTTCTATACTTTGACAATGTCTTCCGTGTAAAAAAAAAAAAAATGAGAAACATCGTTGATCAGCCATTGAAAAATCAGTCAATATGCTCGTTCGCAATATCGGGGGGCTGAGAAACACATGTGTAAGCTAAGATAATGAATGGGACGCTCGACAGTGGAGATAAAATATTCCCTGCGGGTTCGTGATGCTAGTCACGAAAGAAGGCGGGCGCACTTCAAGCTATCAGAGAAAGAAATACGACGGCCCGAGCTATTTTCCATACCCCCTCCCAGGAAGTCCATTTGTTAATTGCTGATCAGGAATAGATAGATACATGCGGAGATGTCTTGGATAATCCTCTTTCGGATATCTACGGATACATGGGGGGAGGGGGGGCACAACAATGCCGAAATTTACATGTTTGTTCCAAACATGCAAAGGCTACCTACATGAAACGCATCGAGTTTTATCGGCAGATGATCCCGTTTGCCCCCTGCACATTTTTCTTATCGTACGTTGTTACCCTGCTGCGTTGAAAAGCCAATATAGGCTGAGCATAAAATCATCTTTAAAAGCTGAAAACAGGTACTTTGAATTTCGGACATAAAGACACGGATTTTTACAGTACTTACAGAGTCCACTTCGACGATAAGAGATTGCCGTTTCGTCCCAGTAGCTCAACGATAGAGCGTCGGCTGGCCAGTTTGGAGATCTAGGGTTTGATTCCCGGTTGGGACAGCAAGATTCTTTACATACTCTTGACTTACTCCTCTGGTCATGAGCTGGATAAAGAAAGATCCCGTTTCAGATGATGATAAGGAATCCTCTCAAAGTCGTCTTCTCCATTACTAACGAAAGTCTCGTTATGTAACGGCTGCAATGGAAAAGACGCTGATGCTTACGGGTTCCATTGGATGAGAGGGAATATTTCGAACGCATCACCGAAGGTTAAGACAGATGACTCGCTATAAGGTGGCAAAACTATTGTTGGAAGTTATTAATTTGCTATAGGCGAGTCTGGATTTCGTCAGGGACGGATATACACCCTGAGAGGCCCCTCTTCCCGGCCGTTCAAATAGTTGCTCAAGTCCTTTGGATGAGTCGAACGGCCTGGGTTTTCAACACTGAGAGGCCCCTGAAACGTAAAACTTTTAGCCAAAGGGTTGTAGAGCCATTACAATGGACGACCGGGAAAACACAGACATACATAGGTATCATTTAACTCAACTGTTCCCCGAGTTGAATTCCGCCTCCTTTTCGGGCACCCATCGTCAATCGCTACAAGCAAGCAAAACAGTGATGGCGAAAATCGGTGCCATGACTGAAAAAGAACTTTATAGGTGGTAGATTTTCATAGCTTCTTTTCAGCTTCCATGCCAATGGGGTCTTATGGATGAGTCAGCAGAATAAAGACATAGAAAGGGGGACATCTGGATGTCAGTCAGTAAGGGCGCCGCCGTAATAAGATGGGATATTTAAGCTAAAACTGATTTTCTGAAAAATAAGGTTTGAAAATTTCAACTTATATTTACATACAGTAGATTACTTTATTTTATATATTTTTTCCCCGTTTTTGCGTGTAAAGATATAAATTGTCTTAAATTACAAGTAAATTAAAACTCTTTATATAGAGACAATTTGGAATTAATTCCTAATGAAGCTACTATTAGTAATAATATTAATTTTTTTGGATTTAAATCTTTTTATTGAGCCTAACAGAATTGTTACTAATTTATATGGTAATAAAAACTATTTTGATATTAACATTAGTAAAATTTTACCATTTAATTCCTGCAACTCGATTCTGTTTAGAAATATTATACTTAATCAGCTTTTTAGAATTTATAGATTATCTGATAAAAAATGTCGTACTATACATATAAATAATCTAAAAATTACCAGCAATTTATATAAATATCCCTCTTATTTAGTAAATGGTATAGTTAAAAAATTTAGATCAGCTGGATTTTCATGAAATCTATTCATAGTATCTTATATTAGCCTGACATCTCCACTCACTTGTATTAATAATTCTTTTATTTTTACATCCACTTAAACATTAGCCTTTCTATTATAACCCCACTTTTTAGTAGCTCTGTTTGTATATTATTACTTTTTCTTGCCTTTTCGTATTACTGTTATTTATTTCTTACGAATGGCAACCGTAAATCATTTCTTTTTCCTTGCTTCCTTCTTTTTCCTTTTTCCATTCTAGGTTCCCGAGTTCGACTGGTTCGAGCATATGTAGTGTTTTTTACGGGTATTCTTGTTTCCTTTTATTTTTTCTTCTTTATATATGTTGTCCAAGTAGAAGTAGTTTATAGATATAATCTATCTATTTCTTTAGAAACATACATATTTTGTGTTTGCTTCGAAAAATACATGGACCCGAGGAAAAGTTTTGCGAAGTTGCGACCCATAAGCATTGTTTTGAACAATTCAGTTATTTAGGGCCTGCCCTTGTCCACGTGTATTGCATAATTGCTTGGATTTTATTTGTTTTTCCTTTATCGATTCCATAACATCGATTTTAGTAGATTTTCTTTAACTTGATGATTCGAATTTTGTATTTTTATCCATATGATTGAATATTTGCTGATTTATATTTTTATTTCGTAGGCTTGTTAAAAGTTAGGTTTTTCGAGTTACAGCTTCTCACTTTTCTTTCATTGGACTTTCAAACTATTATATATATATATATATATATAAATTAAAATAACAAAAACTAAAGTGCAAGAGTGTGAATCAGTAACCACAGTATCAAACCGCGAGCAAAATAAAGCGTGTTGTGAAAAGCAAAAAGCAACGAGGAAGGGCCGAAAAAGTAGAGCACGGAGAGGCCAGGACAAGGAAAACATATTAAAGAATAGTATATCTGCCAGAAACGTCTTCAGGGGCACATTCTAGACAGATATACTAAAATCCATTGTTTCTATGATTGCATAAAAACACGTGGTTAAAATATTATGCAATCTGTGCCCAACAACGGAATAATAGAAAAAAAACAAATAGGATAAAATTCAATAATAGAATATAAAATACCACATAAACATGAAATATAAAATACCACATAGACATGAACATGAAAAATATAGCGCACAAATATACGAATTTGCAAAAAAGAGCAACTCACATGTCGAAAGGTCGTCACCGTGAAAAATCTTCAAATGAGTCCACCACATGCTACAATTTGAACGCTTACCTCGCTTACTACCACGTGGGAATAATCCAGACCAGAGGAAGTGGAAGTGGCAGTACATACTTTCGGAGAGATAAACCCAAGAGTTTAGAAACTGACCGAGATGTGACCACGATTATCGAAAACTTTGAAAGAATGGATAACACTGTTTTTTGGAGCCGTAGCCTGTTTTTTGTTTTATTAGCTTTTTAGATATCCGCCTTAACGGTTTTAAGAGTGTTTTAAACTTTTTTCTTTACCCGCCGAGGCGGTTTTTTTAAAAAATTTTTGTTTTTAGTGTAATCGAAATTACTGATTTTTAATATTTTTACATTTTTATTTTTGCCCGCCGGGGCGGTGTTTATTTTATGGTGTTTCCACGACTTTAGAATACTGTACTTATACTGCGATCTACAAATAAGGGGGGGAAATTGTACATAAAGCAAAGATTTTTGAGACGATTAATGTGTGTTAGTGTACACTTATTACTATCCAGGCGTTTAATGCGGAGCAGATAGCTAGTGATTAGATTTCTAAAAACTTGGTTGCTAAGGCAAGAAGAGAAATGTGGGAAGAATTTTACATTAAATTTAAATTGATGTCTCTTATCATAAATAGTAGTAGTGAAAGAGTTACAATGTATATCAATGGTGATGTCAAGATAATTTACAGATTTGGAAGGGTGGGATTCATTCGGTATTAATTCAAGATTGGATGGATATATATTAAGTGTGGGTAAAGAATCGTGTGCAGTATGAAAACAAAGAAAAACATCATCAATGTATCGAAAAATAGAAATGTTACGAGTGAACAGAGTGGATTTTCTTTCGTAGAAGTAAAGATAAATATTGGCGAGCATGGAGCTACTAGTGGATCCTTGCGGTACTCCAATCGTTTGGAGGTATACAGCATTGCCATGTACAAGATAGTTGTTGTTGTTGAGACCCAGACCGTCCGACCTACCAGAAAGGTGTAAGGTAACTGTATGGACGGCCGGGAAGTGCCACCCAATTTAGACCGGAACCCAGTGGGGGAGGCATCCACAGGGACCGTACCCTCCTTCCCCTACCACCAACCTCTCGGAAGGACTTACGGACCCACATGTTTAACGTGATCGTACTCCGCATGAACACGGCGGCATTTGTGGTAGCGTGCAAATCTAGCGCGCAAACCACGGGGATACCGCACCCGAGATGGCCAACAGCACGCGGTGTTCCGAGGTAGTCACCCACCAAGTACTAACCGCGCCCGATGCTGCTTGACTTCGGTGATCTAACGAGAACCGGTGTTTTCAGCACGGTACGGCCGTTGGCCCGTACAAGATAGTTGTGAAAAAGCACAAAATGCAATAAATTATTGAAGGTGGACGAGTCATATTTAGTAAGAGTATTTAATTTGAATTGATCGAAGAGTTGTTTAATGACAGAAAATAAATCTTTGATGTCGATGTTATTAAAAAGATCTTTAAAATCTAATGTTTGGAATGAATCAATGGCAGAAAAGGATTTCAGTTTTTGAATAAGTTCATAGCTATTTCGGATAATGCAATGTGGCTCAAGGGAAATAGCATGAAAAAGAATATTTAAGACTTTGAGAAGTTTTTTATTAGCTTTTGATGCATAAGAGTTGTGTCCACTGGTAACGGTTCTAAATTTTACTGGGTCCTTGTGAAATTTTGGTATGATTACTAAATATGGAAGGTTTAAATTTTGATGAGTATCAAAAAATTGTTTATACTTGGAAATAAGTTTGCGTTTTAAATCATGTATGGTTGTTTTTTGCAATTTGAAGGTATTAATTTGATTTAAATTGGATAATAATGTTTTAATGTAGAAAAATTTGCAGAAAATAGCATAGTTTGATGAAGCTTTGTCTACATACGTAAAAACTAGGAATTTCTGCATATGTGTAATACTTTGCTTTAGTTTTGATAATTGGAAATTAGACTGTGGAATATTCGAATGTGATAGCTTAAATTGAACATGGGATAAAATTTTAGATTTCCAGATACAAAAGGCTTCCATTGGTAGAGAATGTGTAATGGACATTTTATATATGAATTTATCAATATCAAGAGAGAGAGTGTTAAGGATAGAATAAGGATGATTTTTAGAAGGTAGTCTATATTTTGTTCCATATGACATAATGAGTTTTAAGGAAGGGTCGGTGATTATATCTAAGTTACCCGTTAGTACATGACCAAAATGGGTATTTATAAAAGGTTTCAATGCAGGTGAATGACAATTACAAAGATTATTTTTATCTATCGGAGTGGAGGACGATGGATCGGTAGATTTTGAAATCTGGTTATAGTTAAAAATAAGTCTACCGAATGGGATATTATATTTATATGATTTAACAATATTGATGTTTTTTATTGGAAATTCAAGTGATAGGTGATGGAAAAGTTTGGTGAGGTTGAAGGAATCAATGATTCGGTTTGAAAAGTTAATAACACAATAAGAGTTAGAGGGAGGGATACCTGGTTGAACATTAGCAGGCATTAAGCTACGTTTGATGTAATGCGCACGAGTGACAATTAAGTCAAAGAATAAGTGGGAGAAGTGAGAGCTTGACAAATTTAAATTAATGAAGACATTATAAACAGTGTTAAGAAGCTTTTTCTTAATAGCAAAAATCCAGGTTTTACATTCAGTCATATTGTAGGAAGTTTCATATAGATTTAAAAGCCTAATGATTTTAGTTTTAATGTAGAGAAAGTTTGAATTATTGCTAGTAGGTTTATTGACTTTACTACCTCTGTTAGTGCGTTTGGAATTTTGAGAATGATTAACATTGTTTGAAGTTTTGATGAGGTTGTATATTGATAAAAGTTGTGGTGTGTAGTCTGCAAATGTTTTTTTAACAATATTTTGGTTAAAAAGAAGTTGATTCAGACCATATATATATATATATATATATATAATAAAAGTTTGAAAATCCAATGAAAGAATAGAGAGAAAGAAGTTTCAACTCAAAAAACCCCAACATCAAAAAATGCCTTACAAATAAAAGTATCAAACAGAGAATCATCAATCAAGTGGAGGATAAAATGCAAACCTCTAGTCATCAAGCTGACGACAAACAAAAAACATCAATGGAAAGGAATCAATAAAATAAAATAAAATAAAATTCTAGCATGAAAGATTTACACGTGGACAAACCCTAGGCCTAATAATGAATTGTTCATTTCGACAAAACTCTTTGTCAAGTCCAAGTATTTTAGAAAAATGAACACAAAATGCATGTTTCTGATATCAGTGATAGATTATATCTATAAACACTGAAAACTTGGACAACATGCATAAAGATTGAAAAATAATATTCGGTATTTATGATATATATATATATATATATATATATATATATATATATTCATACAGGATCAAGGTAAATCATATTATCGATTGGAATTCAAACCTTGCAAAGTATGTCTTCAGAAATATAATAATTGGACATTTTAGAAGAAACCAAAATTATAATACTTTTAGGAAAGACTGCATTTGCAAATGTAAAAAATTTGCAGATGAAGCTATAAAAAGAAATTATCCAGTCAATTTTGTACAACATTATTACAAATCGTTTTTTAAAGAAAATTTGTAATCTGATTGTTGATATAGAGATTTAATATTTATGACTGCGTAACTATTATCCTGATATTTCTCTGCGCATGAGCAACTTTACTTATATAAAGAGACGTTCCATCGGGTTGGACTAGCGGATGTTTCTCCTTCATGGATTCGTTTACTTCTTTGGTTCTGAGTCTGTTCTGGTGCTTTTATTTTCGCACATTTGGGAGGCTGACCATGGAATTATGTTGGTTCCGTGAGCGTTACCCGGGTTGTAAAAGCTGCTTTAAGCGGGAAAGGGGTGTCGCAATCCACCCCTACCATTCTTATGTAATTCATATGGTCACTCCCGTTCTTTTCTACTTTCATTCATGTATTCTACTAGGGAATTTGAGCAGCATTTGCGCCTCCTCCTTTGTAGTGAATAGTTCTTTTAATTTCAGGCTTATTTGGGATATATCCTATTTTGTCTCACTTTATCGTAATAGTATATATATATATATATATATATATATATATATATATATATATATATATATATATATATATATATATATATATATATATATATATATATATATATATATATATATATATATATATAGAAGATTATTCACGCTGGCGGCCTTGTAAGTTGCCCTTTTTTTGCATGTTTGTGCATTTGTGCGCTATATTTTTCATGATTATGTGGTATTTTACGTCTAAAGTCTGTCCCCTTTGGTCTTTTTTCTGTTATTCTCGTTTATTCCGTTGTTGGGCACAGATTGCATAAAATTTGAACCACGTGTTTTTATGCAATCATAGAAACGACGGATTTTAGTATATCTGTCTAGAATGTTCCCCTGAAGACGTTTCTGGCAGATATACTATTCATTGATTTATTTTCCTTGTCCAGGCCTTTCCGTACTGTACTTTTCCAGCCCCTCCTCGTTACTTTTCCTTTCTGATATTAAATTATTAAATACACGTTATTATATTGCCCGCGGTTTGATATTGTGTTTACTGATTTGCACTCCTGCATTTTCGTTTTTATTATTTTGATATATATATATATATTTCAGAAACAAGCATTTTTGTGTTCATTTCGAAGGGATATATGGACTCGAAGAGAATTTTTTCAAAATGAACTTATCGTAAGCCTAAATCTCTTCCATGTGCAAGCTTTTTTGCTTGATTTTTTTGTTTTCTTATTTGCATTCCTCATTTTTTAAATTTGTTGATTGTCTTTGTCTTTATGACCTGCATTACGCTTTATTATTTCCTCTTTATGTCTTAATTTTTTTATTTCTTTGTATTTTGTAGAAAATTTTGGAATAGTGTATTATGAGTTACTACATACATTCTAACTTTGGATTTACTAATTTATATTTATATATATATATACATATATATTAGGCAGATTTTAAGATAGTGTATTTTGAGTTACTACTTCCATTCTACCATTGGATTTACAATTCTAATATTATATATATATATATCTATATATATATATATATACATACAATGAAATTTCACAATCTCTGTCAGTTGATAAAGAATCCTTAACAAATGTAGATAATGAATGCATTTATAAATTTGATAATTATGCTAAATTTATAAATCCACACTTGGGGCATATAGTTATTGGAGACTTAGCCATTGTTAAAGGCAAATCTTTAAGAACCATAATGTCATTTGATACAAAATTCAGGTTACCATCCTGTAATAACTATAATAATGTTTTAAAGTCAATAAACTTGACCTAGATAAATAAATTAATAGATTAGCTTCTAAATATGCTTAGCTTTTAGAGGGATTTTATATGTGGAAATTTACTTTATTCAAATCTATTAAAAATACCATTTGTAGTATTAATTTGTCTAGATCTATATATAATATTGATAAAACCTCTAATAATTATGATATTATCTGTAAAAAATTCTATATATAGTATCTGTTAGATTATTTGAAAAATAATAGTCAATCTAAGCTTGATTCACACTCCGTTAATAGTATCAAATTGAAAATTATCAATATGTATAGTGATTTAGATATTAATTATAAATTTTTGAAATTTATATTGTACTTATTTCTAAATTTCATAAAAATCCTATTAAATGTAGAACTGTAACGAGTGGTCATAATTCTTACTCTACTTTTGCTAGTAAATTACTATTAAATTATTTAAGTGTAATAAATAATAATTTACGTTATTCTAGTAATAACTACTTATTCTAAATAATAGTAAAGAATTAAAGAATAAATTAGCATCAGTAGGTAAAATAATAGGATTTCAAACTTTTGATTTAAAAGATCTATTTAATAATATTAAGATATCTGATCTTTATGATGTCATTTTAGCTCTATATAATGCTTATATTACTAATTAATCTACTCAAACTATATTTACCAATTTTCCTAAACTTCTCCACTTTGTTCTTTTCAATAATTACATATTTCAAGGTAATAAATTATACTTGCAAGTCTCAGGGGTTCCACAAGGTGGCTGTAGCAGCAGTCTGTTATCTAATTTATACCTACATCATTATGAAAAATCCTTTACTGCAACAGATTATAAAATTCACAGATATGTTAATGATCTGATATGTTTAGTATTTACTGATAAATATATCATAGATATAGATTTGTAACCGGATAATTTGGAATTAATTCTAATGAAACTACTATTAGTAATAATATTAATTATTTGGATTTAAATCTAATAATTGAACCTACTAATAGTATAATTACTAATTTATATGATAAAAAAAAAACTATTTTAAATTCAACATTAATAAAATATTACCATTTAATTCCTACAACTCAATTCAATTGTTTAGAAATATTATACTTAATCAACTTTTCCAATTTATAGATTATCAGATACAAATTTTCATGCATTGCACATTAATAACCTAAAAATTGCCAATAAATTATTTGAATATCCAGCATATTTAGTAAATGGTATTGTTAATAAATTTCGAATAGTTTAAAAATCTCTCCTTAGTATCTTATTTCAGCCGAACATCTACATTCTCTTAAATTTACATTGCCATTTTTTGACATCCACTTATACCTTTGCATCTATGTTTTTTATTTTTCTTGCCCTTTAATTTTGCAGCTTTTACTGTGGAATATCACATTTTGCTGCCTTTACGCAATACTGTTATTTGTTACTCACAATTGACAACAGTAGATCTCTACTTTTATCTTTAGCGATTGACAACATAGGTCTTATCATTTAATGCTCGACTTGATAGTACATTTGAAGAGTATTTTCAGGTATTTTGTTTCCTATCGAATTTTTCAATCTCTATGCTTGTAGTCTAAATAACACGAGTTTATAGTTAAAATCTATCTCGTGTTTCCGAAACAAGCATTTTTTGTGTTCATTTCGATTAAATATTTGGACTTGAATTTTTTCGAAATGAATAATTCTTAAGCCTAGTGCTTCTCCACGTGTAAAGCTTTAATGCTTGGTATTTTGTGTATTCCTATTTTCGATTCCACACCATTGATATTTGTTGATTATCTTTAGCTTGATGACTAGTAATATGCTTTTAATTTTCCTCATGATGGTTGTATTTATGTTCAATGCTTCTTTGTAATTTGTAAGCAATTTTTAAGTTAGAGTATTATGAGTTACAACAACTCTATACTGTCATCGGATTTTCATTATATATATATATATATATATATATATATATATAACACCATAAAATAAACACCGCCCCGGCGGGCAAACATAAAAATGTAAAAATATTAAAAAACAGTAATTTCGATTACACTAAAAACGAAAATTTTTTTTAAAAAAACCGCCTCGGCGGGTAAAGAAAAAAGTTTAAAACACTCATAAAACCGTTAAGGCGGATATCTAAAAAACTAATAAAACAAAAAACAGGCTACGGCTCCAAAAAACAGTGTTATCCATTCTTTCAAAGTTTTCGATAATCGTGGTCACATCTCGGTCAGTTTCTAAACTCTTGGGTTTATCTCTCCGAAACTATGTACTGCTACTTCCACTTCTTCTGGTCTGGATTATTCCCACGTGGTATTCAGCGAGGTAAGCGTACAGATTGTAGCATGTGGGGGAATCATTTGAAGATTATTCACGGTGACGACCTTTCGACATGTGAGTTGCTCTTTTTTGCAAATTCGTATATTTGTGCGCTATATTTTTCATGTTCATGTCTATGTGGTATTTTATGTTATATAATTGAATTTATCCTATTTGGTTTTTTTCTGTTATTCCGTTGTTGGGCACAGATTGCATAATATTTTAACCACGTGTTTTTATGCAATCATAGAAACAACGGATTTTAGTATATCTATCTAGAATGTGCCCCTGAAGACGTTTCTGGCAGATATACTATTTTTTAATATATTTTCCTTGTCCTGGCCTCTCCGTGCTCTGCTTTTTCGGCCCTTCCTCGTTGCTTTTTGCTTTTCACACACGCTTTTATTTTGCTCGCGGTTAGATACTGTGGTTACTGATTCACACTCTTGCACTTTAGTTTTTGTTATTTTAATTTATATATATATATATATATATAATATATATAATATATATATATATATATATATATATATATAATATATATAATATATATATATATATATATATATATATATATATAAAAATTAAATGATTTTAATCGATCGATTAAAATCATTTAATTTTTATTTATATATATATATATATATAATATATATAATATATATATATATATATATATATATATATATATATATATATATATATATATATATATATAGGGTGTCCCCAAAAGATTGAAACACACTTTAATTCTTTATCTATTGGAGATAAGTGGGCGATGTAAATTGCAACAAAAATGTTGAAAGTAATTTAGGAAATAAGATTACGTTAATGAAATAATCCTCCCATTCATTTTCAAATAGTTACACTTTTTAAATTTTTATACGACCCCCTTAGACACATTGGGTCAATCAGAAAATTTTTATTTTTAATGTAACAAGATTAAAGGAAACCGCATATCTATATCTTTAAAATCAACTGAATTATGATAAAGGAAAAAATCTAACTCGTGCCACTTTTCCGTACCATGTGAAAGGCTGTTTCATCAGTGAAATTAGGGATCATAAACAAATGGATGATGGAAATTGTTTAAATTAAAAATACGTTAATATGTGTCAAAATTTTTTATCACGAATGCATCTAAATAAAGCATTACACAGACAGAGATCATATAAAGCAGTGGTACTCATTACGGGGTTGGGTATCCTATGTATTATCATCCAGTTTTATCTTTTTTGTGATATGTGACAAATTTACATTTCTAATTTGATATAGGGACCTCATTTACAATGTTCAATTTCAATTACATATAACTCACTCAATTTTAAAGATACAGATATGCGGGGTTTTTTTAATGGATCTTATTGCATTAAAAATAAAATTTTTCTGATTGACCCAGTTTGTCTAAGGCGGTCGTATAAAAATTTAAAAAGTGTCACTTTTTGAAAATGAACGGGAGGACTATTTCATTAACATAGTGTTATTTCCTACCTTACTTTCAACATTTTTGCAATGTTCATTGCCCACTTATCTCCAAAAGATAAAGAATTAAAGTGCGTTTTAATCTTTTTGAGACACCCTGTATATATGTATATATGTATATATGTATATATATATATATATATATATATATATATATATATATATATATATATATATATATATATATATGTATGTGTATATATATATAATGTATATATATATATATATATAATAAAAATAAATATAATAAGGCTAATTTAAAATATGAATAGTGGCATAACCTGGTTCAATAACATTAAGGGGTTAATAATGTAAAAGAGGATTTGAAATAAGATATCTAACAAAAGGAAACCAATGATACCAGAGAATTTAAATTGATCTTAATTTTAAACTATAAGGTAATATAATTAATAATACATGGGAATAAATTAACATTCAAGAATGATACATACAAACTAAGCACGAGCATCAAAGGATTGTCAAAAGCTAGCTAGAGGTTCAAAATATTAAAATGAATGTATATATAAAAAAAAAATTATAAAGATAAGATGCAAATTCAATATATGAAATTAGATAGAACTGACTGATAGAACTGTAGATGCAACTTTTAAGGATCTTTGCGCGCGCGCGCGCGCACGCACACACACACACATATATATATGTATATATATATATATATATATATATATATATATATATATATATATATATATATAATAGTTTGAAAGTCCAATGAAAGAAAAGTGAGAAGCTGTAACTCGAAACGCCTAACTTTCTAACAAGCTTACAAAATAAAAGTATAAATCAGCAAATCTTCAATCAAATGGAAGAAAATACAAATTTCGAATCATCAAGTCAACAACAACTAATTGTATTACGTGCTAAAATATTTGAAACTTGACGTCATTGCAAATCGTTACTTATGCAATAATAACACTTCAAACTCATTATATTTTCCCAAATTTTGTCAATTTTAGCTGACTCGTGCAATACAGACTCACGGAATTCACCATTCATCTGTCTTGACTCAACAAAGATGATATCGAAGTTTATTTAACGTCGTTAAAAATAAAACATTACAGTAAAAATGATTTCCAAAAATTGAAATGCATCTCTTCGAGAGATCTTAAATATTTCAGTGAAACATAAAAATGTAACACTTTTGTTTGCAAAACAAATAAAACACCTAGCCATTCAAGATTTTCACGGCTGTTTATAGATGTATGAAATTATTACGAGGTGGATTTCAGGAGTCTTAAATGCGTCCTAAATAGAAGGAATTCCCATGCTTCCCATTTTAAACACTTTTTAACAGAGTTGAAAAGTGTTAATGACTTGGTTTATCCTGTCTGTCTTTCCGTTCACACGATAACTGTCGTAAAAATGACTTTATTAAGATGAAATTTTAGTAGGTTGTTGAGACGGTCTGTGGGACATGCGGAAATATAAAATAATAATATCACCCCATTAGTTTCGGATGGAACCCGGGTTGAAAAAATGAAATACATTGAACCCTACGAGACCTCATTTTTCAAACATTGTTTAAGCGAAGTTAAATTTCACAAATGGCTTCGAAAATTTTAGAAAATGTTCAAATGATCCCATAAAATATATATAAAAAAAATGTCAGCAAAATAGATTCGGTAGTTTTTTAAATAAAAATTAAAATAATAATGACACCCATATTATAGGAAGAACTCATGTGACCCACTTCAAAATAAAATAAGGTATCCATCTTTTTTCCCAGTGATTTTTAAAGTTCTTTTAAATTTATATTGAGTGTTGCTTCCGTCCTAAAACCGCTTTATTTTTGCGTATTTTCTGTGGATCTATATTCTGAGCCGACACAATTACAATACTTTTGAGTTTAAATGCTCAGCAAACTTTGATTATTTTACAACGAAGCCTCATTTTAATGGATACAGAATGTAAACAAGTGATTGTAAAGATGAGTTGTATAAGAATGGCTGAAGTTTTTCTTTTTCGCGCAAAATTATTGAGCTCTGGAGTCTGGAATAAAAGTGTTATGAATGAATTATTCATTGCTTTTACATAGAAAAGGAGGCGATTCTATAGCATTGTCTTTTTTTGATAAGTTTTAAGTTTCCAAGTAAAATAAATTATTGTGGTGTTGTGATTATTAAAGAAATATCACCCCTGAATGTATCGCATTTTAGAGATGTTTAAATAAAATTGCATTGGAGTTGGAAAGTGTTTCATAATCAATGCCTTTATGAAGGATTGATCTTTCTTGTATTTTGTACCTCTTCTCTTACGTCCATCACACCTCAAAATTTTAGGGCTAATAAGTGGCTGCCTGTAGCCTATGGGATTTAAAATTCAATGAAATTTCGCATCATAATCAACATTTCTTTTCTTGGTCTGGAAGCAATTAGTTCTGTTGCCATCATACGCGCGAACAGCCTATATCAAAATAAGATTTTAACACATTCATGAACATTATACAATTTTTAATAATATTATTATCGGACTCACCTTTCTGAGAAAATGATCCCACAGGCATTCACTTTTGATTATGAGCCATAAAACTCTTAGGTATTATGGACGTACAAGAGAAGAGATACAAATTAAAATGTGAAATTATTATATATACCACAGGTAAAGCCAAGTGAGCCATAAAACTTATGAGGCATAACACTTATGAGCCATTAGGTATGATCGACGTATAGAAGAGATACAGAATAAAATGGGATTCATGAGAATTCACTCTGTTTATGGCACTTTTTAGACGTCTGATACACCTTATTTGGCACGATTTATTTAGAATTCTATACATCATGACTTCTAAATAAATTCGTAGTTATTAAAGAGCAGCCATGATCCCCCCCCCGCCCCCCCAAAAAAAAGATAAATGAACTGTTGAATAAAAATTTCATAGCATACACCTATACGAGTAGAATCCACATTGACAACATTAGCACGTGGACCGGAATCACGTGCATCGGACGAAAACAATTAACTCCTCTTTCCATTTCACAGATAAAGAGGATGGACGAAAGGTGGGCAAGTTTCAGCCAGTCTATCTAATCTGTAGAAGCCGGACTTATCGTCAACATCCCATCAAACGATGAACCAGCTATTAGAAGCTACGATCAACAGGAAAGAGAATGAGTTATGAAAAGGCGCCAGGCGTTTTTCCGAATGCCCTCATCATTTATTAAACTACAACTCGTCTGCGTATTTCCAGACCTTCCAGTCCCCCGATAGCCTGGAAGAACGAGTCGTTTCACACTTGTATCAATCATGGAATAGAATCAAACGAAGCCGAATTTTTCATTTACGTCCCACCTCCCCTGTGGGGGAACAAAGGAAACGGGTGGTGGGTTTTTTCGAAAAGTTTTTTAAGACTCTCCAGACGATTTCCCACCACACATACACCACCCTCATCCACCGGAAACCTAGAAGCCTGAATCTATGTAATTATAATATTATTAGCCAACAGACAGAACTTAACATAGCCGCATTACCGTCAAGCAGCCCCCCCCCCCCCCCCCCCATGGCATAGAAGGCTGTATATTTTCACAGAGGTGAGGTGAAAGCCTCTCAGAACTATCCCAAAGCGTTTTTCAAAGGAAAGCGTTCCGAAGCATTTTTTTTATTTTTTATTTTATTTATTTTTTATTATTTATATATATATATATATATTTCCTACAGCGTTTTTCAAAGAGTGGAAACTTGAAACCCTTGGAGTTCCGCGACGTGATAGTTTTATGTAAATGTTTTTAAAAATAAAAAAACACGCGTAAAATTTGAATGCATAATTCGGATCAAAATAGGAATTTTCTCATTATTTGAGGTTCCGCCATCAAATTGCAAAAGTTTGAAAAGAAAAAGAAAGTTTGAAAACACTGATCTCGAAAGCTGCAATTCAACTATTGGGCAGAAACTAACGGAGCTAATTTTTAATCGAGACAGCTTTTTTCGTCATTATGCCTACATTAGTAAACAAGATGAAATTGAGTGGCTCTACTTCAACTTTCTCATACCAGAATTCATTTTAAGTAGCCTATTTTTTATTTATTTTTTGTTTGTGTGTGTGTGTGTGTGCAAATCTTACAATTTAAAAAAAAAAAAAAATGTGTTTTTGGCCCAAATGATCACAATTATACCCTTTATTTTAAAGGGCTTGAAAAAATATCTTTAAATCGAAATCAAGTTTGAATTATTGTACCTTAATGTAATAACGAAAGGCATTAAATCCTAGAATGGCATTCTCATTAATTCCTAGAATATATAAAGACAAAAGGCAAAAAGTAAAGCACCCTAATATGTATAAGACCTACCCAGAAATAAACATTTCTTAAAAGTCATTACGAACCCTGTGCTTCTCATCCCAGGTCCTCCAAAGGCAGGCACACGCGCACGAAAGAAATGCAAGACGACAAAACCGATTAGAAGACCACACCTTTAAAAATGACGACGGGGGTGGGGGTGCAACGGCCTTACTAATAATATGAGATTATCGAAAACGGCAGTCTTTCCATATGCTCCAAGCTTCAAGAGGAATACGGGAGGGAGAGAGCGGAGGAGGACCCATATCCAACCAGATCGATATTTTCTCCACTCCGACATGACAACGACTGCAGTGGAGGCCCGAAAGAAATGATTCTCCCTTTCGCAGCTAGGGCGCAGGCATACAGATGGATGATCCATTGTTTGAAACCAGTGGATCGGTTGGGATCCCATTAATGGAGGAGTGGGTCCCAAATTTTTGGAGGTGTGTCACTTTTTATCGAAGTATAAATCGAGTCAATTTGTAATTTGAATTGCATTTTTGACGAGGGTATAAATATGTGAACTTTGCGTTGTCCGCAGACGTGGTCTTTAAAATATATATGGAGCATGATCTCTAATAAGACGGTTCCACCTCAGACCTTCCGTTCTCGAAGCATTGCACGGCTTTCTAAAAATGAAAGCCTATCATAAAATATGTTATAAATTTGGCGAAATATCGGCAACGGGCGATTTTTTTTATGGACTGCCAAATGAAAATAGAACGCTAGGTCACGCCAAATGAATGAATTAATAACTAATGCATTTCAATATAGTACAGCGCTTAGCAGATGTTAGCAATAGTTTAATTGCCGAGTAATATTTAATTGGATAGTTCATTTGCTATGATATATCCAGTAAGATTGTATTTGTAATAATATTAATATTTGTTATAGTATTATCTATTCATTACAAACTGGGCTCACATATCACACACTTCAGAGTCATCAAACCATTTTTCTTTTTATTACTTATATACTTTTTATTTAGTTGCCCACTGAATCCCTATAACCAACAGCTTAGATTTTAGAAAAATAGGTTGCAGTCGGTAACAGTCCAATATTGGGTCTCCTACCTTATTACATCGACCACTGTGACTCTTCCATCAAAATAAGCGTCAAAGGTGACCCGCTCCTAGTCCTACCTGTCGTATGGTAAACCCATGATCCAATATCTTCGGGGGTGCGATCTAGAATTTACGTATTTATTTTGGGGGTCAGCCTTTTCGTTGGGCCAGCTGCACTCCGAAGAAATAGAAAACAGGATGTCGGAGTTTCTTTAGATATCATATTGTCACCGAAAGATTTAACGTTTGTCCGTTTCGGACGGATCATAGGTCTGGCGGCCTGTTTTGAATTAGTGGCCGAAAGCATATCAGTTTCGAAGGGCTTGAGAAGGGGCTTTTTTTGTTTCTGGAGGTCTAAAGCCAATGGCAATGCTTTGGGGTCAAGGGGTTAAGACCTAGAATCCAATGAGGTAGTTGTATGCGCCTCAGGGACGTGTTTTAAAATGTTGGAGAGAGAGAGTTTTCAGAAATTTGAAAAAGGAGTGAGGAGAATGAACTAGGACTCGAGGGCGAAAAGAGCCCTCTTTTTAAGTGCGTTGGATCCTGAAGGATCAAAGACCGCAACTCGGGCAGTGATGTTGGTGAGTTACCCATTTGGGACTTTTTGCTTATTTTGTATTTGTTCGACCTCTCTCTCCATGTTAAGGTGATTAAATGTATCATAGGGATGTTTTAAGCTTAATTTTTAATTACCATCTTTTCCATTTTAGTCTGTGAGACTATATATACTTTTGTTTTTGTTTATCTTAAAGTGGTATACTTTCCATTTTGAATATGGGAAGTGGTCTTTTAAATATTTTGAATCAGTTTTATGTAAGTATTTATATAGTGTAAATAAATTAATGTTTTGTGTATACTCACGGCCTTTCTCTTCTTCGCGCTCTAACCGGGCGTGTCCTAAAAGAGGTAAGTTACCTTAGGACACTACCATATGATTAACAAAGACAATGACATACGTTTGACATTCTTTTGTTTTAAGTTTTTTTACTTTCCTTTCCTTGCAATACATGGTAATTAATGTATAGGGAAAGTATTGGAATCATTTTGAAAATCGCAACTCGAGTGATCACAGGATCTACACGTTTTGGGACCTCTAAAATACGAAAAAACTATTTTTTGCGTGGCGTTTGTCTGTGTGTGTGTCTGTGCAATGTATGTATCCACTCTAACTCAAAAACGAATGGACCCAATTTCAGAAAATTGAGTAGGTAAGTCACTTGTGTGTGACCCTGGTGCTGATTAGATCTAGTACGATTCGTGGTAAAAGAACCCGCTTTTTCTTGCCAAATGGCCCGCAAAAATGGTCTGTATCCACTCTAGCTAAAAAATTAATAGATCCAATTTTACGAAATTTGTTAAATACGTCACTTGTGAGTGACCCTGGTGCTGATTAGATTTTGGCACGATTCGGAAAAAATAGCCTGCTTTTTGTGTGTGTGTGTGTGAACTGGCCCGCAAAAATTGTCAAAATCTAAAATAAAAGACTACGTATGATCTAATATATCCATTAAAGGTTTGTTTTACACGTTATTTTTAACGATCAAGAGAATAAGATCCACCCCATGACACTAGCACTATCCGTTCTCGAGATATTTTAGATTTTTCGCATTTTCGTTACGCCACTTTTGAAAATAATCCAATTACCCAATGAGAAAGAAAATTGAATTAGAAGTGTCCATTCAGTGCCATTTTAAATAATGATAGGTGTTATTTTGTGGCATTAAACTTAATTTAATGAATTATTGAACCAATGAAGAAAACGTGAAGCTGAGTCTGCAGGGAAAGTCATGTGCTATGCCCACATCCAATGTTTATTTTTTCTGTAGCGAAGCCACAAAAAATACGAATCCATACGACAAGGGAAGCGTCCAACCCATCTCTCTTTGTTAGAGGAATAATCATAGTAGAGCAGTTTCATTAGACAAAATGACTAAATGAATGATTTTGCACGCTTTATTGAGAACATCATATTACAGAGTCCCTTTCTGCGCACGGTCATCGATCTTGTTGTAATGACGGGCTGTGAGTATTAAAAGTATCATTTGAGATAGACCGAAGTTTTACTTTCAGTTTTGAAGTGGAATCGGATGTAGTCAGCACATGGCTTTCCCTGCAGACGCATATTCACGATATCTTTTTTTTTTCTTCAATCATTCATTATACTGAGTTGAATGGCACAAAATAACGCCCACAATTATTTAAAATGACACTGAATGGGCACTTTTAATGCCATTTTCGTTCTCAGTGGGTAACTGGACTTCTTTTCAACGGTGGCGCAGCGTGAATGCGAAAAAATTAAAATATCTCGAGAACGGCTAGCCGTAGTGTCCTGGGGTGGGTCTTATTTCTTTCATTGTTAAACATTATGTATAAAACAAATATTTGATGGATATATATATCGTAGTTTTTTATTTTAGGTTTCGATGATTTTTGCGGGTTAATCAGCACCAGGGTCACCACACGTGACTTACCTACCCAATTTTATGAAATTGGATCCATTCGTTTTCAAGTTAGAGTGCACATATATTGAGCAGACCGACACAGAGATAGACAGACACACAAACATCACGCTAAAAATAGTGTTTTCGTGTTCTAGAGGTCCCGAAATGTAGATCTGTCGAAGGTTCCCGTGAAGGTCCCTGAGGAGGTCCCCGAGGTGCAGATCCTGAGAAAAGTGGAGTTGCGATTTTCAACATGATTCCAATCCGTTCCCTATACAGTATCATATATTGCAGGGGAGGTAGAAAAAATCAATATTGGCGGGATTAACCCAACCATTTTAGACTTTTTCGACAACTCTAGCACTCGCACACGGTGAGACGCCTGCAGAATGGCTGTACGAATATTCACCAAGACACCTTCTTCTGCAAAGGAGAACGTAAAAAAGTCTCCATTTCAACCGTTTCTTGCACAAGATACACCAGAGAACAATTTAGCTGGGGAATAAGCCGCGAAAGAAAAGAAAATTCACTATAATTCAATAAATCGGGCTACACAGACCACGAAAAATATCTAGAGTGAGCATCTCCAGTCGATTTTCTCATACGAGTACGTTTCTGTTCCACTGAGTTGAGTGACACGTGTTCCATTCTTGAGTGACAACGTACAAGTTCCACTCCGTCTAGTGACACTTGCAACGTTGTTGAGTGTTACAATGTACAAGTTCCATTCGTGTCCGCTGATTTTAGTCACTTTTAATGATCTGTATGTATCAAAGTCTATCAGAATGACGACTATTTAACATTGTCAAATCCATTAAGCTGAAGACAGTAGAGTCACTCATATTAAGCGCGGTTAATCGACACTTAAGGGCCTGAAAATCAGAGCAAGACGGGATATTTATAGTACACGGAACAAAATATTTTTTTTTACAAACATTTTATTGAAAAATAAAACTATTATGTTGTTATTGTAGCAATTATACGTATTATGTTATTTATGATTTATTAAACTGATTTGTATGAAAAATACAGAAAAAAAAATGTTACACAAAGCCACATTCTTTTAAAGAAGACAGTCATGAAGAAGACAGTCATTATGCGTATGAGCGAGAGTCCATTATAGCAGGGTCCGTACATCTGACGTAAAATAGCAATGAAATAGTAAAATGGCAATGAACGTGTGTTGACCCCAATTTTATGTAAGGTTGAAAATTAAAACCTTAAAACAAAAGAGACAGATCATTTTAATCAAAGAAATTTCAATATGCATAATGAGTTAGACATAATATAATTAAATTGTGCATTTTGTTTAAGATTCAAAGCATAAACAAAATGAAATTGTACGTATTACTATTTGTAAAATAAAATAATCTTTATTTGTTTCTTTTGGTAAACAATATCTTTTATGTCATTTTCAATTTTGGTCAATGGCTCAAAAATGCATTCTGGAACATCGTCTACTGTTGAAAAATTAAATAAATTTTGTCTATCTTAATGAAAAAACGTATATAGCGATGTTTAGAACACGCAGTGTCCACTGACCTTAACCGGGGTATCCGCATTTGTAAGTAATAACAAGAAATCCATCTGAGAAAGAGCAAAACTCACCGTGGAATACACGAGAGTCCACTATATATACGTATATATATACGTATGTGTTGTTGTTGAAATCCAGACAGTCCGACCTACCAGAAAGGTGTAAGGTAACTGTTTGGACGGTCGGGAAGTGCCACCCAATTTAGACCGGAACCCAGTGGGGGAGGCATCCACAGGGACCGTACCCTCCTTCCCCTACCACCAACCTCTCGGAAGGACTTTCGGACCCACATGTTTAACGTGATCGTACTCCGCATGAACACGGCGGCAGTTTTGGCAGTGGCTGGAATCGAACCCGGGCCTACCGAGTGCAACTCCAGCGCGCTAACCAATGGGCTACCGCACCCCATATACGTATGTGTTGTTGTTGTTGTTGAAACCCAGACCGTCCGACCTACCAGAAAGGTGTAAGGTAACTGTTTGGACGACCGGGAAGTGCCACCCAATTTTGACCGGAACCC
The DNA here is from genome assembly GCA_951213105.1 of Amaurobius ferox. NCBI lineage: Eukaryota > Metazoa > Arthropoda > Arachnida > Araneae > Amaurobiidae > Amaurobius > Amaurobius ferox. Next base: position 6,531,155 of record OX578135.1, on the reverse strand, counting down.
AGTGGGGGAGGCATCCACAGGGACCGTACCCTCCTTCCCCTACCACCAACCTCTCGGAAGGACTTTCGGACCCACATGTTTAACGTGAACGTACTCCGCATGAACACGGCGGCAGTTTTGGCAGTGGCTGGAATCGAACCCGGGCCTACCGAGTGCAACTCCAGCGCGCTAACCAATGGGCTACCGCACCCCATATACGTATGTGTTGTTGTTGTTGTTGAAACCCAGACCGTCCGACCTACCAGAAAGGTGTAAGGTAACTGTTTGGACGATCGGGAAGTGCCACCCAATTTTGACCGGAACCCAGTGGGGGAGGCATCCACAGGGACCGTACCCTCCTTCCCCTACCACCAACCTCTCGGAAGGACTTTCGGACCCACATGTTTAACGTGATCGTACTCCGCATGAACACGGCGGCAGTTTTGGCAGTGGCTGGAATCGAACCCGGGCCTACCGAGTGCAACTCCAGCGCGCTAACCAATGGGCTACCGCGCCCCATATATATATACGTATGTGTTGTTGTTGAGACCCAGACCGTCCGACCTACCAGAAAGGTGTAAGGTAACTGTTTGGACGGCCGGGAAGTGCCACCCAATTTAGACCGGAACCCAGTGGGGGAGGCATCCACAGGGACCGTACCCTCCTTCCCCTACTACCAACCTCTCGGAAGGACTTACGGACCCACATGTTTAACGTGATCGTACTCCGCATGAACACGGCGGCAGTTCTGGCAGCGGCGAGAATCGCGCGCTAACCACTGGGCTGCCGCGCCCGAAAAGAGCCAACAACACGCGGTGATATACGTATGTGTGTAATACTGTTGGAAATAGTCCAGGGAAGATACGTATTACGTTATCAAAAATCTACTTTATTAGATGCCACTAGAAATAGATATAGTTACATATCCTGATCGTCGACCAGCTCGCACCAAATCTCAGTGTAGTCTGCATAGTTTTTCACAAATTACATTTCAGCGGAGGAGGGAGGGATATGAGGAATGAGGCACAGGCTGTCTTCGCGTTTTAGGCCTTAAAAATCGAATTGGGAAAGCAGTTTCATATGAGAAAGTATATGCATTGGTTAAGATGAGTGACCCTATATGGTATGGTCGAGGAAAAGAGAAAGTGTTGGCAGACTTTGTTAATATGAGTGGCGTGGGATAGAATTTAATGTAATTGCAATATGTGCTGAACATGTAATAAGAATTTGGAATCACAATTGTGAAAGAAAAGGGTGCGTTATTGGGAAAGGCTTAGAATTTCTGTATCATATATATATATAGTGCTTATTCCAAAATTTCATAAAAATCCTATTAAATTTAGAACAGTTACTAGTGGCCATAATACTTACTCTACTACTGCGAGTAAATTATTACTAAATTCTTTAAATCTAATAAATAATAGTTTAAGCCAGACTAGCAATAACTACCATATTCTAAATAATAGTAAAGAATTAAAGAATAAATTAACATCTCTTAGAAAAATAATAGGATTTCAAACTTTTGATTTTAAAGATCTTTTTAATAATATTAAGATATCTGATCTATATGATGTAATTTTAGCTCTATATAATGCTTATATTACACCTCTTTCAAATCAAATTAAATTTAAAAATTTTCCTAAACTTCTTCACTTTGTTATTTTCAATAATTATATTTTTCAAGGAAATAAATTATACTTACAAGTCTCAGGAGTTCCACAGGGTGGCTGTAGTAGCAGTATGCTAGCTAATTTATACCTTTATCATTATGAAATGTCATTTACTTCAATAGATTATACTTTTTACAGATATGTTGATGATCTGATTTGCTTAGTACATACAGAAAATTATCTCATAGATATAGATTACTATCCAGACAATTTGGAATTAATACCTAGTGAAGCTACTATTAATAAAAATGTTAATTTTTTGGATTTAAATCTTTTTATTGATCCTTCTAATAGAATTGTTACAAATTTATATGATAAAAAAGACTTTTATAATTTTAATATTAATAAAATCTTACCTTTTAATTCCTGTAACTCGATTCAATTGTTTAGAAATATTATACTCAATCAGCTTTTTAGAATTTATAGATTATCTGATAAAAAATTTCATGCTATGCATATCAATAATCTCAAAATTACTAGTAATTTATATAAATATCCCACTTATTTAGTAAATAGTATTGTTAAAAAATTTAAAATAGCTGGATTTTCATAATTCTTTCCATAGTATCATATAATTCTATTCATAGTATCTTATATTAGCCAGTCATCTCCATTTTTTTTTTTTTTTTTTTTTTTTTTTTTTTTCCCCCATTCACTTCCCACTTAAGCATTACCTTTATTTGCCCCTCTTTTTAGTAGCTCTTATTGTATATTAATACTTTTTCTTTACATTTCGCTTCACAGTTTTTCAATTCTTATGAATGGCAACAGTAAATGGTTTTTTATTTTTTCTTTACGAATGGCAACACTGGTCTCTTCTATCAGTGTTCCCTCGATCCCTGTAATGAATCGTCTGTACACATGCTGTGCTTTTTCCAGGTATTCATTTTTTCTTCTTTATTCCATCTTTATGTATGTCGTCCAAGTAGAAATAGTTCATAGATTTAATCTATCTATTTCTTCAGAAACATACATTTTTGAGTTTGCTTCTACAAAAAACTTGGACATGATTAGATTTTTGTAGAGGTTAACAATTCATGATTTAGGCTTAGAGCCTCGTCCACGTGTAAGGCGTTTGTGCTTGATTTCGTTTGTTATACTTATTTAGATTCCATACCTTTGTATTATATTTTTCATTGACTTGTTGATTCGATATTAATTTTTTTATTTTTTCCATATGCTTGAGGATTAATTGATTTTTACATTTGTTTTGTACGACAGTTAGATAGTTGAATTTAGTTTAAGTTTTTCTTTTTTTGTTTCCATACCTTTTAATTTGGTTGATTTTCTGTAACTTGATAGCTAGTGTTTTGTATTTTTAATCCATTTGATTGATGATTTGCTGTATTATATTTTATTCTGTGGGTGTTTTTAAAAAGTTAGGTTTATCGTGTTACATCTTCTTACTTTTCGTTCATTGGATTTTCAAACTTCTATTATTATATATATATATATATATATAAAATGCCTTGTTATTTCCTGTTTTTAACACTTTACAACAAAGTTGAAAAGTGTTTATGACTTTGTTCATTCTGTCTGTCTGTCCGTTAGCACTATAACTACCGTAAAAATGACTTTATCAAAATGAAATTTCAGTATGTTTTTCAGACGGTCTGTGGGACCTATGGGAATATAAATAAATAATATCACCCAATTAGTTTTTTATTGAGCCCGGGTTGAAAAAATGAAATACATTGAACCCTATGGGACCTAATTTTTCAAACATTTTTTAAGTAAACTTCACGAATTGCTTCGAAATTTTTAGGAAATATTTACATTATCCCATAGAATATATAAAAAAAAATTCAGTAAAATATGTTAAGTAGTTTTTTAATTAAAAATTATTTAATATAGGGAAAAAAACAAATTCAATTAAATTCTGACTTTGAGATATCCTCCAGAAAAAAAAGAGAGATATATTATATAATAAATATCTTTCCAAGTGTTTAATCATTTTGCATATGAGAAAGGCCTCACATTTTAAAATAAATTTGGTAGATAACAATTTTTCATTTTTTTTTAAATTTTATATAACTCTTCATGATATACTTATTTGATGGCATTTTTAATGCACTTTCCTACGTCCTAGAGAGTTAAAATTTGGTACACAGCTTAAATTTGTTGAACATTTTATTCGACAAAAATTTGACGGATCTTTAAATATAGTTCATACATTTTTTCGAAATGGCCTGAAAATAATCCCCGTTCACTTCTATAAATCATTGTTGTAATATTGTTAAAAATTCTGATGTGGACAGCACATGTCTTTCCCTGCAGACTCATATTCGTTCTCTTTATTTCTTCAATAATAATTTGAGTTTATCTGCACAAACTAACAACCATAAGTATTTTAAATGACATTGCATTTACACGTTAAACTTAAATTTGGTTATCATTTGATAGCTGGACTTATTGTCAAAGGTGGCGTAGCGAAAACGCAAAAAAACTAGAATATCTCAAGAACGGCTAGTCCTAGAGTAATGGGGTTAGTCTTATTATTTTTGTTGTCAAAAATCACGTATAAAATAGGAATTTAAATTGATATAATTGAGCACACGTAGTCTTTTATTTTTATATATAACGATTTTTGCGGGCCATTTCGCAAAAATAGCCCGTTCCTTTTTCCGGAATCGTACTAGAATAACCTACAAATGATTTATATACAAAATTTTGTTAAATTTGGTATATAAATCACTTGTAGGTTATTGAAATATTATACACCAAATTTTGTTAAATTTGTTCCATTAGTTTTTAGCTAGAGTGGATAAAGGCAATTTCTGCGGCCATTTCGCAAAGGCAGATTCTTTTATTACGAATCGTACTATAATCTAATGAACATCAGGATTTCCCACAAAAAACATACCTACCAAATTGCATGAAATTCAGTCCATTAGTTTTTCAATTAGAGTGGATGTAATATCCACACAGACACACAGAAACATACACAGATACACCCTTACACACAGACGTCTTCCTAAAAATAGTTTTTTCGTGTTCTAGAAGTCTCAAAACGTGTAGATCCTTTGAAAATTCGAGTTCCAATCTTCGGCACGATTCCAATACTTTGAGTACATACACATACACACATATATTATCTCCGGCCGTCGAAATAGTTGCTCTAAGTCCTCGGACGAGTCGGACGGTCTGGGTCTTCAACACATATATTATCTGTGCGTCTGTGTATTATCTGTGTATCTAAATTCCGTGCCTATGCAATTACAATAGTTGTGATTTTAAATGATCCCTAAACTTTTATTATTTCTTCAACGAAGCCTAATTTTAACATATGCCGAATGCAAATAACTCAAGCGATTGTAAGATGAATTACATAAGAATTGCTGAATTTTTTTCACACAAAATTATTTAGCTCTGGAGTCTGGAATACAAGTTATATGAATGAAATATTCATTGATTTTGCATAAAGAATCAGATGATTTATATTTCGATACAGTTTTAAATATTTAAGTATAATAAATTACTGTAATACTGTGATAATGTAAAAGATATCATCACTGAATGTATCACATTTTAGAAATTCTTAAATGAAATTACATTTCAGTTGGAATGTGTTTCATAATCAATGCTTATGCATGATTGATCTTTCTTGTTCTATTTTGGAATTCTCACCGCTGATATTTGTTTAATATTCATAGTATGATGAATGCATAATTGAATTGATTTAGATTTGTTTTCCCCATGATAGTTATATCTGTATTTTTTAAATTTTGAAAAGTCGTTTGGAACGTACTTCTTTGCCTAACCTTCCTTTTACGTAGTAGTAGCTGAAAGGAATTTGTTTCAATTTTGGCTTATTGTAATTATTAGATAATACGTGTTAAAAATCTCTAAAATATCTTTGGAATTCTATAAACTATTTTTATTCTTTATTATTTTTGCATAACAAGTAATTCTGCAAATATGCAATGTTTTACTTTTTCTTAGTTATAATATGTTTGGTAAGTATTTAAATTTGGTCTTATACTTAGCTATCTTATATTTTAAGTTTTGATTATATGAGTTACAATTTATCCTTAATCTATCATTAAAATTTCATTTAATATTATATATATATATATATATATATATAAAGAAATACAATCCCAAAAAGTATGAAATTCAAGAAAGAGAAAGGCGCAAATTGCCGCACTATCAGAGTCTTGAAATATAAGATTTAAAATGAAAAAATAAAATATATAGGTGGAATGATTGTGTTTACAGGGTTGCAGAAAGGTCAAGGGGGATTGCGACCCCTATTTCCTGGTTAGAAGCTAGCTTTGACTTCATGAAAACGCTCCCAGAGACTCTGCACGCCCGAAACAACAATCGAATTATTAGATATACGTGAATTATTAGATAATACGTCTTAAAAATCTGTAAAATATCTTTGGAATTCTATAAACTATTTTTATTCTTTATTATTCTTGCATAACAAGTAATTCTGTAAATATGCAATGTTTTACTTTTTCTTAGTTATAATATGTTTGGTAAGTATTTAAATTTGGTCTTATACTTAGCTATCTTATATTTTAAGTTTTGATTATATGAGTTACAATTTATCCTTAATCTATCATTAAAATTTCATTTAATATTATATATATATATATATATATATATATATATATATATATAAAGAAATACAATCCCAAAAAGTATGAAATTCAAGAAAGAGAAAGGCGCAAATTGCCGCACTATCAGAGTCTTGAAATATAAGATTTAAAATGAAAAAATAAAATATATAGGTGGAATGATTGTGTTTACAGGGTTGCAGAAAGGTCAAGGGGGATTGCGACCCCTATTTCCTGGTTAGAAGCTAGCTTTGACTTCATGAAAACGCTCCCAGAGACTCTGCACGCCCGAAACAACAATCGAACATGTCCGAATCCCAGACAACATAAAAATGATCAAAATAGCATTAAAATTGGAAATTTTACTAACCAGCAAGACGAGAATCATGGAAGAGTTGCATAAAGCGTATAAACTTCGAATAGGAAAGCATACATAAAAAAGTCGCGTCTAAGTTATAGAGCCATCTATAAGTTAGATCTATTACAGAATCTATTACAGAATATTATATCTATTACAGAATTTAATAAATGCATGATGCATTTAATCAACGGAACTCGGGAACAATCATATCCCTTCCGCTTTGTACAGCACTATTATGATGTTTTTTGCAGAAATTATAGTGATAAAAATTATGTTAATTTATCCGACATCATCGAATACAACTCAACTCTTACCTAGGATTATCTGATTGTTTCACATCCAGATGGCTCTATAAGTTAGACGCGACTTTTTTATGTATGCTTTCCTATTCGAAGTTTATACGCTTTATGCAACTCTTCCATGATTCTCGTCTTGCTGGTTAGTAAAATTTCCAATTTTTTTGTTATTTTGATCATTTTTATGTTGTCTGGGATTCGGCCATTTTTTCCCCACGGGCATGATCGATTGTTGTTTCGGGCGTGCAGAGTCTCTGGGAGCGTTTTCATGAAGTCAAAGCTAGCTTCTAACCAGGAAATAGGGGTCGCAATCCCCCTTGACCTTTCTGCAACCCTGTAAACACAATCATTCCACCTATATATTTTATTTTTTCATTTTAAATCTTATATATATATATATATATATATAGTCTTGATCTTTTATCTTGAGCTAATTATTAGTGCCTTTTCTCATTTTTGCCATGTTTGCTCTTTCCTTATATATATATTTTTATATATAAATATCTATTTATTAATGATTAATGTATACATTTATACTCATGCCCTTTTCGATTGTATTTCATTATTCTCTTCGTCCCTTTTTACCATTATAGCGATAAGTTACCTACTTATACACTTACTACATATACACTTAGTCTACAACACAAGTTACTACATATACACTTAGTCTTGGTCTATTGTTACTTATTTGTAATGTGTTATTTCAATTTACGATGACAAAAGTTCCTCAAATTTTTTTTTATTTTTAGGGGGGGGGGGGTCTTTGAGTTTGAAAGTTGCTCTAAAACAGTGTTTTTCAAACTATCTCTCTCTGGAACTCATTTTGGAAATTTAATTTGGTGACGGAACCTCAATATGAGGAAAAGCCTGTCATGGTCCAAATTATTCATTCAAATGTCTTTCTTGGTGTTTAACAAGATTTACACACGAAACCAGAGCTCCTATAATACGTAAATATAGGAACCTTACACGAAACTATCACGTGACGGATCCTCAAGCGCCCCACTTCGAAAAACACTGTTCCAGAAGAGTGGTCGGACACTCCCTGAAGTGCTCGGGACAGAGTTGTAACGGCTCCAGAACTTGAGCCGGCTTTTACATGAAAGCAACAAAGAAAGAAAATAAACCCTTTTGAGCATTACCTCACATTCAAAGCAGGTGCATTTCACACAATATACTTTAAACAAGTCCTTGACATTTCACCAGCCCGTCGACATTCGAAATCAGAAATTTCGACTATGCCACTCGTTTGTACTTCGTTAGTACCGAGATATTTTCGTTAGCACCCCTTCCGATACAAATTTATAGCAATTTCAAAATAGCGGTCTGGGGAAATGCGAGCCGAACAAATATGCCATTTCGAAGTTTCGATTATGCCCAGCCCGCCATTTTGTATCGGAAGCGGTACTCATGAAAATATCTCGGTACTAACCGGTTTTAACCTTGGGTTTTAACGAAGTTCTAATGAATGGCATAGTCGACATTTCTGAATTCGAAAGTCGGCGGGCTAGTTGAAATGCACCTATCCAAAGCCGCATTCGAACAGACTCGAAAGGGGGAGTGGGAGAGAGCACGAACAGCTGGGCTGCTATCGAGAGAGAAAGCAGTCAGCTTTCTTCGCATAATGTGAAAGAAATAGGCATGGCAAAACAAAGAAATAGTATTAGATAGCTACATTCTCACAAGTAGCATTTCCTCCACCCTCTTTCAGGAAACTACATTCCTTTTCTATCAAGAGGATGGTCTTTCAGAAATGTTACATTTAGAAAAATGCAAATAATCGAACATAGGTGGCGTTGGGTTGGTATCGGGGACCCGTCCACATTTTTTCTTTTTCGATAAGTTCCATTTATTATTCGCTAGATTCAAGGGGGGGGGGGATGAAGAATAAATAATTGTATGGAATCTATATATATATATATATATATATATATATATATATATATAATAAAATTCGAAAATTAATAATACTTACTATTGGCATAATACTTACTCCTGCGAGTAAATTACTTCTAAATTCTTTAAATCAAATAAATGATAGTTTACGTCAGTCTAGCAATAATTACCTTATTCTAAATAATAGTAAAGAATTAAAGAATAGATTAACATCTCTTAAAAACTAATAGGATTTCAAACTTTTGATTTTAAAGATCTCTTAAAGAATCTTGGCCAGGGGGCCCGTCCTAGGATGTGGGGGCCATGGGAGTCATAAAGATTATCCATGGCCACATTACTGTAAGAAATATATGCATTGGAAACTCTTTTAATATATTTTAAATTATTTAAACGCATAAATTTGAACTTATTTCATTTCTTTTAGGGTGTATACATACGAGTTATTTATAGAACAATTAAAATATTTCTAAAAAGTAACGTATCAAATAATGAAATGGGTGCACATATTTAAATGTGTCAAGCTAAGTAGAATCACAGACAGTGCACTGTAAAATGACAGATTGCAAGACTATAATAAAATGTGCATTTTTCTCTTGGCCCTGCTGGTCTTTACATTGGACACAACTGGGATTTTTTTTTTTTTTTTTTTTTTTTTTTTTTTTTTTTTTTTTCTGTATATATTATGGGACTTAGTATTTAAAAAATAAATAAAATATACTTTTAAACTTTTCCTTAGGGAATACCAAATTAAAGGGAAAATTATCTTATGTTTATCCCCCCCCCCCCCCCCCCCCCCCCGCCGAATAAGAAAAATAGCCGCCATTTTTATTCCCCCCCCCTTCAGTGGCTGCTAAATATAGAATTTTGATATTTTTTTCTGTCTTGAATTTTTTTACGTTTTTTTTACTCCAACTGTAGAATATTTATTTATTATTTTAATTTTCTAATCAATCGTGTTAATTTCTTCGTATCTCTCTCCAATATTTTTAAAGTTGTTTCCGAATTTTCAATAGGCCACTCGAATATTTTTAGTGCATTTTTAGCGTTCTCCTCCCTTTCCACACACACTTAATTACATCTCTATATTTCTATTTAACTTGAAGCATCCGTGTTGTTCCCCTTATATTTGGGTTCAAATGATGTATCTCCCATACTTTTTTTATATGTTTTTCACGACTAAGAAAAAACAAAAACTTTACCGTTCTCTGTCCCGGGGGGAAAAAAAAGTATTTTATTTTTATACGGCTGATTTTTTTTTTTTTTTTACACCTCACCTGAATAATTTTATTGTATTTTAAGTTTCACCCCACCCCTCTTTTTATTTATTTTTTTATGCTTGGGTGCAAATCTCATTTCTCTCTTGGGTGCAAAAATGTCATAATTGATCGCGCTTTACTTTTTCTAAAACTAAGGGGAAGAAAACTGTTTTTTACCACCTCTCCCCCCCCCCCCCCCCTTTAATGATTATAAAAATGAAAAAAAAGAATCACAGTTTTTATTCTTCGATACCTTACTCGAATATAATTTTTTTGTTATAGTTTTAACCCCCCCCCACACACACATTCAATTCAAAATATTCTAAATATGCTCTCTCTTTACAAACGGAGCTCAAACTGCTAGAGAAAAGGGAAATCCAAGAACCAAACAGGAGTGAATGAGCTGTTTCTCCACAATTGGGTGAGGTTCCGGTCGCCGAAACACGCATCACCAGCGGAAGATTATCCGTATCGGAACAACGGGGCGATCGATCAACGTCAAACGGGATGGACATTCCCTCAACGCATAGAAAGCAGTCTATGCAGATTAGACAAGGATTTCAAAAGGGTTTATAAATTTTTTTATTATAGTACATTTAAATGCTTTTCTAGGATGTATGAATATATATATATATATATATATATATATATATATATATATATATATATATATATATACATACATATATATATATATATATATATATGTATATATATATATATATATGTGTGTATAAAATATTCTATTTTTAATCACCTTTTTTTTAAACCTCTTTTACATAATAGTAAATTGGCTAAACTCAAAAGATTTAAACGCGGTAAAGGAAGCTCCTCCCAATATGATATTAAAGCGGAGATTAAAAGTATGCATCAACAATTCAATAACACATATCAATGGAAATTTATTAAATCATGGGTATTTGCAGTTAAGAAAAAACAATTAAACACAGTTTATGCTATTTTCTTAAAGTTAAATCTTACTAATGAACATTTTAATCATATTTTCTATGATTTGCTCATTACTAGATCAAAATATTTAAAAATAAAACTTAATCAATTTCATCATAATAACTGTTCCAATTCTTATTGTGTAATATCATTTAAGCATCCTATTTATAATTCCATAAACTTTAAGAATTTATTTAATCAATTTCATCATTTATTGCCTGTAAAGGATTTGAATGTTACTAAAACTTTTAAATATAACAAGCCTATTGGAAGAACCATTTTTAATTACAATGCAATTTCAAAATCTCTCTCAGTCGACATAGATTCCTCAACAAATTTAGATGGTGAATGTATTTGTAGTGCTGATAATTATGCTGAATTTATAAATCCACACTTGGGTCATATAGTTACTGGAGACTTAGCTATTGTAAAAGATAAATCTTTAAGAACTATAATGTCATTTGGCACTAAATTCAGGTTACCTTCATGTAATAATTCTAAACAAGTGTTAAAGTCAATCAATCTGGACCTTGATAAATTTATTTATGGATTAGCTTCTAAATATGCTCAGCCTTTAGAGGCATTTAATATGTGGAAATTTACTATTTTAAGATCTATTAAAAATACCATTTGTAGTATTAATTTATCTAGATCCATATATAATATGGATAATATAAAGCATTCTGTTAATGATTTACATAGATCTTTTGTTATTACTTATGTAGATAAAGCCTCCAATAATTATGCTATTATTTGTAAAAAATTCTATATTCAATATCTGCTAGATTATTTAAAAAATAATAGTCTATTTAAAATTGATTCACACTCTCTTAATAGTATCAAATTGAAAATTATCAATATGTATAGTGATTTAGATATTAATAATAAATTTTTGACATTTCCATATATTGTGCTTATACCTAAATTTCATAAAAATCCTATTAAATTTAGAACTGTTACTAGTGGTCATAATTCATACTCTACTACTGCTAGTAAATTATTACTAAATTATTTAAATGTACTAAATAGCAATTTATTAGATTCTGGTGATAGCTACATTATTCTAAATAACAGTAAGGAATTAAAAAATAAATTAAAAACGCATGGTAAAATAATAGGATTTCAAACTTTTGATTTTAAAGATCTATTTAATAATATTAAGATCACTGATCTATATGATGTCATTTTAGCTTTATATAATGCTTATATTACTAAACATTCTAATCTTACAAAATTTACCAATTTTCCTAAGCTTCTCCATTTTGTTCTTTTCAATAATTATATCTTTCAAGGTAATAAATTATACTTACAAGTCTCAGGTGTTCCACAAGGTGGCTGTAGTAGCAGTATGTTAGCTAATTTATACCTATATCATTATGAAAAATTCTTTACTTCAACTGATTATAAAATTTATAGATATGTAGATGATCTGATTTGTCTTGTATTTACTGATAACTATGTCATAGATATAGATTTATATCCGGATAATTTGGAATTAATACCTAATGAAACTTCTATTAGTAATAATGTTTATTATTTGGATTTAAATCTAATTATAGAACCTGCTCATGGGATAGTTACTAAATTATATGATAAAAAAGATTTTTTTAAATTTAATATTAATAAATTATTACCTTTTAATTCCTGTAACTCGATTCAATTGTTTAGAAATATTATACTTAATCAACTTTTTAGAATTTATAGATTATCAGATAAAAAATTTCATGCTTTGCACATTAATAACCTCAAAATTACCAGTAAAATGTATCAATATCCTGCATATTTAGTCAATAGTATAGTTAATAAGTTTCGATTAGCCTAAAATTCTCATATTCTCCCCTTATTATCTTATTTTAGCCGTACTTCTTCATTCTCCTGCAATTATATTTTCATCTTTTTATCTCGAAGCTTTAACAGTTGAATAACTCATTTTATTGCTTTTGCGCAGTACTGTTTTTATTACTCTCTTTGGCAACAGCAAATCACATCTTTTCATTTTGGCATATGGCAACGTTGATCCAGTCATATTTTGCTCGTCATGGTTGCGCTGAAGAGGTGCGTTTTGAGGTATTTATGTTTCCTTTATTGTTCCAATCTTTATGCTTGTCGTCCATATAACACAAGTTTATAGATAAAATCTATCTTGTGTTTCAGAAACAAGCATTTTTGTGTTCATTTCGAAAAGATATATGGACCTGATGAGAATTTTTTCGAAATGAACTTTTCGTAAGCCTAATCTCGTAAGCCTAAATCTCCTCCATGTGCAAGCTTTTTTGCTTGGTTTTTTTTTTTTGTTTTTTTTGTTTTTTTTTCTTATTTGCATTCCTCATTTTTGAAATTTGTTGATTGTCTTTGTCCTTATGACTTGCATTATGCTTTATTATTTCCTCTTTTTGTCTTAATTTCTTTGTATTTGTAGAAAATTTTAGAATAGTGTATTATGAGTTACTACATACATTCTAACTTTGGATTTAATAATTTATTTTTATATATATATATATATATATATATATATATGTATATATATATATATATATATATATATATATATATATATATATATAGATATATATATATATGTAGTCATCTGTGTGTTGGCAACATTATCACATTCTAAGGGTCGAAAACTCAGACCACCCGACTCGCCCTAGGGTACGAGCAGCAATTTGAGTGGTCGGCACATTCTAAAGGTGGAACAATCTAATATTTATTGCTGCTTCATATGCACAACTTTTCGAACCGCAGTACATGTTGTGATAAACAAAATATGATGTACTAAAAGAGAAGAACATGCTGCCAAAATGTGTGTGTACTTGTACAAATGTGTCATTTTACAGTGATTTATCAAGCTCTGATGATGGTCTTACTTTTATTATTATATTGAGTTATTTATTTCTCCTATTATAAAACAATACTACTTTTAATTTTTTTTTACGTCACACTTTTCTCCACGCATGTTATCGAGTTTTTAACGGTCGCAAGTGAAATTCGAGCCTATAAAATAAATAATGAAACTAATTCGAAATTAAAAAATAATAATAACACCAGGGTGCACCTATTTGGGTCCTGAAGTACCTGTGTACCCGATTCCAGGGTCGTACGTCGCTTAAATTTCCCGCCACAGAGAAATACATACCTGCACACTCAATCACATCTCCATTTATTAAGTAAGATAAAATAAGAATAGGAGGATATTGAATGTAACTTACCATAAATACAATTGAAATGAGCATTATATTATTGCCATTAATTAGTATATTGCCATTAATTATTATAATCAACAATGTTGATTATAATAATGAATGGCAAGTTCCTTATAATCAAATACTCTTTATATTTCTAAAAATTCTAATGAAATAGCCAATCACCAATGCTCGTAATAATCAGCTGGTATAGTGTGGTAGAAATAGTATTAGAGGTGAAACTAATTGCAACAAAAATGACTCTTGTTGTAAATGGTAGATAACACGCTCCTAATCAACATACTAAAAATCTGATGTGGGCAGCACATGACTTTTCTTATATAATGGAATGAATTTACTACTTTTACAGTTAAAAAAAATGTTATTCTTATAGTAGATACTTATATTCTTTCCAAGATATTGAATTTTATTCAATTAATAGTCATTTTCATTGATTTAGCGCTATTTTTATCCATTTGGCGAGATTTTCGTTAATTTGACAACATTTTAAAATGTTGCGAAGTTGGCGACATTCAGCTAAATTCGTCGTCAAAATTTCGCCAAGTGTTATGGAATAAGTTATTCTTACAGCAGATAAATAACTATTGGCTTTCATATACAAAAGTATTATTCAAAGTATCTTTTTTCGTGAATGGAACGAGTTAGATCCACGAGAATGATATCACCAAATTGATCGCATGATATTACATATGAAAAGTGAACATGTTTCTTAACAGTTAATATTTTTTTTTAATTTATGGGATTTTTTGACAAATTTATTTGAAAAATGTGCAATATCTCGAGAAAGGTTAATGCTTGCGCTCTAAAATTTATGCCAATCGTTTTCAAAGGAAAAATTACATAAGAAATGCCTATTTGTGTAACTTTATTAAAGGTTTTGATTTTTTGATGATTTTTTCAAAATTTCACTTGTTAATTTAGGGAGGTTCTGAACATTCGATTGTGTTTTAAAGCAATAGGCTTCCAGTATTCACGGATTGTGATTTTTGTACCAAATTTTATTCGAATCGCTCCATTCGTTCGTGAGATATCGTCTCCACAGACTCACTGACACACACACACACACACAAACTTCACCTCAAAAATGTTCGATTCGTGATCAGGGATGCTTCAAACGTGCTCTCCCGTCGAAAACTCGAACTCGAATTTTCGACCCCGTCACAATACTTTCCTTATACATTATGTATATAAGGAAAGTAAAAATATACATCCGTACTGTTGCGCAAAATGCATTTTTTTTTTTGCCGCCCTCTTGAAAAAACATGAAAAAATCATAAAACATCATATGTGATATCAAATTACAGGAAATTTCATACAGAAAAAGAATATGATATTGGTTTAAAAAAAGAAAAGGAAATAACAAAATGGTGGCCAAAAAACTGAAAGCTTTTGCAGTGTTGAAAAACATCTTTTTATTAATCTAAACGGCTTAAAAATTCTAGGTAGCTTTAACGTCGCTCACAATTTAAAAAAAAATGTTAAATTAAAAAAAATAATAATTAAAATTTTTATTATTTAAAGTTAAAATTTCACATTGTAACACCATGAAATTTCATATTGTAACACCATGAAATGTACATGTCGCCGATATGGACTTCCATGTTCAGTAGTTTGTAAAAACTGTTGTGGAAAGGACTGTACAAACACAGGAGACAGTTTTGATTTAGATAAAGATGAGATTTGATTTTGATGAAATAAATATGATTTTATATTATAAAAACCCCTTTTATTGTATAACTTTTTCAAATTTTAGTATTTGATTATTTAAAATTAAAATTTCACATTAATCAAAATTTTAATTATTTCTTTTTAATTTAACATTTTTTTAAAAATTGTGAGCGAAGTTAATGCTACCTAGGATTTTTAAGCCGCTTAGATTAATAAAAAAATGTTTTTCAACACTGCAAAAGCTTTTAGTTTTTCGGCCACCATCTTGTTATTTCTTTTTCTTTTTTTAAACCACTATCATATTCTTTTTCAGCATGAAATTTCCTGTAATTTGATACCACACATGATTTTTTCATGTTTTTTCAAGATGGCGGCAAAAAAACGTATTTTGCGCAACAGTACGGATATATATTTTTAGTATGTTTATTAGGAGCGTGTTACCTACCATTTACAACAAGAATCATTTTTGTTGCAATTAGTTCCACCTTAAGGTGTTTTTTCACTTATATCTACTACACTAGTAAGACTCTAGTTTCGATATTAAGAGGGCGCAGGTGAGAGACCTGTTCAGAAGGAAATTGCATATTCCTGACATCATTGGAAATTGAGAATCTGATAACGACGAACATTTTGAAAATTTAAACAAAGAGAAGAGGGGTACGTTGAATTTGCTTCAGTCAAATTAAGAGTATTTAAAATATCTACCATTTCCTTCATTTCAAACCTCGGTTCCTTTGTTGCCCAACGGGTAGTTTATTGGAAATTAAAACACTGCTACCCCCCAAAAAGATATCCCAAGCCCAAGCACTGTTTGTTGCTGATGCCATGGGCGCCCGTAGAACTTTTCGCAGGAGGGGGAATCAAGGCAATTATTGGAGCAAACCTAAAGGTAAGATGCACACCGGCTTGATGCCCAAATTTGTGACCTTAAACGTCCGAGGCAGGCCTTGCCCTCCCCTATGGGCGCTCAAGACTGATACAATTAGTACCCTCGCTCTGCATTGTAGGACATATAACAAAATTGAAGATCAGTAAAATCCATAAAATATTGATAGGGACAGATAAAAATGACCAGGTAAAGCTGTCGTAGAATTTTAATTATTAAGAAAGATTTCGTCTGCGCAGCACATTAACAATTGAAAAAAATTCTACCAATCATCTTAACCACCTTAAAATCATGTAAAATATGAGTCTGTTTAACTGCAATATCGTGGCAATTTTGAATGCAAAATATGAGAGAAAGTTTAATCCCATACAGATAAATAAGCAAATGCGCTTTTGAGGTTCGGATAAAATTAAGTTCGCATCTTCGTCATCGTTCAAACTATGAATAAGTATTATGTATTCCCATAAACCTAAAGATCGGTAGAAGACGACTATAAAGTTATTTTTAGGTTATGAGCTAAATTTGAAAGATGTTGGGCTTTTTAAACAGAGGACTCCGTGAGGGGCCTCGTACATTCCGCCATTTTGACTCAGCAACCCCATCGTAATTCGTCCCTTTCACGAAAAAAAATCCCTAACATAATGATCTGCTCTAATAGATACCAGAACAAACATGTCAACTTTACAAATAATCGATTACAACAGTATTTTTAGGCGAAGAAGAACCGTTTCGAAGTTGAAAAGAAAGTCGTTACAGGAGCGCTTCTTCCTTATCACGGTATCGGTCAATAATCATAAACAAAACAGATGAATAACATCGTTTGGGATATACATGCGCACAGGTCTCCCCAAAATAAGTATTTTAAAACCCAATGATCGCAAAAAATCGCGGCCCAGACGATCTAAACATTGCGAAAGTGCCAACATTTCGCAGATCTTGTGGATGGCGTTCGCGGGATCCGCCATATTTGTTTTGATTGCGAAAGCATTGAGATTTTCCTCCATTTAACGGCCGAAAACCGTCCGATTTCTGTTTGAAATCACCATTGTAATACCCAGAAACGTTCACTTACCTCAGTATCTGTGTCCAAGCTTGCTTTCAACAAAAAAATCCTCGGTTGATCGAAGCTGTGGATGATATCTTTAAAATATGGCTGCATCGGCGACCGCCTTTCAGAGCGCCTTCACCGCTGAGCGTGCAGGAGGTAGACCACGATTGGTGGATAGGCACCACGTGAACAACGAGTGCCCGGATCTGAGCCTGCATTTCCAGCGAATGGCAAAAGCGCTTTTTCTCGTTCGTTTCCTTGCTCCCTGTTCGCGGGCTCGGAAAAGCGGGAAAGACGGAGGACGGAGATGAAAGGAAAACAGACAGAAAAAAAAAAAAAGCAGAACTTTTTGGTATTGTAGAGAGAATTTTCACATGGGGAAGGGGGGGGGGGGGGGGGAGGGGTTGGTTTTGAATGTGTAAAAATGGGGGCGTTTTAAAGAACGAAATTCCAATGTATACGACCAGTGGTTGGAAGTAGCGCGCTACAAGTAGCGAAACTACAGTAGTCACTACTTTTTCTATTAGTTTGTAGTGTAATGCACTACTTTTAAGTGTAGCGAGTAGCGTGATACAATGAATCAGTTTGTATCGAGTTTGGAAGCTACTTTTAACGTTACTTCAGTGAACAAACAGGATGCCATTCCACATGTCGCGTGATCACCCTTTCTTTCTTTGTACGAAATTTAGTGTTCTGCGCAACGATGTACGATTTGCAAAGTGGCAAGCGTAACGATTCTGCTTATCTAATTGCAATTTTGAGATTCAAATTCTACTAAAAATAAACAAACATGTTTTTAAATAAATAATTGTTACTTTTATTTTATTTTATACTTTTAATAAATAAAATGGATAGACGTTCACTTTAATTAAACTTTAAACTCAAAGACAACCCAAAATAGGTTTAAAAGTCCTTTAATAAAATCTCCTCTCGACGTACAATAATGACACGGCCAAAACCCTCCGGCCACACAGAAAGCTACCATAAGCCTTTGGATTGGTCGTGTGGTCTGGGCTTTCTACGGCCAAAACGCTGCCACTGATGAAGGGCATCGTGATGCCCGAATGCGCTTTGGCCGTGTCATTTTTGTACGTCAAGAAAAGGAGATTTTATTAGGACTTTTAAACCTATTTTGGGTTGTCTTTGATTTTAAAGTTTATACTTTTATTTTATTTTACTGTTTTCAGAAGTGGGTAAAAGCGTAAAGATTGGTATAAGTTGATAGTTGATCAGTTAATTTTACTTATTCAGAATAAGTATGTTAATTGACTTACAGTATGTCCATATCCTCAACTTTTTGTGAAAATTGAAGCTGTGGCAAAATTCGTCTTATAAAAGTAGTTATTTGGTGGCTCCATTTTAAAAGTAGTTTATAGTCACTACTGTTTTAAAAAAATAGTTGTAGTTAGTTACGTTTGTCATAAGTTGTAGATCACTACAATAATAAAGTAGTTTTTCCAACCACTGTATACGACGGCCTGGAGAGATGTATTTCTCTCTCTTGTATTTGAATGTTAAATGAATATTTAGTGTGAAACCGTTGAAGGATATCGAATACAAGTCAAGCCAAATCGGAAAATAAAAAAGCTCGCATCCAGTGCCTATAAACGCAGTGTTTAAGAAGAAAAAAAAAGAATCATCACTCGCCTGCGGACGTTTTGAGAATAGTAGATTTTAAATCTGCTATTCTAAAACGACACAGGAAAAAAAGCGTGAATCTATTGGCATGTTTTATTTAAATTGAAATGTGAACGGAACCACATTTACTTCTCCCTTTGAAATACAATTCCTATTTTGACTCATCGGATTATCGAATGTCTTTTCTCTCTTTCTACGTTTCATATTTTGATTTTTAGCTGCTAAAATTAAAAAAGCGTCGCGAGAAGAATTCGTGAATTTATTCTAACGTTAAAAGTTTATTTGAAAGTGTGAGTTTTTGCACCCGATCTACTTTTGCCGTGGAAAAATTACTTTCATTTCTATTATCTTTATTTCATTTAATCGTAAAATAATTATAACGGTTTTACCATCTGCCATTCTGACTGTTTTTCGATTTATCTATGCATCATTTTAGATGAAAAATTCGCATTTTTCATTCAATACATTGAATTATGAAATTTATCTAAAAAAAAAGTATGCGAACACAAACTAGTCCTCGGTCATTTTTTTCATATTAGACAATTTCAAAAAGCTATACATTTCGAATGGATTTAACCTTTTGCTTACGGGTGGCGTCCACGGACGCTAATGTCTGCAAAGGGGGATCGAACTGTTTGGAATAGGATATGTCAAATACCTGCTTTTTTAGGAGGTTCTTCGTTTGGGATGGACGCTGTCCCACCCGTAAGCAAAAGGTCAAAGAACTGTTTCCTAACCTGTATGCAGTGTGCCCGATGTGTGTGTGGAGGGAGGGCCATCATGACCAGGCATCTCGAGAGGTTTCAAACATAATCATTTCAATGTAAGGTCTTCATGAGAAACTATTAAATACGGAAAGTCAACAATTGAATCAGTAACTCCGTTTCAATTCATTATAGAAGCCAAAACTTTTCTGAATATTATGGGTGTCAAATGTCTTACATTTGTACATATTACTTGTAAGCGAGTCCATAAAATTCCCAACTTCCACTTTTTAATAAAATTGTATGAGAACAAACACATCAAAATAATCAATACTTTTACAAATAAAGACAACCCCAAAATGGGCCATCATTAAAAGTATTTTATTAAAATCTCATTTTACGACGTAATAAAATGACATAGCGCTTTCGGGCATGACTATGCCCTTCATCGGTGGCGAAGTGAATCTGCGTGTCAAACCTTTATCATTGTCTGAATATTGAGTAGATGCTTTATTTTGTTTTGGACGACATTTCTATGGATTACCCTTTAATGTACGCACCTTAACCTTTTATTGTAACTTTCGTATTTTATAATTACATTATATTTCAAATGCCTCGTATTTAAAAATGTTAAATGATTAATATTTACATTTTGTTTGGCGCCTGTATTTAAGAACATGTTCGCCCCTTATTTTCGCTTTGCCACTGATGAAAGGTATAGTCATGCCCGAAAGTGCTGTGTCGTTTTAGTACGTCGTAAACGGAAATTTTAATAAAATACTTTTAATGATGCCCATTTTTGGGTTGCCTTTATTTTTAAAGTATTTCACCCTTTAAATTACATTTATTGAGTTGCGTTTGAACAAAATTTACTATGTGCGTGAGCGAAAACTATTTTTAGCCACCGCAACCCATTGGTATACCGTTGCTCACTTGTTGTAAGGTGTGTTTTTAGCTACTTTTGTAGCAGTTTGAACAATAATTCCATTTCAGATTCACAAGAATGTTCCTCTTTTACCGCTTTCGTCCGTTCGAAATGAAACTCAGATTACTTCTAGAAATTCGAAGTATTTTTGAAAGCAGTTTCTAACACTTTCCGACACAGTTGGAAAGTGTTTATGACTTTGTTCATTCTGTCTGTCTGTCGGTCGGTCCGTTCTCACGATCGCTGCCGTAAAAATGACTTGATCAAACTGAAATTTTAGTATGTTGTCGAGACGGTCTGTGACACCTATGGGAATGTAAATGAATAATATCACACAATTAGTTTCGGATTGAACCCGGGTTGAAATATTGAAATACATTGAACCCTATGGGATCTCGTTTTTAAAACATTTTTTTAAGTGAATTCGCAAATTGTTTCAAAAATTTTAGGAAATATTCAAATGATCCCATAAAATGTATAAAAATAATTTGAGCAAAATAGACTGGGTAGTCTTTTAAATAAAAATTAAAATAATAATGACACTTTTATATGAAGAGATCACGTGACCCACTTCAAAATAAAATAGGGCATCCATCTTTTTTTCCAAGTGTACAAATCGTTATTTTTAAAGTTCTTTTAAATTGAGTGTTGCATCCGTCCTAAAACTGCTTTATTTTTGCTTATTTTCTGCGCATTTATATTCTGCCCAACGCAATGACACTATTTTTGAGTTTAAATGATCCTCCAACTTTGATTATTTCTACGATGAAGCCTAAATTTAATGGATGCAGAATGCAACTAAGTGATTGTAATATGAGTTGTATAAGAATGGCTGTATTTTATTTCACACAAAATTGTTGAGCTCTGGAGCCTGAAATGAAAGTGATATGAATGAAATATTCATTGATTTTACATAGAGAGCCCGACGATTTATGTTTCGCTGACATCATTTGAATAAAGTTCATTTTTTACGATGATGTTTTAGGTTTTCAAATATAATAAATAATTGTAGTCATGTGATCATTTAATATATATCAGCGCTGAATGTATCGCATTTTAGATATGTTTAAATAAAATTGCATTTAAGTTGGAAAGTGTTTCATAATCTTTATGTATGCTTCATAATCTTATGTTTCATGTTCTTTATGTATGACTGATTTTTCTTGTTCTTTTCTTTAAAGTGAAACTTCTATGCCCCCGAATCGACTCGGGATTGTTACGTTACGGAAGTCCGCCAGATCAACCGATCACGGAAACGGAAGTATGTACGCGAAGTGACATCCTACTGTGATAACCCTTCTTAAACCTTTGTCATCATTTGGCATATCTGTCGACCTAATCCAATATGTAATTGCATCATCTGATCTCATAAGCTGTATTATAAAACATTTCTGGTGGATAAATAGGTTCTATAAAAAGAGTGCTAAACGTATCGGGTTACTTTGAAACGTTCAGATGGATTGAAATAAACTTGTTTTGACCTCATAAAAAACATGCCGAATTCTTAAGCTTCTAACTTTCTTGATTGAATTTAGAAGTCCATTTTTAGGTTTTCTCTTCTCCCTAAGTTTAGAACCTCTAATAAGCAGCTACTCTCTTTTCCACATAGATTGGTTGCATTTTTTGGTCCTCAGCACACATATATATATATTTTTTTTCATTGATCTATATTTTATACTAATTTTCTGTCTGTCTAATCTGAAGTCATCAAAAATAACAATTTATCCTACTTGTAGAAATCTACAAAATACCACGTAAAACGGAGCATGTTTTAAAATCTTGTTGTTCGTCCTCTTGTGTCGCCTAGAAGTGAACCAGATTGGGTTAGAAGAGGTTTTATTGAACGTAACACACTCGACTGAAGCAGGCCACTGTCAGCCCTCGGGCCAGTCGAGTGGTCTGGGTTTCCGACACTTGACTGAAGTCAGAAAATAAAGGCGGATTCAAGAAATTTAAACTGTTACGCCGGAAAATGCGTATTAGAATTTGAAGAAGGAAAAAAATCTAGTAAAAGGTGGTGAGCTGCAGAGTCCACTTCAACAATAAGAGCCATTTCGTCCCAGTAGCTCAACGGTAGAGCGTCGGCTGGCCAGAAAGGAGATCCAGGGTTCGATTCCCAGTTGGGGCAGCAAGACTCTTTACAATGTGAATTAGGGAATCCTTAAAATACAAATGAACTTTATAAGCTTTTTTTTTTTCTATAGAAATGGATAAGACCGCAGACATGTATTGAACGACATTTTAAAAGTCTTTCCATTCTAACTCACAAAATAGACTTTCATGAGAGATATATCTAGAGTGATAACCTCCACTCGACTTTCTCGTGTTTTCTATTCCATATTTTTGAGTGGAGATATTTCCTGTAAAAGTGATAAAATCCGAACGATTCGAAATGTAAAGGTCTTTCAAAATATGCAGTGCAAATCGAAACCTCTGGAATTCATATACAAAAGTAAATGAATGAGTGTCCCCCATTTTACAACAATTTTTGAAGTGAAATATTTTTAGGTCGATTTATCATTTGAATTGAATGTGTCGCCAAACGTTTGAAAATAGACGTCGTTTGAATTGGGCCTTTCCGATTGGCTGGTTGAGAAATGTATTTCCCTCGATTAAAGAGATTGAAATGCGTTTTCAAGATTGAAATGCGTTTGTCGACATCGTGACACACTACAGCATTCAAATTTTAAAGGTCTGTAAATGAGTTGGATTCATTTGAAATAGAATTAACTTATTTGATAGAAATAACAGATTTGTACTCGTTGCCCAAAATAGATTTTGCTTTTCATGTCAGATGAACACATTTTGTGGAATTAAAAATACATTATCTGTAAAAGATATTTTTCGGAATTTGTATTCGCCACCTGGTGTAGATATATTATACAAAAACTAGAACTCGATAGAACTTTCCTAATAACATCATTGCCTGCGAAGATCCATCCTCCTCACAATCATGACAAAGAAAGTTTAAAACCGCAGAAAATCTCACGAAGGATTGCATTTAAAGCTAGCTCCGCAAATATTTTTCACTCTAATACTGGTTGTGGTGCAAATATAGAATACGCATGAATGACAGTCCCGTTTTGTGCCTGAGAATTGCTAAAGGATTCCATCCATATTTCAAAATACGCAATAAGTTTTTAAAATGATGTCGATGCATTCTATTATAGTGATATCAAAGAGTATATATACTATAAATAAAATTAAAAATCTGTCTGTTTATTTGTTTCTCTGTGTGCGTCTCATTATCTCATTATCACTGGAGAACTGCTGCACCAAACTGGATGAAGTTTTCCGGGGTTTGGAATAGCTCCACTTAAATTGAGTCCATGGTTCGAGTTTCTAGGACCAGGGGTAATCAAAATATTGATAAAAAAAAACAAAAAACGCAGTATTAAACTTTCCATTGAGATAGTTTTATGCAAATCGTATTTTTCAGCTAATTTATTTGAAGAAAAATATAGCATGGTGCTAAGCAACAGAATTAAACCCAATGAGTTTCAGCCGACTTTTATTAAATCTTTTTCGATTTCAATAATAAAGAAATGTATATATAAATACATTTTATCGACTTTACATTTTCAACTTGGCCCCGATGAAGATGTTCATTAATGGGATGTATAGTATCTTTAAAAAATAGAGTTCATGTTATAAACTTTAAGTTCATATTGTAATTATAGTGATGTTTGGTAAATGACTCCTTCTTATCTATGTATGTATAAAGGGCCAAAAGAAGAGAGCTTGAAGTTGCATTCTTTGCGAAAATGGAAGCCTAAGCAGTCCAAGCTCTGCCGTGCATTGTTTCATCATTGTTTCATTCATGTTTGAATCAAGTCAAAGAGACGCAGTTAGTTATTGCAAAGCCATGAGAAAAAATGGAATATATTGTTGCTCGTGATGCAAATGAATTTCGGGAATGAATGGATCATGACGTGCAGTATTAGACGGAAAATGTTTAAAATTGATTTTTATGGATGATAACGTAAAAATAAGGCAGAATGCCAAATACTCAAACCAAAATGTGAGGTTACACATGGAATTTTCGAAGCTACAACACGTTTTAAAACGCGCATCTAAAGGTAACATTTTAGTTTTATACTGTAGTACCTCGTTTTAACAAATATTTTTGCTGGTCCATTAGCATTCGTTTCATCGACGTTGCGCTATATTGTAATAAGTTTTATGGGAAGCCAAAAATTTACCATACTATTGTGTTTCAGAAAACAGTGTTCTTGAAACATCTGTTTTTCCGACTTTGCTATGGAGCTCTGATTTGATGTTAGCATCCTATTTCGGAAGGATAGGAAGTTCGGTGTAAATTTTCACTTCCGGTTCCAAAAGTGTCATTTTACTTGAAACGCGTGTATCTCAAAATGGACTATAGATAGAACGCAGATGATAACTCATAATATGGATTCCATGTTAAATTCTAGAGGGGATAGGGTGGTTCACTAATAATTTTTACTTCAAATTTCTTTTCCACATCTGGTTCAAAAATTGTCCCTAAAGCATTGGAAAGCATCTCAGAATTGGCTATAGAGAGATGATGACTAATGGATTCAATATTCAATTCCGGAGCCGCTCGGTGAATCACTAAGGATTTCCAACTGTAGTTCTTTTTCCATTTCCAGTTCAAAAACTTTTTCAAACTTTATTTCTTAAGATTGGCTATAGATAGAGCTGATATGATGACTGGTATGAATTTAGCATTCAATCCGGGAGATGGTTGGGGATTCACTAAAGATTTCCATTCCTGCTCTTTCACTTTCGGTTCAAAAATTTTCCTGAAAACATATATCTCTAAGGATGGGCTACAGATAGAGCTTAGATCATGACTGATATGGATTCAATGTAGAATTAATTCTACAGGGGTATTCACTCAGAATTTCCATCTCCGGTTTTAGAGATATCACTTCCGTTTTTCTAAACATTCGTATGACTGTATGAAATATGTATGCAAAGATAATTAAAATATAAGACAAGATAATTAGTTTCCGTAAAAATGGAATGTTTAAACCCTTTGTCATCATATAAAGATTTTTTCATTAATTTATTATTTTTATTTTTAATTATAATTTTGTCTGTTATGTAAAATGGGTTCTCCCATAGATTCATCTTATTTATTTTACTTTATTGAAAACTTCAAAGAAGTGAGTCTTTTAAGTCGTACTTTTTTAATACATTATAATCCTTTCCTTTGAATATCTCGCAATGTTTATATTTAACAAATATTAAGGATTGTTTATTTCCAATAAAATGTATAGACAAACATTTACATTTTAAATGTTGCATTGACAATTCAATCCAGTCCAATACATAGCAATATTTCATTTTAAAAATGTATTCTGTATTCTGAATGAAAATACATGTATTTTGTATTTAGAATTTTTTTTAATTTGAAAAATATTTTGCATTTTGTGTTTTATGCCCTCAATCCTATGTATTTTGTATTTTGTATCGAAAATACGTTTTTAATGTATTTTGGCCAACTCTGGTACGGGTATATCTTTAATCTACAGAATATAAGTCGTTCGGGTTTGCCTTCTAATACAATTTTATTGCTTTCACTTTGGCCTGAATGGATTCCATTTCATATTTCCTGTCAATGTGTTTAGAAACGGAACCATGATTCTTCAGATCTGCCTGTGAAGATCATTTTGTAAAGCGAGAACAGATTCTTAAACTTATCTTTAGGAGCATAGTTTAATATTTGAATGGAATGTTTTGAGTCATTTCGAATACTATAGGAATTTGCAGAGGATTGGGAATTTGAAGGTTTCTTATATTGCACATTCCGGACGAAGAACGGGTATATAATAAAGTGACACCCTCTCAACTTGCACACTCTCATGAGTGAATGGAATGAAATGAAGACAATCAGGGTGTATACAAGTATACCTTTACCTTGTGTTCCTATCCACTTCATTGACTTGAATATTTCATTCTGAAAGTCGCTTGTGAAGAGTCCATTACTTATTATCATTTTATTATAATTCTACTTCTTCCTGATTTTAATTTCTGTCCTAACTTTCATTCCAAAGAATCGCATACTCATGATTGGCCAGATCTATAAGAAAGGCAGACTTTCGAATGACGCCTCTGCCATTCTGATAGATAGATAGCATCGAGGGTATAACCTGCAATCTGGTCTATATATTGTTGTTGTTGAGACCCAGACCGTCCGACCTACCAGAAAGGTGTAAGGTAACTGTACGGACGGCCGGGAAGTGCCACCCAATTTAGACCGGAACCCAGTGGGGGAGGCATCCACAGGGACCGTACCCTCCTTCCCCTACCACCAACCTCTCGGAAGGACTTACGGACCCACATGTTTAACGTGATCGTACTCCGCATGAACACGGCGGCATTTGTGGTAGCGTGCAAATCTAGCGCGCAAACCACGGGGATACCGCACCCGAGATGGCCAACAGCACGCGGTGTTCCGAGGTGGTCACCCACCAAGTACTAACCGCGCCCGATGCTGCTTGACTTCGGTGATCTAACGAGAACCGGTGTTTTCAGCACGGTACGGCCGTTGGCCCTGGTCTATATATTGTGTCGTAGTTCAGATCATAGATTCAGACTGAAGGTCAGTTTAGTCATAAGTTAGGGTGGAAGTTCATTGTAGATGAGTATGTCTCGGGTAGAATTTGTAATGCAAGTAATTTGTATATAGATTTGTAATATATATGTAATATATATTTGTAATATATATGTGCATGTTTTGAATTTCCAGCGAAGTTGGCTGTCAATAAAGTTGTTTATGTGTTAAATATCGTGATTCCTAGTCATTAGGTTATTTATTGGAAGTTTAATGGAGAGTGAAGTAAACGGTTCATACAAAAATCATGATCTTGGGTTAAAGTGGAATACTACTTTATAAGGGGAATTTCATGTAATTCATACTGATAAGTATGAGGTTGCGAGTCAACATTAAATTAATTTAATTCGAATCTAAAAGATAATGCATTTAAAATGTGTCTATGGTGCTAAATTGTAAGTTATATATCCATATAAAAAGAAAACCAAAATTGCGGTAGTTTCTCCTGAAGTAGAGAATACGGCACTGCTATAACCTTGAAAGAGCAAGCATATCAATGCTGGCGATAAAATGACGTTTGGCGTCTGATTTCAAAGAAGGGTTCTGAGTTAGTTCACACATTGGAATAATGCCTGCCAGTCACCATTGTAGCATTTTGCGAAAGAAAATTCATTGGGCGAAATGTTAGCAATTATGAATTCTGCCAATGCCAAAATTAAACATCGTGACATCTTGGTACTCATCGTGATATATACTACTCTTTATCTTCTCCAAAAGAATGATCTTTGGAATTTGAGAATTTATAAATCCAAACAAACGTTTCAAATGAAACGTCAAAATAAAATTTGGCGAATAAAATCTCTGTTTGGTGAAAAAAAAAAAAAAATCATTCGGCGAATAAACAAGTGAAAGTGATAAAAAAAACCTTTCAGGCTGATAAGTATTTGGACTATCGAGAGCATTTTGAACTCGCTTTTGCATCGTGAATGACAGTTTTAGCTGACATTAGTTTAAAGTATATATATATATATATATAAATTAGTAAATCCAATGTTAGAATGTATGTAGTAACTCATAATATACTATTCCAAAATTTTCTACAAAATACAAAGAAATAAAAGAAATTAAGACATAAAGAGGAAATAATAAAGCGTAATGCAGGTCAAAGACAAAGACAATCAACAAATTTCAAAAATGAGGAATGAAAATAGGAAAACAAAAAAATCAAGCAAAAAAGCTTGCACATGGAAGAGCTTTAGGCTTAAGATAAGTTCATTTCGAAAAAAATTTCTTCAAGTCCATATATCCCTTCGAAATGAACACAAAAATGCATGTTTCTGAAACACAAGATAGATTTTATCTATAAACTTGTGTTATATGGACGACAAGCATATAGATTGGAACAATAAAGGAAACATAAATACCTTAAAATACACTTCATTAGTGCAACCATGACGAGCAAAATATGGCTAGACCAATGTTGCCATATATATATATATATATATATATTCAATTGATTTATTTTTCTCCTTCCACTAGCCAGTAGACAGTTCCAATGGTGTCTATAGTTAAATACTATCGCCATTGTCAGAAACTGGCTATTCTATCGGTTTTAATTCGAATTGTATGGCTGTCCTGATGAGAATGCAATTTCGAACTAACCGCCATTTTTTGTGTAGTTTCAATTGATTGTTCTCTATGTCTTAATCTTTTATCTTGAGCTAATTATTATTGCCTTTTCTCATTCTTGCCGTGTTTTCTTTTTATTTTTATTTATATTTATATACTTTTAATTGTGAATTTTGTATCCTAATATTCTTCTCATCCCCCTTTCCATTGCAGTGATATGTTACCTTCTATTTTTATCCTTAGTCTATAGTTACTCATTTGTAACAGATATGCTAGAGATGGGTTTTTTTGTTCATACAGTAGTTTATGCATAATTTACGATTAAAATCTTTCATTATATATATATATATATATATATATATATATATATATATATATATATATATATATATATATATATTTAGCACCTGCGTGTTAAAAACACATACGATGTGTTTCAGGGGATGCTATTTAAAATTACTTTTGATTGCAAACAATGTAAGAACTGGATTTTCGCAATTAAATAAATCTGGTATACGACCTATTTCTTTCTACTGCATTTGATAACATTCGTTTTAAACACATATTCTATAATTTATTGATCACCAGAAGTAAAATACTTATACATCACTGACATACACTTAATTGACGAATCAAAACAAAACAAAACAAAAAAAAAATATCAATCATGCATAAAGCATTGATTATAAAACACTTTAAAACTAAAATACAATTTTATATACATTTAAGTTGCTTAAAAAATAACTATCGGCAAAATTAATTGTTAAAAGTTCATTCAAAAAGAGAATGCCAGTTACACAAAATGCAGTTTATTCATCGAAAGTATAATTTTCGTAGTGCTTACGCAGTTAATATTACATCAAAAGTACAATATTTCATTATTATATCGTTTGCTTATCTCATGTTAAATTAGTTCTTCGGCACTCTAACTCCATGGTCGTAACTATGACAAATCATTTCATTTTATAAATCGTCTGCATCTTTATGTAAAATCAATGAATATTACATTCCATACTTATATTGCAGACGCCAGAGCTAAATAATTTTGCGTGAAAAATAAAATTCAGCAATTCTTATACAACTTAACTTACAATATCTTGATTTATTTACATTGCGTATGCTGTAATATAGCGCTAAAATTAGGCTTCGTTGTGCGAATAAAGAAAGCTTAGTGATCATTTGAAATAAAAAATATTGTAAGCACAAAATTTAAATACACAGATAATACGCAAAAATACAAAAGTTTTAGGATGAATGCAACGCTAAACATAAATTTAAACGATCTTTATACACAGTGTGTGTGTGGTGGTGGGGTGGTGTGGTGGTGGAGGTGTGTGTGTGTGGGGGGGGGGGGAGGTTGATGCCATATTTTATTTTGCAATGAGTCACGTGATTTCTTTATAATCATGGGTGTATTTATTATTTCAATTTTTATTTAAGAAACTATAACCTAACCAATTTTGCTGAAAATCATTTCGTTCATTTTATATGATAATTTGAATATTTTCTAAAATTTTTGAAGTAATGTGTGAATTTTGACTTCAGTTAAGAATGTTTGAAAAATGAAGTCCTATGGAGTTCAATGTATTTCATTTAATTTTAAATTATTAGAATAAAAGTTAAATACAATAGGATTATTATTATGGGATAAGCATAATATATCATCTAAATATCTATACATGAGATTTAGATATATAATTATTGATTATAGATTTCTTTTTTCATAAATGTATAAATATAGATTAGCCAATAATGATGAGCACCCCCACCCCCACCCTCTTGTAGGATACCTAAACTGTTGCTTAAAAAAGAACTATCACGTTGAATATCATATTCATAGAGAGTGAAATTTAAGTAATTTTTTAAAGAGGAGTGATTAATATTTTAGGGTAATATTATAGTGTTCCAAATACTTCTAAAATAATTTTATAACGAGCATTTATATCTATATTATTAACCAAGTCTTTAAAATCATAACTATATATACTATAGATGTTTGTAAGAGATTTTATTTTCCTAACTAATTCAAAACTGTTTTAAACAATGTATGACTATTACTTGAAACGTCAGCTGACAAAGAAATTTCATTTAAAATTTTTAGTAATAATTTAGCAGCATCAGTAAGGTAAGAATTATGCCCACTAGTAATGGTTCGAAAAGCTACAGGGGATTTATGAAACTAAAATAGGATATGGAATATTATAACGACTATTTTTGAGATGGATTTGCTTATAAGTAGCTGAAATTCTGTTAGATAGGATTTTAAAATTAATTGTGAAAATTGTAAAAAAGTTAATTATACATAATTATAATTGCAGTTATGAAAAGTAATTGTGTAAATTTCAAATAGAATTATTAAGAATGTGTGATTTAAGGGTACTTAAAAAATGAAATGTACAAATGATAGAGTAGTTACTACTAGCTATATCTACATAAGTAATAACAAAAATTCCTTGGATTTCTTTAATTTCCTTTTTGATTGAGATAAGTTTATATGGTTTATCAATATTATTTTTATACATATAGTGGTTAAAGTATTGCTCTATTAAAACGAACTGTAATTTGATATTTATAGCTAATTTCATGGATAGCTAAGTCAAGGAATAAATCTTTACATATTAGTTCATGTTTAAAATTAGTAGGTAAACTAGCCGAATATACCCGTTGAAAATCAACGGTCTCGCAATAAGCAACCACTGAATACTGTCATTTGTTTTCAATAATTATTTCACATTTATTGGGCAAATCAAATATTTCAGTGTGCGGAATCCCCTAAAGAAGAAAATTTATAAGTTTTAAATTGCGCACGTCTTCCTTTGGAACTATCTTACCAGAACACCAAATTAAAGTCTCTATATCATCCCGAAGCATACTATTTTATCATCTCCCCTTTCGAACGTTTTTCTGTGGAGCACACCCATAAATGAACATTTTTGAAGAACTCTGTTCGCCTTGGATTTCTTATCAGATGATTGGCCTATATACCAAATATCAAGCCTCTATCACATTTAAAGGAGCGTGTCTCATTTATTCCGAAAATCGAACATATTGGTGTTCGGCACCCCTAAAATAGTAAATATTGGAAATCTGAAATTTGCACACTCTCTTCCTTTCAAATTATCTACCAGTACACCAAATTTAATATCTCTATCCTATTGTGGAGCATGTTTTTCTATCACTTCATATTTCGAGCATTTTTCTGTGTTGCACCCCCTTAAATGATCATTTTTGAAAAACCGTTATAAACTTAGGTTTTTTTATCAAATGATTAGCCCACATACTAAATTTCATGCTTCTATCACACTCTAAAAGAGGCGTTTTTCATTGTTCGTGAAATCGAACATTTTAATATGCGGCACCCCCTATAATAGCAAATTTTGGGAAACTGAAATTGCACACTTTCTTCCTTTCCAACTCTCTACCCGTATACCAAATTTGAAGTCTCTAACTCATCGTGAAACATGCCTTTTCTATCATTTCACTATTCGAATGTTTTTCTGTGGAATACCCCCACCCCCTTTAAATATACATTTTTGAAAATCTCCATTCTTCTTGGGTTTTCTATTAAATGATTCACCCATATACTAAAGGGGCGCGGTAGCCCATTGGTTAGCGCGCTGGAGTTGCACTCGGTAGGCCCGGGTTCGATTCCAGCCACTGCCAAAACTGCCGCCGTGTTCATGCGGAGTACGATCACGTTAAACATGTGGGTCCGAAAGTCCTTCCGAGAGGTTGGTGGTAGGGGAAGGAGGGTACGGTCCCTGTGGATGCCTCCTCCACTGGATTCCGGTCTAAATTGGGTGGCACTTCCCGACCGTCCAAACAGTTACCTTACACCTTTCTGGTAGGTCGGACGGTCTGGGTTTCATCAACAACAACCCATATACTAAATATCAAGCTTCTATCATATTCTAAAAGGAGTATTTCTACTTTATTCCGGAAATCGAACATTTTTGTGTGCGACGCCCCCTGAAGTAGAAAATATTGGAAAACTGAAATTGTAAGCTTTCTTCTTTCCACACTATCTACCTGTACACCACATTTCAAATCTCTATCTCATCCCGAAGTATGTTTTCTTATCAATTCACCTTTCGAACGTTTTCCTCTAGAACCCCCCCCCCCCCCCCGCGCCCCCTTAAACGAACGTTTTTGAAAAACTATATTCGTCTTGGGTGTTTTCATCAAATGATTAGCTCATATACCTAATTTCAATTTTCTGTCAAATTTAAAGTTGCCGTTTGTCATTTATTTGGTAAATCGAAGACTTTGGTGTGCCTATGGTGGACCTATGGTACCTTAACACATTAATCACATTATTAGACTTATTTTTATTAGACTTTAATTATATATTAAACTTATTATTAGACTATATTTATTTATTAGACTTATTATTAGACTTTAACACATTATTAGACTTTGGTGGACCTATGGTCCCTTAACACATTATCACGAACTTGGTTTCATTTCTTTTCATTTGCAGACTTCTTACCCAAATAGTGGTGAGAGAATTTATATCATTTTATATGGTCTCCACGGTTTGGTGACATTTATTATCAAAAAAAAGAAAAATCATTGAGTGGTTACTGCAAAAGTTGTTTGTGAATTTTATTTTGGAGCATAAATTTAAAGAAAATGCTTTTTTTGTAATATTTCAAAACATCTGAACATTATAATTAGTGCCATGCATATTCTATAAGGCATCTTAGATTCATAATTTATGAACGTCTCCTTGTTTTGGTGACTTTATTATCCAGAAAAATCATTGAGTAAAATGGTGGTTTCACGAAATTTTTTCTTAGATTTTTGTAAATGTAATTTTGGGATATAAATTTAGAAAAAATGTCTTTTTCCAATATTTTAAAATATTCTATTTATAGTTATTTTTAAGATTTACTGTTTCATGCCCAAATTTTTCATAAACTCTATTTAATTTTTGTACATTTATTTTGCAGGATGTTGCCTGGCAGATGAAATAAGTCCTGAGAATCAATTATATATACATATTTTAACTTAAACTAGCTATTATAATTTTGTAATTCAACTATAATTATTAAATATATGTAGAATCTGATATTGTATCTGGTAATTATTTAATGTTATTTATGATTATGAAATGCAAAATATACTGCAGAATCATAGCTGGAGATGCTCAAACCACTTATGTAGAAAAACATAAAAATTGGCATGATGAATACCCTAAGGATCATTTTAAATTATTCGGTTTTTCTGTAATTATAATCTGATTTGATTGATTTTCAGTTTAGACATGTATGTTTAGGTGCTAAATACAAATTCGAAGTAAAGGTTAACATTATATAATAGGAAGCCCTTAAATATGGGTGGCGCACAAAAATTCAAACTTTGTAATTTGTTTTCGGATTTGATTAATTTTCGGTTTCAACACTCGCAAAAATTATTCTATTTTTTTCAAATTGTCAGAGATGTAGAAATAGTTACTAATTAATAGCAAAAAAAAGCTAAAGCTGGTCATCCATTTCTGTGTGTGTGGATAATGTAAATAGTTTGGCTAGTTGACTCAAGGCAGCGATCGCCTAGAATGATACCAAATTAATGTAGATTGGAATTTGTATATGATTTGTCAAAATATCTCCAAGGAACAGTTAGCATGTCCAGAATATTCCAAAAGAAGAGATACAGAACAAAGTACTTTTTGAAAGGTTTTTTGTTTGGGATGGACGCTGTCCCACCAGTAAGCAAAATGTTAAAAGCATAATTTTAGGGTTATAACTTGTGATTACCTTTATATTTGCAAAAAGAAAAGAAAAAAAAATAGTCTCTCAGAAAAACTAATTTTACAATACAATTAAAAAGGGTTAAATTTAGCATTTATATAAAATTACCTTTTCTCACTAAATCAGCTATTTTAGAAAGTTTTAACAATATTATATACAACCTTAAAATATAACTTTTTTTAATTCCAATCCAGCCATTATATTCTAAAATTTAAACACATGAAAATATTTTTAGTTGAAAATAAGATTTTCCTTGTGTCATTTGAACAGTAGTAAAAATCTACATATGCACTCTGAAATCAAAAATGCAATTTGAAAGGAATTAAATTGCAATTAAAAAACCAAGAAAAACATACAACAAATATGGTTAGTACCATACTTTGACCACTGATATTATGCCAATTCTTCAATTTTATTAGCGTAAATATTATTGATTAAAATTTTTTCTAAAATGTTCTGCGTCAAATCGCAGAGAAAAATTTAACATCAAATACGTCAGGATATATTTTCTATTGAATTACCGAAGTAAATTTCAGTAAATTGTCCC
Source organism: Amaurobius ferox (assembly GCA_951213105.1). NCBI lineage: Eukaryota > Metazoa > Arthropoda > Arachnida > Araneae > Amaurobiidae > Amaurobius > Amaurobius ferox. Next base: position 6,495,642 of record OX578135.1, on the reverse strand, counting down.
TAAAACATTATGTTGGTCATAAAATCACAGGAATAAATATGTCAAGCTTCATTTTATGTCAAATCAATTTTGAAATTCAATAAATTCTGTAAAATTATATTTTGGTCACAAAGTCAACATTTTGAAATTTTTAGTAAATTTTATAAAAGTGACTGTGAAATTATATGTTGGTCCTAAAATCAAATCTGTCTTGATTTTATGACCAAATTTTGCAGTCATTTTTGTAAAATTTATTCCTGTGCTCTTCCGACGATAATGTAATTTTACGAAAAATTATACCTGTGATTTTGTAACCAAAGTGTAAGTAAGTATACGGGAAATATTCTAAAATTTATCCTAGCGATTTTACGACCAACGTGTAATTTTACAGATAATTACGGACAGAATTCTGAAATTTACGACCATGCAAATACGGTCAAAAATAATTTTACTGGCAATTTCCTAAAAATTACGGCCATGATTTTACGGACAAAAATGATTTTGAGGATGAATTTATTAAACTTATGGCCAAAAAATAATTTTACGGACAATTTCCTAAAAATTACGGCCACAAAATTACGGTCATCCATGTTTTTTTTATGGGCATATATTTTTACAGACATGAGTGCAATTTTACGGACAATGGCTGGATCCCTATTGCCGAAATTTGGCCGTAATATTACGGAGTGTTTTTTTAGTGTTGAGGGAGAATAGTATACTACTTTTAATTTGGTTACGATTAGTATGCAGACACGTTTTATATCTATTACAGGTTTTAACTTTAACATGTTTCTAAGATGGATAGTTATAGGTCGAGGACATAGAAAGGTGGTTAGATGAATTGAAGGAAGATACAGAATAAACAATTAAGATATAGAAGAAAGTGAGTGACATAGATCTATAGGAAAACCTCAACAACTTCTCGAATACCGAGCTTGAATGTCCGAGAACAAACAGCCAGTCGCTGAATTTTTATAAAAAGACATCGTGTAAATAAGGTAACTTTTATTCCACCAAAATAAAGAAACTTGCTGTTAAATTAAAGCATCATCAGCAAAGTATTAAACTATATATGATATACACAAAAATAGACACATAATTTAAAACAGAAGAAAGATGATAATAATGATCTCTCTAAATTACCTTAAAAGTAAGGAATACAACTCATGTGTAATTACATTAAAATTAGATTAAATAAATGTTTTATATAAGCAAAACTTGAATAGATAGTGGAAGATATATGTATATATATACAAATAGTAGCTCTAATGTTTTATATCTTATGTTTTTGATATTTTTACTCATGATTTGAAACACCGATTCTATATTTTATTCTTTATGTACTTTTATTTTCATGAGTGGCAACTGCTGAAGAGACAGCTTCCCATCTATGCACATGTGACTGTAGTTTATTCTTCCATTTTTGAAAACAAATCTCTTTCATTCCCTTCATTATTCATGGTTTCTTTGGTGTGCCCAAAACCTTTTTGTTCAGTGTTGTGAGGTTATTTAATGACAAGAACTTATTTGTTTTAGAGGGCAAAGAATTCTGTGCAGCTTCTGTTGATTTTACGATTTCTTTGCCTTCTATCCAATGCAATCCATTGGAAATTATTCTAATACTCTTTTAATGAGTTTTATTTCCTATGAATTGTTGTTCCGCTCCTCCTCCCCCCTTCCCTCGACACATTTATATCTGACTGACTTGCATTCCATCGACTTCTTGAGAATATAGTATTAAGAATTTTTTTAAGGAGTCTTCGGCAGAGAATTTTCTCAGAAAAGTAAAAATACTCCCCGACTTACTTTGAAGGAACATTTTGTTTTCAAGAGGAGTCATATTTAACACATGAGCAATGACCCCCAAATGCTCAGATATTATAAAAATGATTTCAGGGTTACCCAACAAAAGAAATTTTCACTTTTCTGTATTTAAAAAGAAAAAAAGATTATGCGGAAAATATTTTCACAAGTATACAAAATATACTGAGAATCGAGTACAATTTAATTTATTTTTCACGCTGCTGCTGCAAAATAGCCCTTCATTCCATTAATGATAGGTGGGAAAAGTAGTTTTTTTTTTCTGTATAACACGAGGTTGTTATAAAAACTTTAATCGATGCAAATATATTTTCAAAAGTGGGAGAAAGATAATCATGGGTCCTTCTGCTCTTACGTGGAGCAGTGGGAATCGTCGTTTGAGAATGTAGTTTTCCCAATCGCGTGGAAACGGATTACCAGAAGAATGAGAAAACTCCGATTTTAAAAGGAGTGTCTGATTTTAAATTCATAACATTTTCGGAAAATTCGTGACAGATTTCCGTTTTTATGACTTTTTTGGAACTAACGTGACCTGTAAACATCGGTGATTGGCGATTTTTTTCACAAAATCAATGCGTAAAAATGACGCCTTACTTAATTTTCAAAGCGTATTTTTCTATTTTATAGGGTGAAATACGCGTATAGGGACGTTATATCGATCTCTGGTGATTGATTCACTGTACCTACTCGAGTTAAATATTAGTTTAACGAGTTTCATGAAAAAAATGCGTTTATCAACTGATTGCGATAGAAACGACGACTTTATCGGCCGAACGGAATTCAGACAGGATTTCGCCCTGATTTCGCCACGTCTCTGGCCGCCAGACACTGTGGGTCTCGGCGCCCAGTGGAACAGAAGAGCGATAATGGAATAATCAGCTTGAATGGGGACAAAATTATGAGTGCATGCGTCATAAGAGAGATTGCGGAATATTCCACAACGCAGAACGACGCAGGCCAATAATATACAGTCGAACCTCGATATGTCGAATTTGAAGGGAGTAGAAAAAAAATTCGAGATATCGAAAATTTGAAAAATTGAATTCATAAAATAATATATGCATCCTAGTCCTATACTTTACACATTTTAAAAAAAATCACTTACTTTATCTAGTCAACAGAGAATTGGGTATTACCCAAGAAAATGCCGACAACAAATAAAGCGAAGCTTGAAATGATTGGATACACATTTTAATGTAATATACATTATTAAAATTTTATCTTGCATTTCTTTTCTTGCAAAATAGTCATCTATGACAGTTTGGTTACTGGTACTGAATCCTTCAATATCTATCACATCTTCCAAATGAGCTAGGCGGATCCAAATGAGCTTAATTTTGTGGCGATAGTTTACTTTAAAACTCTGAATAATACCTTAGTCCCAAGACTGTAACTTAGAAGTTGTGTTGGATGGCATGAAATAAACTTTCACGGATTTTAATTTCGACACGCTATTATGCGCTGTACAGTTGTTCAAGAAGAGAACAATATCGCGATTTTCACGGGGCATTTTTCTGTCTAGTTCCTTCAATCAATTATTGAAAATTTCGGCAGTCATCCAAGCCTTATTGTTCGCAAAATAAGTCATTGGAACAGATTTCCTTCCTGAAAAACATCGGGGTTTAGCAGATTTACCTATCATCATAAGAGGTTTGAGCCTTTCTGAACCATCCATATTAGTGCAAAATAGTATAGTTAATCTTTCTTTGCTCCTTTTCCCGCCATGACATGCCTTTAATGGCCATAGTTTTACCAGGCTTACACTTAAAAAATAGTTCTGTTTCATCTACATTAAATACATTTTTTGGATCGTATTATTCCAAATGAAAAGATGAAAATGGTAAGATGATCCAAATGGTAAAATGAAAAAAATCGAGATATCGAGAGTTTGATTAAAAAAATTTCGAGTTGAAGAGTTTGTTTTATATTAGTTTTATACCGTGCGTGAAGGGGAGATGAAAATATCTCGAGATACCGAGGTTCGACATATCGAGGTTCACCTGTATTAGACTTTTATTCGGCTTTACCCCAATAACAGAGCCCTATACCTAACTGAGTTTTCGTAATGGAAAGAAAGTTCAAGCCGGTCTCAAAATCGGTGACTACACCCTGATCCACACACACACACACTCTCCACATTGTTGAAATGAATCGTTTATCAAGTATCTTGTGTTGATATCTATGTAAATAAAATTCAAAATCTGTATGTCTATCTTTCTGTTTCTCTGTCTGTCTGTCTGTACGTATGTTTGTCTCATCACCACGGGAGAACGGCTGAACCGAATTTTATGAAATTGTGTGGGTAGCCTTGGAATAGCCCCACTTAAAATGGAGTCCATGTTTCGAGTTTCTAAGACCAGGAGTTATCTACATATTAATTAAAAACGCACAGTTAAATCTTCCATAGACATGACATTATGCAGACGATATTTTTCCCGTAAACTGTAAAGAAAATGATATCCTGTCGCGTAGCAACGGATTTAAATCCAATGGGTTGATGCGCCAGACGATTTTTATGAAATCTTTTCCGATTTAAATAATGAAGAAATGTATATTAAATAAATTGGATCGAAATTGCATTTCTGACTGAATTATATATATCCATTACTGCTTTAAAGATTACTTTGGGATCATTGATATTTTCAATATATTAAATCATCTTTTTATTTGGCGAAAACGTACATTGTAGCTCATATATTGTAATCTTCTAATTAGTACACGGTCTACGAGAATATAAGTAATACGATTATCTTCCCATACACATTTAGCGCTTTCATTTTGGCATGCATTGGAATCAATTACGGCTTTTAAGATTGCAGGGATAATTGATATTTTCACTTTATTACGTCATCTATTTTATTTTGGAAAATATATTTGAAATTCATATATACGGGTAATTGTATACACGGGTATATCTTCTAATATTCAGGAATATAAGTAATACGGGTATATATATATATATATATATATCTTCCCATACAATTTTAGAGCTTTTAGTTTGACATATATTGATTCAATTTCACATTTTTTGTAAATTTGTTTACAAACGAGATCAGGATGTTTAATTCTTCAGATATGCCTATGAAGATAATATCGTATATAGCGAGAACAGATATTTTTAATTTCTTTTTCAGGAGCATTCATTTAAATATTTTAATAGAATGTTTTGAATAACCATGTCATTTAGAATACTATAGGCATTTGCACAAGATTGTGAATGTTAAGTTTCTTTATATTATATATTCCGTACGAAGAACGGGTATACTGCTAGTTTATTTATAACTTTTAAATGCACGAACCTTCTTTAGGTCTGTCCCAAGTCCTGCACTGCGTTGGAGTAGGATCGGGCTAAGCATTAAACATTAAACCAAACACGTAGAAAAGCACTAGGCTTAAAAAGGATTTCATTTTGAACAGATTCGTCTTCAGGTTCACGTATCTATTCAAAATGAACAAAAACGGCTTGTGTTCTGAAGAAAGAGATAGGTAATATCCATAAATTCCTTCTACTTGGCCTACGAGCTAAAAGATTGAAGAAATAAATAGGAATATAACAAAAATTGTGCACAAGTCCTATCTTAACGAGCAATAAATAACGAGACTACTGTTGTCAATCGCAGGAGATAAAAGTGGAGATTGACTGTTGCCAATCGTGAGATATAAATAAAAGTATCGCAAATAAGTATAAAATGTGATAATTTCACCAGTAAATGCAACGCAATAAAAGGGCGAGAAAAATAATGAAAGCAAGGAGTCAAATGTCTAAGAGGATGTAAATACATTGTAATGCTATGCTAATACAAGAGAATGTTGACAATTAGCTAATATAAAATACTAAGGAGGAAATTTAAGAATATTCAGCTAATTTAAACTTATTAACCATACCATTTACTAAATATACTGGATATTTATATAATATACTGATTATTTAGTTTACTTCAGTATTTATGAATCCTTTAATATATATATACACACTCTTTAGCCAAAAAAAAAAAAAAAAAAGATTAGATTTGCAATGCCAATGAGTGTTAACTTCAGTCTTAGCGCGCGTTTCTACTGCGCAACTAGTATCCTATAAAACAGGTTCAAAATGGGGACGGTTTATCTTCGCTCGTTATCGGCGTTGCACTCCCGTGGAGACACAACCAATAATGCCGTTACGACGTTGTCGAAGACTTCATAAGCATTTAGACGAGTTTGAACGGGGTCGTATAGTCGAGATGCGTGAAGCTGGCTGGTCATCCCGAGCCGTCATCTGCACCGAACGGACACTGCTGCGCAAAGGTGCTGGCAGCAATGGTTGCTGCAAGGAACTCATGGGCGGAATGAAGGCTCTGAAAGGGGCACGAATGCGAGGCAAGATCGGATGATTGTGAGGCAGGCCCGAACTGGCTCAACGGCATCATTATCCGCCATCCAACGTGCTACAGCCTCTTCCAATATCACCCGTGGTACCTTCCACCATCTCACGGCGCTAAGAATGGGTTACGCTCACGGTGGCCTTTAAGACGTCTGCCCATAACCCTACAACATCGACAGAGTCGTTTGGAGTGGTGTCGTAGCCGATCATCATGGCTGCCAGCAGACTGGCCTCGTAGAGTGTTCAGCGATGAATTATGCTTCAGTCTTTCAGCAGATGACCATCGGGTACGTGCGTGGAGGCGACAGGGCCAGCGGTCCCAAACAGCCTTTGTTTTACACAGGCACACAGCCATTCCCCCTGGTGTGCTATAAGCTTGCGACAGTAGGTCGCCCCTAGTCATTCTGCGTACAATTTTAACAGCTCAACGATATGTTGATGAAATCCTGCGGCCGTTTGCGCTACCCTTCATGGCACGTCATTCCGGGACCATTTTCCAACAAGATAATGCCACGACACATACGGCTTGCATGGGCGCGGTAGCCCATTGGTTAGCGCGCTGGAGTTGCACTCGGTAGGCCCGGGTTCGATTCCAGCCACTGCCAAAACTGCCGCCGTGTTCACGCGGAGTACGATCACGTTAAACATGTGGGTCCGTAAGTCCTTCCGAGAGGTTGGTGGTAGGGGAAGGAGGGTACGGTCCCTGTGAATGCCTCCCCCACTGGGTTCCGGTCTAAATTGGGTGGCACTTCCCGGTCGTCCAAACAGTTGCCTTACACCTTTCTGGTAGGTCGGACGGTCTGGGTCTCAACAACAACAGCATAGGGCTTGCATATCTGTGGACTGTCTCCGTGCTGTTACTTGGCCAGCAAGGTCACCAGACCTTTCACCAATCGAGCATGTATGGGACATGCTAGGGCGCCAGAATCGGGCATCCCGAAATTTAGCAAATCTGGAGCAACCATTGAGGAAGGCCTGGCATAATGTATCGCAGGATGATATTAGGAAACTTTATCACTCCTTACCTAGACGTATACAAGCATGCACTGCCGCCATGGGGGGGTTTCACCCATTACTGATTTGAAAATTTAATGTGCAATTGCTAACCATTGATGGGTCCTGCGGCCTTGATTTTGTAATCATTACACTACCTGTGTATGTGAGCTGTACGCATATTTAATTTCAATATAAACAGCCACTTTCTTCATGGTTCTCCTTTTTTTTTTTTTTGCAAAAGAGTGTATATATATATATATATATATGCATAAATTCAATTCATACAAAATGACCGATATTAATAAAATATTCTCTTTTTAAATGGCCATGTGCATAATTTCTGTAATACATAATTTTAATTTCTGTAACACAGTATGGGTATGACCCGAAATTGAAAACTTGAGATAAAAAAAAATTGAGGTATTAAAATTGAAAAATGGGTACTTTAAAAATAAAGACAACCAAATTATTGGCCATCATTAAAAGTATTTTTATTAAAATCTCCTATTACGACGTTCTAAAACGGCACAGCGCTTCCGGGCATGACCACGCCCTTCATCAGTGGCGAAGTCAAAATAATTGGCGAACATGTGCTTAAATACCGCCAGACAGAATTGACACATTCATTATTTTACATTTTTAAATACGAGGCATTTAAAATATAATTGAATTGTAAAAAAAAATACTAATAATAAAATAAAAGGAAAAAGTTCATATATGAAAGGGTAACAAGTTGTTACCCTTTCATGGTTACCCTTCTATGGGTTGTTACTAACAACCCATAGAAATGTCGTCCGAAACAAAATAAAGCATTGACTCAATATTCAGAAAATCATAACAAGTAGTGTCTGGCTTGTATTTAAGCACATGTTCGCCCCTTATTCTCACTTCGCCACTGATGAAGGGCGAAGTCATGGCCGGAAGCGCTATGGCTGTGTCGGAAAGGGAGATTTTAGTAAAATACTTTTAATGATGGCCAATTTTTGGGTTGTCTTTATTTTTAAAGTATTAATTATTTGGATGTGTTTCCATAAAATTTTATTCATAAATGCGTTTGTTAAAGAGTCTAGCGTTCATAAATTGCGTTATGTTAGGGGTTGGTACAGTATGTATGTTTTGATAGGGAGTCGTATAAGAAATGGTAATAATGAATGGGAGGGGTGTAAGGCTCACGTCTGTGGATATTAAAAGCAAAGAGGAGGATTAAAAACGGAGAGGAGTCCGCTGGTTCCTGTTTCCCATACAGGGTCGGGGTGTAACTTGGAGTAGCGCACGAAGCGAGTGGACTTTGCTGGTTAAAAATTGTTTTAAGCATTTTTACTGTGTTACTCAATACAAAATGAGATTTATTGCAAGCATGGTTTTTACATAGTAGATTTATTTTAGGCGTTTAAAAGTGTATACCCCCACAACAAACGCCCCGCGCGCTCTCTCGGCCATCAAGCCAGGGCGAATCCAGGCATGGGCCAAAGGGGCTAACCCCCCCTTCAAGAGATATACTCAGTCTCCCTGATAAAGATATTCAATTTTTAGTAGTGATATGAAATTTTATATAAAATGTCATTCAAATTTTGCATAAAAATTTCTTCGAGATTTATTTTATAAATGACTTCGTTTCAGAGATTTTTTTTAATGTAGCTGAATATGGGATGATACTAATGGATCGATTTATTTACATATTTAACTTAAAAATATTTCAAAATGATGACAATAGTTTTTAGGATACTTTTGTATTTTGATAAGTAGGTAAGAGTTAATATTAAGCAATAACTTGTATTCACTTTTAGAATGCTTCTACACATTATAAACAGACTTATTACTAGATTACTTATTAACAGCCTTATTACTATTAATGCTAGATAATTTAAATGAATCGTAATTATTATATATTAATATAGATGTATAGTAACTATATATTTATATTAATAATGAGCTCTTTAGCTTGCAACTATAAATATACAATTACTTATTATATATTTCAATTCATATAAATTATTAATAACTTTTATGGTTTATAAACGCTAATGATCAATTGTTTTTTGGCGAGTTAAGAGTGTTGAATTTTCAACCATTTCTTCTTCTTTGACTGCGTCTCTGAATGAATCAAGCCGTTCGCAGGTAGAAAGGAAATGAAGTAGGAGCCTCTTTTTGCGAAGCTGGCAGATTAGAGGGAGGATTGCGTTGCTTTTTTCGATTCATTTTCTTAAACAAACTCCCGAAGGTCACAAGCGGTGCTTCATCTAGACCTTTTGACACCCGTGCAGTGGTAAAGATAGGAGGCGCAAATGAGATCTCTCTCTAATCAGCTGCATCGAGTTCTGGGGGTACGTACATCATTTCACATTCTTTGCGAAGAGGAAGGGAGGAAAAGAAAAGAGAAAGCGAAGGACTGCTGCCGCGAAAAACCGCAAGGTCAAGTGAGAAGGTGAGGAGGAATAGGTGAAGCGTGTCTTTCAGCGTGCAGATAATGGGCTGTGGATCTAAAAACATTGAATATCATGGAGACGGAATGAAATCTGAGAGAAGAAAAAGAGGGCGCGCTTATCGGCGGCGGTGCCACGGTTGCGAAAAGGATCGGCGTGACCTTGGATAGGAAGAAATGAACGCAAAAAATTCCAACAACTGAATTTCGCCGTTTTTGTATGCGCAAATGAAGATTGAGAGTTACACGAGGTAAAGCAGTGATTCTCAACCGGGGTTTCTCCTAAGGTCCCATTAATGCACGGGCCCCCCCCCCTATTTAGGGCCCCAATTTTGTCAAACAAGCCTAAAATTAAAAAAGAAAAAATGTCTGTAACGTCCAAGAAAATTTCGATAAAATTATTCAATATTACAACAAAGTTAATGTTGTATAATCGAGATTTCCATTACGCCATTTGCATTAGAATGTATTTAGTGTTGACGGTATAATAAATATTAAAATATTTAGTAGGGGACCCCCCAATGCAATCAGGCCCTGAGCCTTATTGACTTGCTGTCAGCCGGGCCTCGGTTCCGCCGAACCTTAGGATTTCGTGGGGAAAACAAAAATGAAATGTACACCCTTTTAATTGAGGAAAAAATTTATATGATTCAGGTTAAAAAAAAATTTAAATAATTAATGTGATCTATTAATAAAGCAATGAAGCCATTTGAAAATTTAACTTGGTTAAATATTTGCGTGATAGTTAACATTCCAGCAGCGTGAGTTTTATTTGGAAAAAATTAAGCATCAAGGGGTGTTTCATTGGGGAAGAGAAATAGTGTTGAAGCGGGGAATTTTTATAGCTTGCAATGAAATCAGTGTTGGCAGTAGTGAACATTACCAGGAACTCAAGCCAATTATTCAAAGGGATGCCCGACAAAAAGTGTGAAAGTGGAAAAAAAAAAAAAGCCTAACAATAATAGAAAATACCAAACAAGTTAAAAATATTTTTCTTAATCACATTACATGAAAATGTGACCGTACCATAAAACAATAAATCCCAACTTGTTTTTATCAACAATTTTTATGAAAAAGAACTATATTAACACGAAATAATTACAAAATATATATAAACAATGTTTATTTTGAGGCGAATAATAAGACGAGAAGTAAAAATCGCTCGTCATTTTTACTCGCTTTACAAACATAGTATAATGTATAGAGAAAGTATCGTGACGGGTCGAAAATTCGAATTCTTGACTCAAAAGCACGCCCGAACTCGAAAGGACCATGTGTTGTAGCGATGCGGTATCTGATGGACGAATGAAGCGTTTAAAACGTCACTGTTATATATTTCAATCTAGATAAATTATTAGCAAATAACTGCATATTTATATTTGCAAGCTGTATTTATATCCATATAGCTACTATAACAATTGCTATAACAATTACAATTGAATTCAATATAAGCTAGTAGAAAATCTGTTCATTAATAGAAGGAAATTTCTGAAAATTAATAGACGTTAATGCTTAATATTAACTCTTACCTACTTATCAGCTGATTTTGACTCTATAATGAACGCCACAATAAATAAAAAATATTCTAAATACTATTGCCTTAATTCTTAAATAGTTTCAAATTAAATGTGTAAGGAAATTGTATAAATCACAAATCATCTGTATAACCACACATTTAGCTCAATTAAAAAATCTTTAAAACGAAGTAATGTATAAAGAAAAAAAAATCTCATAAAGCAACTTTTTATGCAAAATTTGTATGACATGTTGGATGAAATTTTATACTATTACTAGAAATTTAATTAGTCCCCTCTGGCCCCTCCCTGGCTACGGCTTTGCCACAATTGGGGAATACTGGAACCCCTATTGATTTTAAACGCAATCGAACATTCAGAACCCCCCCCCCCCTCAACTTTCGAATGAAATTATTAAAAATCATAACCTTCAATACTGTTACATAAGTAATCATTTCTAATGTAATTTTTCATTAGAAAACAAATGATTAGAACGCCAGCACCGAGCATTCTCGAGAAAACGTACATTTTTCACATCCATTTATCAAAATCACATAAAATAAAAGAAGTATTAACTATCTTAAAATAGATTCACTTCTCAAATATAATATTATTCAAGGAAATTGTTAACATCATTCTCGTGGATCTAATTCGTTTCATTCATGACAGAAGGTACTTTTTGCAATAGTCTTGTATCCTAAGGCCCTACCATAGTCATTAGTTATTAGCCAATAGTCATTTATTTATTATTTTTTTCTATAAGAAAATCTATTTTTTCCGTCTATTTGTAACGCATTATTCCATTGTGTGAACTACCCCGAGTTGCCAGTATAGCGTACCAGAACTGGAGATAAAACGACGTTTGGCGTGTGATATGAAAGACGGGTTTTGTGGTAGTTCACGCTCCGAAATAATGCGTCTGTAACGCTTTGCTATAAATGTGACGAACTTCGCGAAATATCGCCCACATGGCGACTTTTTGAATGATACCAAATGGACGACTATCGGCAAATAATTGAACATCGCCAAAATTAAAAAACATCGTGCTAAATGAATGAAACGAACGCCAAATTGAAGAATTAATTATCAGAGTCTTTTAATATAGTCTATTTTGCGTATTGTGGATTCTATAAATATGGATGAAGTTAGATTATATAATTTAATTGTGTACTTCGATATAGTTTCACATGTTGCCATCCAGATGTACAATTCAACGCTAAACATTTTGTGCCCCGGATCTTATGCACCATTTCTTGATTGTGAAAAAGCCAATTCGCTGCATTCAGGAGCGCAGCAAGACAGAGGGGACTAAGCTCCCCCTAAGAGGTATATTCAGCACCCCCTCATAAATATATTACATTTCTAGTAGTCATATGGAATTTCGTCCAACGTGTGTCATCCAAATTTTGCATAAAAATTGCTTTATGAGATTTTTTTAAAATTTCTTCGTTTTAAAGATTCTTTAATTTAGCTAAATGTGTGGTTATACACATAACTGATTTATTTACATATTTCATTTACAAATATTTAAAGTTTTTTAATAATTAAGATAATAATATTTAAGATACTTTTGTATTATTGCGACGTTCCCTGTTAATATCAAGTGTTAATAAATTGTACTTACCATCTGAAATTTTCTTCAATGAACAGCTTTGCTACTAGTTAATGCCTATATCCATTGTCATTATTATGCATTGATATGATGAATAGTAGGTATATGGATATTAATAATCCGCTCTTAGCTTACAGATATAAATATGTAATTGATTATTTGTCAATAATTCGTATGGATCGAAATATGTAACAATAACTATTACGGCTTAGGAATGCTAACGAGTCACGGTGCTTTTTATGAGCCCCTCCTTCAAGACTGTCGAGCCCTCTTGAATTTCAATCCAGATCCCCTTGAATTTCGCCTCTGGCTACGGCCCTGGTTGCATTAAGTAAAGAAGGTCATGCTCACGTCAGATGTTTTTTTATTAACAGTCATTAGTCAATAGAAATATGTCTATTGAAGTGTTGAAAACCCAGACCACACGACAGACCCGAAGGTTTACTGTAGCTACGTGTGTGGCCGGGAACTTTATTTTAGATTCAAAACAGTACAAAACAGGTTAAAATTGAATCACAACACAGTTACAACAAGACAAATAAAAGAATGGCAACGACAAAACAAAACATAAAACTATACAATACAATACAAGAGAGACATAAGAAAGAAAAAAAAGGAAAGAGGGGAAAACCCCGAAGGGAAAAAAAACCCAAGCACTAATGTAGTATAACCATCAAGGAACTATATAAACAGCACAACAAAACAAACCACATAAACAAAACCAACTACAAAAACAAAGCAAAAACCTCCACCAAAAAAGCGACACCTCAGAGGGGTCCAGAGAGCAGAGAAAATGTTGCAAGCAGAAGAGGCTCCCAGGCTGATTATGTAATTTTATTAGAAATTTCTCTCGCTATGAGAACACAGTTTTTGATCTTGTTACTAGAAGTTTTGTTGGAGCAGACAACGAGAACCAGGCCGCGGAGTTTCCAGCAGAAGGTTTAGAAAGGTGGAAAGATTTTGTAAGGGGACAAGTGAAAACATAGTGGTCTGCGTCACCATAGGATCCGCAAGTACAGCATGGGGTTGTTTTGTGTTTAAAAAAGTATAAGTAATCGAGGAATGGGCCGTGGCCCGTAATAAAGTAAACAAGATATTTATTTGTTATGTGGGTATTAAAGTTAACATTCGGGAGAAATTTTAATATTCTAGCTGGATCGTGGTTTCTGGGGGAAATATAATCATTTAAATAGTTTTGCCAAGAATTTAGGATGTCGAGTTTACAGTGTTTCTTTAATAAGGAATATGGAAAAGGTATAGAGGTGGGGGTGCCGGAAGAGGTAGCAAGTTTAGCATTTGTATCGGCGGCCTCGTTACCCGAGATGTCTGAGTGGGCCTTGACCCAACAAAGGTTGATTAAATGTTTATTAATATTAGCTTCAAGTTTAATTTTGGACAGAAAGTCAGAGAAATATGTCTATTGTAATATTTTATTCAAAAGTATAAACTAGTTATTATTTGTGAATTGTCATGCGGTCTGTCTCTTTTGAAACAATTTCCTGACGAATCTCCGCCAAGTCCAGTAGATTTTAAGACAGAGTTCCAAGGATTCCCCCGAAACAGTCAAGTAGGGAATCACTGAACTTGACACCTCCTTCCTATTCCATCCTTCTCCTTCGTATTTACTACGCAACATAGTATAACGAAAGTATTGTTTTCACGAAAACTTTAGCATACTAACAATATATATAATTTGGACACCTACCGCACACTTTTGGACGATTTTTTGGTCCGTCTGTCGATCTCATGCGCACACGATAGCAGCCGCACACATACGAATGCATTTTCACGAAACGGTATATTCGGCTTTGTTATGAAAAAAATCTTGAACTAGATAGAGATTTTTTTTTTTAATTCAACAGAAAACTTCGAAATTATATATTTTTTGTAACATGGCGGCCTAGGACAAAATGTGAAACAGCCATGCATAAGGGTTCATGTGGGGGTCAAAGATCACGAGCCTTAACAGCTTCAATCAATGTGAAAAATAGCTATGATACACATTTTTTATTCGTGACGTTTTTACGTTTTTTCTCCTCTCTATCTCCAAGAGTTCTAGTTTTTTTGTTTTGAGAAAAGCAAGAGTTGGAATTTACAGCATAATTCTATAGTACTTGTATGATTTTTTTTTCTTTTCCTTTTTAAGTGTTGAAGGGGGAGGGGTCTTTATACTCTCAGTGTGCATGCCACTATTGCTTTCCAGTATATGCAAATTATAAAACGGCTAGAATGTGCAGGACTGGGTTTATGGTCACTCTAGAACGACAAACTATGTGTTGTCTGGGATTTAAAGAAGGAATTCATGGATCCGATATCAGCCATAAATATACATTCATCTATTTTGTAAAGAAGCTTGCTGTCCCAACCGGAAATCGAACCACGGATCTTCGTATCGGCCGGCCGACACTCTACCGGAACGAATTGGCCAGCTTTTATCTTCGAAGAGGACTCTGCATTCTCAACCCTCTAATATCAGATTGGCGTGCAACGGACCTCCTGTTATTTTGCTCCAGCCTCATGTTGCTATTTTTATCCTTCCGGTCAGCCTCCTGTGTGGTCGTTGACCTGTCGCACATTCTATCCATTGAATCCGTGTTAGTCGTACTAGGGCCACTTTCAGACCACTGACATCATTGCACTCACTTTCAGAATGGATGTATTCAGGCGCCATTGTATAGAACCCTGCTGTCCCAACCGAGAATCGAACCACGGATCTTTATACTGGCCAGCCGATACTCTACCCTTGCGTTAGGAGCCACTAACTGCATAGCTCATTGCATACAGCCACTCACTGCAACAAGCTCTTATCGTCGAAGTGGACTTTGCAATATACAAAAATATATGAAGAGGAAAAAACCCACTTATCTAAAGGTCAATAGACTTCTTTCGAGAAATAGTAAATAAACGCCACGCAACCGGAAGGGGCACCGCGTTTCCGGTAGCCATGTTTTTAACTTCTTTTGGCCACTAGATGGCACTCGTTCGGTTTTCAGATGCATTTTGTTTCTATCTTTGTTTCACAGTCTATCTATAATAACTATATCATTTTTAGATCAAATCATTATTTATTATAGTTGCACATAGTAATAACACACAAGCATAGCACTCTAGCCAACACACACAATGTCTGCATACAAAACTATTCTGCAGTTACTGATACAGTTAAAGTGAGTACGTGTTTTTACATACACTGATATTTAACAGTTACAGTTAAGTCAACTGCAGATTATTTAACATATTTGACACACTTAAGGCCCTATCACATTCAACAACTTTTGGAGCAACCAACTATTTCGGACAACTTTTCCCCCAATTTTTCGGTGAAAAAGTTGGCGATAGGGTTATTAACAGTTTGAAGAAATTGTGCTAAATGACAAAACTATGGCGGTATGTTTATCACCTTTTGGCGACAACTATACATTTGTACATGTACTTTTCGGCAGGCAGCGCGTTCTCGCTTCGACTTCGGCAGTAAAACAAGACTTTTACTTAGTACTTCCTTTTGTAACCTTTATTACTTTGTAATTATGACTAAATTGCTATCAGCTGCGGAGAAAAATCAAATATGCCTTGGCATAATTACGCTAGGATTATTCCTGCTTAAGAAGAAGAAACAAAGTAAACCGAGAAGGATGTGGACAAAATCTATTGTAAATTTTTGATTTGCTCTTTATTATATGGATTACTTCAGATATCAGAAGCTTAAACAGATGAATGAACATTAAAGAATATTTGGATTTGTCACACATCCGTATAAAAAAGCAAATAAATATTTGTTGAAAAATATTCACTCTTTTTAAGATACAAAATTAGTTTAAAAAGCGATATTGCCGATATTGACTGAAATGAAACAAAGAAAAAGAAAACGTAAAAAGTATTTAAATTCAAGAATGCCGTTATTAAAATATCATGTCTTAAACAAATTTAAATTCATTACCATTTTATACTTGATTTTAAGGGTTTTCAAATACGTATCTATATTAAATATCCGAAGATATTCTTTGCTCATTTGTAACGTTTAAAATATTTCTCATTAAAGTAAACTTTTAAAAATTATTTTATCTACATTTATATTTATTGAGTAATTATGTTTTAAAATTGATTTAAATGTATATTCCATCTATAGCTGGTATAAAGTATACTTCAAGATGTTTTTCGAAGTTACTTCGAAATAAATTTTTATAAGCATTCAAATTTAAAAATAATTTACTGATATAAGGTTATTTTGTATATAAAACGTAAAATAATTTAAAACAAAAAAATTCTGCAAATTATTAAAGAAAACCTATATTTGAATATTTTAGCAACAGATGGCAGCACTTGTAAAATTTAAAATTCGCATGGATTCGAACCAGAGCCCAGTCATTTGCTGAGCTGATTCTTTACCACCCAAGCCAAAACTTCACATTTGAAATGTACTAACAAATTGTATCATGCAATGCTTTAGTGTTATTTTAGAGTACTATTTTGAAGAGTAAACAGAATAAGTTTTCAAGTTGTTTTAGTATTGCAATAGAAGAAAAAAAAAATGTCTATGAAGAACATACATGAAAATTCATTTTCTAAATTCTGTCTGATGTTTTTTTTAACGATTCGAGAAAGAGAACATAATTGTATTCGTTAAAACGAGGAAATTGCCATAGTGTAGTAAATATTCTAAGACAATTTAAATTAGGATCCATTGTGTTTTGTGATGGAATCACTTTAGTTAGCTTATTTTAGAAAACTGATGAAATATGTAAATATCGCCAAAGCAAACTCGCATACGCTCTTGTTTAAATTCACAGAAAGACGGATTTTCTGAAATGCGGTAATACTGTAAACTAGCAAGCCGCTGGTAAATATAAATTTGAATCAGAAGAGACGAAAGAAATTATATTAGTAATAATATCTTAATTTTTATTATATAATATTTCATGTATATAAAATCGCTTTGGAAGAGATGGTTCGTAAAGATGATATTTTCTCGTACGCATGTTTCTTCAAATTCTTTTTTAAATACAGTGAATCTTTTAGATTCCAAAAAATGATTTTTCACGTATTGATTCAATTAGCTCCATTTCCATCTCGCAAGACTACTTTTCTTCGACTTCGAGACGACTTCCATTGACATCCACCTTTATGACACAGAAATATTATAAATACTTAACAAAATTCTAAATCTAAACTAAAATAATACTTCGCGCTGCCTGGTTATTATATCAATATAATCTATCTGTTATTATATTCTGTCTGTTCGCGCTCCACAGATTCAAACTTGCGCGAGGATTTCACGCCAAACCAGAATGTAGTAAAATCTGCGCCAACCTTTCTACACACGTGATTCTTTCGCTACTCATCTGTGATTGGCTGGTTGGTAAAAAATTGTCCCAAATGAACAACTTTTTCTATACCGGTCAGATAAAGTTGTCCCAATTTTTTGACCTTATTTCACACGAGTTTTCCCCCAACTCGGCGTAAAAATTGTCCGAAAAGTTGGTTGTCCGAAAAATTGCCGGAAAAGTTGTTGAATGTGATAGGGCCTTTAGAGAACGTTACTTGGCGAAAAAGATTTCTGAACGAACTCTTTACTTGATCCACCCGATGAATCCTTTTATTGAACTTGATGTGGTGTTTGCCAATCCTTGTGATTCAAATACTGTATATTCGTTAGTTATCAACGAATATACAGTATAGTCCGGCTCCCATGAGTTGGCAGATGACCTTGGATGAGTCCATTTCGTTATAGGGAAGAAAGCTGGCAAAACAGACGATCTGTGCACTACAGTGAAAGGGTTGCCAAACGCAGAAACCTGTTTGGCGATCGCATTTGCTGCGCGTATTTCGCCAATTGTTTGAAATTTAGAATAGTTGGAATGCTTTACTAGCATTGCGCTTGCGACTAAGAAAATGTCTAACATCTGTTCCAACTTCTAACGTCTGTTTATTTAATTAATTAGAATCTGATATTTGTGAACCGTGCTTTTATCGACAAAATGTCTGTAGAAGTAAAAGTAATTCGTTCCAAGGAACGAAATGTGGTTCACAAAGTACTCGATTTTTTTTTTAGGCTGAAGCAAATTCAGAAAAGTTATGCACCCCCATCCGACAGCCCTTGCCAGCATTACAAAGGAGCAGTGGATTAAATATTGTGAGCACGCAGTAAAAGTTGAAAATAAATATTGGGAAATTGACAATTTAGTGGAAGAAACCATAGAAGAAATCAGTTTTGTGGTAGGTGCCGACTCCTCTTCAGAACATGACTCAAGAGTCAACTGAAAGTATGGAATCAGATTTCGAGAAGGGCGACAGCGGTACAATTTTTTAAATATTTTGTATATAAAATATTATAAAATAATAACAAATATATATATAAAAATATAAAACAGATATTTTTTATATATTTTTACATTTTCCAAATTTTGTAACTCGGGGGGGGGGGGGGGGATAGATTCCTTAGATGACATGGCCATGCAATGCAATGTAATCTCTAATGATGAACTGACTGTCCGATTAGTGGCCCACAAGCAAGGAAAATGGTTAGATAACATATTTAAAATTAATTAAATTACTGAAATTTATTTTAGAATTAACAAATATTAATACTTTATAAATATGTAACTGTATAAAATGTGATTCATAGAACTTACTGAAATGATTTTCAATGGCAGCAAAAGTATTTAGATTGAAGCGTTTTCTTTGTATTTTATAGAAATTAAACAACGTTATATAAAAAGTAAAATACACAATGATAAAAATATAAAGATGTGTGTATGTCAAGGTATTTTTCCCCTTTTATAGATGGATCGAGGATCTTTCCTAAAGAAAATGTCTTATTACACAAGCGAGCAACCCATAAATTACGGGGGGGGGGGGGGGGGGGGAGTAATCTCAGCCAACAAATTTTTGGAACTTTTAAACACAGCTTTTCAGTAATTTTACAAAGTTTCCAGGAAAAAAATTGAATTAAAACTGCAATTTCAGTGTAATTTCAAATAATTATTCGTGCTAGTTTGTGCATATAACTCAAATTAATGAATCATAAAAGAAATAAAGAAAATAAATATGAATCTGTAGGGAAGGCATGTGCTGTTCACATCAGATTTTTCTTTTTAGGAGATGAATCATTCATTCATACGCACGAAACGCATTGTGCATTTCTCCTAAAGAAAATAGTTTAAGTTACAAGAAAAGTATTACAACCGAACTCTTCAATTTTAACAAAACATTTAGGACCATTATTGTTTTATTATAATATAATTTTAATTATTATGAAGAAAACATTTCCACCACATTCCAACAGTAACACTGAATGTACTTATACATATAAAGCTCTTTATCGTTCTGCATAAATCATTTTCGTACTGCACAAATTGTGCATTATTAATTCGCACTAAAGGCGCCAATTCTGGAAACCCGTTCTTCCTAGTACGTTTCTACCTGTCATTGAATTTAACTAATGGATTCGTCCAAAGTCACGTGACTCAAATGCCTTCTCGTTGGAGTCGCACTATACCATTCATCACAGCAACATGAAATTGGATATATCGTTGTTTTTGTCAAGGACATGCTCATTCTTTGGAATTTGAATCTTATCGGGATAGCCCGTTCTAGGCTCTCGTTTTCTGGGAATGACTCGAGAATCGGAGCAGCTAGAAAGTCCAAATTGTCGTTAGCCATGCAGGGACTAGAGTGGGCTAAGTCCCCCCTTCCCCCACTTTGATAAAAATTCTAACATTTTATTAGTGATCAGAAATTTCAACCAACATGTCATCCAAATTTTGCATAAAAAAAATTATTTATGATATTTTTTTATAAATGACTTCGTTTTTAATTTAGCTGAATTCGTGATTATACTGATGATCCATTTATTTAATTTAAAAGTATTTAAATATTTTAAAAATTAATACTTTATTTGTAAACTTTTGCATTATTGCGGGGTTCACTGTTTTACATTATAGTGCCAAAATTGACTGATAGGTAGTTAACAGTTAATTTTTTTAAGCTTTAACTTGTATTAACTTTCAGATTTTTTTTATTCATTAACAGCTTTGCAACTTATATTAAAACCCATCGTAATTATTATATATTATAATATTGATGTCTATATGGATTTTCTTAATCCATTATTAGCTTACACATATAAGTATGCGATTATTTATTAATAATTTATATGGATTAAAATATATAATAGTAACTATTATGGTTAACAAATACTAATGATTGGCTGTGTTTTAGGTGAGTCCCTCCTTCAAGACTGTTGAGCCCCCCCCCCCCCCCCATCTGAATGGGCTACGACCCTGTGGCGTTGTCTTTCCTGCATTTAAGTTATATTTATTTTAAAAATGCATTTCTTCTATACATTTAAGTTATATGCAAATAAAAAGCGACGTTTTCGCTTTTACTCTTTGAGGTAAACGTAACAAATAAAAGCAAAAAACGTAAACCTTTTCAAAGTAGCCATTTTTATTATTATTTGTATGTAGCTTAAATGTGTGAAAAATGTATTTTAAAATGTCTGCAAATAAAATGTACGAAAGATAACGACTTATCGAATTTCGGGATATCATGATGTATCAGACCTGATTAAGTTATGGCCTCAAAGATTTGACAAACATTCTGATAAATAAACAAACCGCAGATCAAGTTTAATAGAAGGTGTCAAAAAGAAACCCAACATTCATTTTGGATATGCGTACAATTTATTTGTGGGAAGAGATTGCTGGAAAACTCTAGAAGAGATGAAAAGCCTCAAAGCTCTCGAGCGCTTTTAGGTCTTTAAAAGTAAAAACGATTTGTATATATTGCGATGGATTAAATTGTATACAACTTAATGCTGGATCATATATTTTTTCCGCATACTGCATGCGACACATCAAGAACCATGTTTTATTCTACACATTTCAGTATCTGGAAATTGAAAAAAAAATGTTAAAATATTTTTTTATAGAAAACTAAAGTTTGGGCGCACTTTCTCTAAGGTTTGTTTAAACACGCGCTTCCTAGAAAGCAAAAGTATTCTCCCAAAGTTCCAGTGGGTCAGCAGTAGCAGCGCCATCTCACCTGAGCTTTACAGAAAAAAAAAGTTTATAGAGCTTAGCTGAAAATAATCCTCGGAACTTTCGAATAATCCCTTTCAAATCTTCACTATGTTCTCAATAAGCAAAGTTTAAAATTAGATTTAAAATACCGCACAAAATTCCGATTCACTGAAAAACTCACAAACAAAAACTAATTCAAATTAAAAACAAACAAACAAGAGAGATCCATCATACATGAAGCATTGATTATAAAACACTTTCCAACTGAAATACAGTTTTATTTAAACATCTCTAAAATGCGATCCATTCAGCGGAGATATTTTTTTAATGATCACAGAACTACGATTATTTATTTTACTTGAAAACTTAAAACTCCATCCAAAAAACTTTATCAATTGACGCCATCTAAATATAAATCGTTTGGCTCTCTATGTAAAAGCAGTGACTATTTCATTCATACATTTTTATTCCAGACTCCAAAGTTTAATAATTTTGCGGGGAAAATATTCAGCCATTCTTATACAACTCATCTTACAATCACTTGTTTACATTCTGCATCCATTAAAATGAGGCTTCGTTGTAGAAATAATCAAAGTGGATGACCATTTAAACTCAAAAATAGTGTCATTGCCTTTGAGCAGAATGGAGATGCGCAAAAAAGATGCAAAAATAAAGCGGTTTTCGGGTCGATGCAACACTTAATATAAATTTAAAAATACTTGAAGAATCACGATTTTTGTGAACTTATTTTGCTGAATTATATATATATATATATATATATATATATATATATATATATATATATATATATATATATATATATATATATATATATATATAATATGAAAATACGGTGAAATAAAATATTATAAATTTATCAAAAATCACACTTAAAAGGCGCAAAGCTGCACTAAAAAGAGGATTAAAAATATTTTCAAAATGAAAAGAGTTATGGATGGAAGCAATGTACCAAAAGATGGCCGGGGGGGGGGGGGGGTTGTGACCCCCTCACCCCGGTTAAGCATACTTATAAAACGTAGTAACGTATCGTAAACGTTGTGTAATACGATATGGAAGATTTGTTTCATCTGGTATAATACGGTATACATGATGTACATCTACATGTATGATAGTGATAACTGTCATTGAGGTAAAATGGTTTTAGAGATAGAATTTGTTATTATTGTGCTTTTAAGTGTCAATATTTAAAGTCTTCTTTAAGTAGAAGCTATGTAATTTTGCTCATTTATACTCGTGAACTTATTTCAAACATTTAATGTTAGTGATATTTGATATGGCTGGATGTCAACAATTTTCTCTTACATTTGTTTTGTGTATGGTTTTCATCTTAAAACTTGATACATTCGTATTCTTTTTTGCAATGTACCGGCTCTCCGGGAGTGTTGTCGCGACGCAAAGTATGCTTAACCGGGGTGAGGGGGGTCACAACCCCCCCCCCCCCCCCCCCGGCCATCTTTTGGTACATTGCTTCCATCCATAACTCTTTTCATTTTGAATATATATATATATATATATATATATATATATATATATATATATATATATATATATATATATATATATATATATATATATATATATATATATATATATATATATATATATATATATATATATATATATATATATATATATATATATATATATATATATATATTGTGGGACAATATGAATATTTTCTAAAATTTTCGAAGCAATGTGTGAATTTTAACTTCGCTCAAAAAAATGTTTGAAATATGAGGTCCCATAGAGTTCAACGTATTTCACTTTTTCAACCCGGGTTCCATCCAAAACTAATCGGGTGATATTATACATTTACATTCCCATATGTCCCATAGACCGTCTCGACTAAAATTCCATTTCGATAAAAGTCATTTCTACGGCAGTTATCATGTGAACAAACAGGCAGAATGACCCAAGGCATAAACACTCTTCAACTGTGCTGTGAAGTGTTCAAAATTGCTGAGATGCACCTTCGCTCCCGTATTGAAATAAGCAGCCGCTTCATTTTGCGTTCATCGCCAACAAACACACGGAGAGACATCTTATTTCATTATTACAGGTAACAACTCCCGAACTCCGATATTTGGACAGAATAAAATCGAATTTATTATGGAAGTCCATTTTCCATTGTCAACGAAGCGAAATCAACATTGGCCTGAGAATCTTGTGATCCCTTTGACTCGGAAACTACATTAGGTATAGGAAGATGGAATTTTGTATACATACAGGGCAATCTATTTAGGGGAAGCACAACCCCATTATGGAGCCTAATTTTTATTTTGTGAGCATAATCCAAGACATTACCTATGCACTCATTCGTGCTCAAAAATTCTATACACTGCCCTGGTCAACTAACAGTTCGCATCGACAAACTGATTTTTTTAAACGGGTATCCTGTACCAAAAATCCTAAACCATCGTCTATTTCATTATTGAATCACGGGAGGGGTCCATGTTTACTTTTACAATCAGTTCTAAATTAAATATTAACTGCCATTCTATCTTGTGTAGTTAACAGTTTCCTATTTACATGTAAAAAAAAAAAAACTGCAATGCGAATTCGGGCTCAGGCATATCTTTGCCTGTGAGGGCAAGATTCTATTTAACTGCGACTGTTTGGCACATCACTTGCATTTGAAAAAAGTGTCAATCTCACTATTTGACAAATAACTTGCATTTCAAAAAAGTGTCAATCTCACTATTTGACAAATAACTTGCATTTCAAAAAAGTGTCAATCTCACTATTTGACAAATAACTTGCATTTCAAAAAAGTGTCAATCTCACTATTTGACAAATAACTTGCATTTCAAAAAAGTGTCAATCTCACTATTTGACAAATAACTTGCATTTCAAAAAAGTGTCAATCTCACTATTTGACAAATAACTTGCATTTAAAAAAGGGTGTCGATGGGGGATGCCTTGGGGGGCCCCCTTTCAATCTTTTGAAGAGAAGCGCGTGCTTTTTCGGTAATCAGGCCCTGCATTCATACGTGAAGAGACACGCAGACTCACCCTTTCAGCTATTACACGGAATACATGGGTAAAACGGTCGTTGTAAAACTGCGCATGCTCACTATGCTTGCGATTGAAAGTGCTCTTTATTAAATACGCTTTTACGAGATTTAAATGGGTTACTTTGAAGTCATCGCTTTCCTGGTTGTATTCCATTTTACATTCAAATTCCAAAAACGTATCTAATCTCTTTCGTATTAGAATTCTAAAATTTGGAAAATCATTTTTTATACTTCCAATTTCATAATTATTTTTTTTAATTAAGTTTTAATTTGAAATCTTTCGGAGCGAATCCATTTAAAGCCCGGGTTTTTGCTGGTATTATATTTGCTGGTTATTATTTTTCTGGTATTATTTCTGATGGTATTATTTTTACTGGTATCTACATGGGGTGGATTTCTTATGCACACGGTAGCGGCCACCCGTGTAAATAGATTTTCACGAAACTTTATATCCGGCTTTAGTTATCAAAGAATTGAGAACAAGGTAGAATTTTTTTAAACTCGAAAGCAAAACTTCGACATTAATTTGAAATTTTATACTTTTTCAACATGGCAGCGTAGGACACAATGGTACATAATCATGCATGAAAGAAAATGATTTATCACGAGACTTAACAGTTTCAATCATTGTTGTGAAAAATAGCCGCTATACAGATTTCTTTTTGTTCGTGAAATCATTAGCCCCCCTATGGGCGAAATCCCCCCGGCACATTGTCAAGTTGGGTATCTATCGAAAGATTTTGTCAAACCCTTGAAAGTGAGGGTTAAGACGTTATAATTGTAATTGTAAAAAGCCTTACTGCTTCAACCGGGAATCGAACGCTAGATCTCCGAACGGGCCAGCCGACGCTCTACCGTGGAACTACTGGAACGAAATGGCAAGCTCTTATCGTCGAAGAGGACTCTGCATTCTCCACCCTCTAATATCAGATTGGGCGGCAACTGGCCATTTGACTAACCACCTTTTGCTATTTTTACCTGAGATTAATCACCTGCTACTACCATTTTTACCAAAAATTCTGAAATTGGCACTCCATCTTCCAGAGTCCACTGAATCCGTACGAGTCGAACTAGGGTCACTTTCAGACCTCCGACATCTTTGCACTCACCTACAGGGCGGATCAGTTCGGGCGCCATTGTAAAGAGCCTTGCTGTCGCAACCGGGAATTGAACTCCGAAATGGCCAGCCGACGCTCTACCTTGAGCTGTGGGACGAAATGGCAGATTCTTATCGTCGAAATGGGTTTTGGAAGATTGATTTCAAATTGAAAGGATAACGACCCCGCAGGATACTAACCTGGGTCAAAGTAGTAGTGACAGGAGCCTAACCTGATGTAAAAATAGCGGGAGATGGCCAGTCAGAGGGTCAGTGGCCCACCCATATGACATAACAGGGTGAGGACAATAAGAGTTGGCAATTTCGTCCCAGTAGCTCAACGATAGAGCGTCGGCTGACTCGTTCGAAGATCCAGGGTTTTATTCCCGGTTGGGGCAGCAAGTTTCTTTGCATAATTATTTGGACCACAGCACCGACTTTTTAAAAAAATTCTTGTAAATTTTGAAAAAAAAAATGACTAAGAAATGGATTCCCGTATGAGAAAGACGAAATTGAGCCACACTGCAGTTCATTTTGACACGGCAGCATAGGACAAAAGTTAACATAAACCTGCATAAAAGGGGATGGCTCAATGACCCCGAAGTTTAATATTTTTAACACTTTACAACAAAGTTGAAAAGTGTTTATGACTTTGTTCATTTTCTCTGTCTGTCTGTCTGTCTGTCCGTTAGCACGATGACTGCCGTAAAAATGACTTAATCAAAATGAAATTTTAGTATGTTGTTGAGACGGTTTGTAGGACCTATGGGAATATAAATGAATAATATCACCCAATTAGTTTTGGATTGAACCCGGGTTGAAAAAATAAAATACATTGAACACTATGGGACCTAATTTTTCAAACATTTTTTAGACGGATTTAAAATTCAAGAATTGCTTCGAAAATTTTAAGTAATATTCAAATTATTCCATGAAATATATAAAAAAAATTTCAGCAAAATATATTCAGTTGTTTTTTAAATAAAAATTAAAATAATAATGACACCTCTTATATGAAGCGATCACGTGACCATGATATGAAAAGATCACGTGACCCAGTTCAAAATAAAATAGGGCATCCATCTTGTCTCAAAATCGTGATTTTTAAAGTTCTTTTTAATTCATATTGAGTGTTGTATTCGTCTTAAAACCGCTTTATTTTTGCGTAAATTCTGTGCATCTGCATACCGAAACAACGCAATGACAATATATTTGAGTTTAAATGATCATCCAAATTTGATTATTTCTACAACGAAGTCTTTTCACTTATGTAAAATGTAAGCAGCAAAATATATAGAATGAGATGTATTATAGAATTCCTGTATTTCTTTAACACAAAATCATTTAGTTCATGGAGTCTGCATAGCTGATATGAATGAAATATTCATTAATTTTACAAAGAGAAGGACGAGTTTTTTCGATGAAGTTTTAGTCATAGAGTTTAATTACTTGTAGCTCCATGGTCTTAATTTTTAAATAAAATAAATTATTATAGTATTGTAATGAATGAAATGAATGGGGAATTATTTATGAATGAAATGCTGTTATTATAGAGAGAGCCAGGTGTGTTATTTTTCTATGACGTCATTTGAATGAATGTCAGTTGTTTTCGATGAAGTTTTCAAATATAATAAATTATTGTAGTATTATGATGATTTTAAAAATATTACCGAGGAATGTATCGTATTTTAGAGATGTTTAAACCAGGCAATTTATATTTCAATGCCGTCATTTGAATGAAGTTCATTTTTTTCGATGAAGGTTTAAGTTTTCAAATATAATAAATTAATGTAGTATTGTAATAAGTTTTAAAATAATAGTTAGGAATGTATTGCATTTTACAGATGTTTAAATAAAATTGCATTGAAGTTGGAAAGTGTTTCATAATCAATGCTTTAAGCATGATTGATCTTTCTTGTTAATCATTGTTGTAAAAAAGTAGCTATGATACAATTTTTGGGTTTAGGACGTCAGTAGCCCCTCGGGGGCAAATTATGGCCTGGGGGGTGGGTTGTTAAGTAGGGTATCATTGGATAATTTTTTTTTCCAAGCTCTTTAAAGTAAAGTGTAACACACTTCTAATTGCCCCCATCTGAACCCGCAATGCCGATTTTCCGAAGTATTTCTTGTAAAATTAGAAAGAAGGAGAAATTTAAGAACTCATACGCCACTCACAATGGAGTCTGACATGAGAAAAGCAATTTGAGTGAGACTCCACTTATTTATTTAGATATTTATTTATGCATTTTTTTTTATCAATGTTTTATCAATGTTTTTTATCAATGCATTTTTTTTTAGTTAACAGTAAGTTCTTACATTAAGCTACTTAATGTTGTTCATAGGGCCGCTTTAAGGGTGTCGCAAGATGGCAGATCTCAAGCATGGAGGGAGGAAATCTCCATCCTCCGCTCCGAGATGCCCGCCACCTTCCCCGTAGCCAATCCAACTTCTTCACCGGCATCTGGAGAGCACGATAAAGCAAAAGAGAGAAGAGAAAAATTGGGGAGAACTCTTATGTTGGCAGTACACGACTTACTCTAAATTGTTTCCCTACATCATCATTATCTTCATTTTCTCTTTATTTCTTGAACGATTCATTCTATTCAACTTAATGACGCCAAATAACACTGAATGGGCACTTTGAATACAATTTTCGTTTTCATTGGGTAACCGGACGCAGTTTCAAAAGCGGTGTAGCAAAAATGCTGAAAATCTCGAGAATGAATAGCCCTAGCTAGAGGAATGGCCGGGTCTTATTCTATTTATCCATCGTCAAAAATGATGCATAAAAAGGAGCATTCAAAGGATACATTTGAACATGCGTAATCTTTTATTTTATATATATATATATTCTTTATATCTATATATATATATATATCTATATATATATATATATATATATATATATATATATATATATATATAACAGAAAATCATCAATCAAGTGGAAAATAAAATGCAAACCTCTAGTCATCAAGCTGAAGACGAACAACAAGCATCAATGGAATGGAATCGATAATAAAAAATCAAATAAAATCCAAGCATTAAAGCTTTACACGTGGACAAGCTCTAGGCCTAAACAAATGAATGGTTCATTTCGATAAATCTCTTTATTAAGTCTAAGTATTTTATCAAAATGAACACAAAATGCATTTTTTTTTTCTGATATCAGTGACAGATTATATCTATAAACACTGATAACTTGGACAAAATGCATAAAGATTGAATAATTATAGGAAACAAAAATACCTGAAAAAACACCGCATATGTCTGATCCATTGGAGCCTTGAATAAAGAGACCCATGTTGCCAATCGCAAAAAATAATATGTTGAGAACTGCTGTTGTCAATCGTGAGAAATAAATAACAATAATACGAAAAGACGATAAAAGGTGATATTCAACTGTAAGAGTTACAAAATAATGGGGCAGATGTTAATAGTAAACATAGAGGCTAAATTATAAGGGGATGTAAATACATGGTAATGTTTATTCAAGAGAAAGTGGATGTCTGGATAAGATACTAAGGAGAGAATTTAAGTATATTCAACCATTCTAAACTTTTTAATTATACCATGTACTAAATATGCTGGATATTTATATAATTTGCTGGTCATTTTTCGCTTATTAATATGCATAGCATGAAATTTTTTATCAGATAATCTATAAATTCTAAAAAGTTGATTAAGTATAATATTTCTAAACAATTGAATCGAGTTACAGGAATTAAATGGTAATATTTTATTAATGTTAAAGTTAAAATAGTCTTTTTCATCATATAAATTATAACTATCCTATTAGTAGGTTCAATAATAAGATTTAAATCCCAAACATTAATGTTATTACTAATAAAGGCTTCATTAGGAATTAGTTCCAAATTATCCGGATAGAAATCTATATCTATGACACAAACAAATCAGATCATCAACATATCTGTAAATTTTATAATCTGTTGAAGTAAAAGTTTTTCATAATGATAAAGGTATAAATTAGCTAATATACTGCTACTACAGCCACCTTGTGGAACCCCTGAGATTTGTAAGTATAATTTATTACCTTAAAATATACAATTATTGAAAAGAACAAAGTGAAGAAGTTTAGGAAAATTGGTGAATATAGTATGAGTAGAATAATTAGTAATATAAGCATTATATATAGAGCTAAAATTACTACATAAAGATCAAAGAACTTAATATTATTAAAAAGATCTTTAAAATCAAGAGTTTGAAATCCAATTAGTTTATCAAGTGATGTTAATTTATTCTTTAATTCTTTACTATTATTTAGAATAAAATAGTTATTTCTAGATAAACGTAAACTATCATTTATTACATTTAAATAATGTAGTAGTAATTGACTCGCAGTAGTAGAGTAAGTATTATCTCCATAGGTTACTGTTCTAAATTTAATAGGATTTTTATGAAATTTAGGTATAAGCACGATATATGTAAATTTAAGAAATTTATAATTAATATTTAAATCAATATACATATTGATAATTTTCAGTTTGATGCTATTAACAGAGTGTGGATCTAGTTTCAATAGACTGTTATTCTTTAAATAATCTAACAGAAATTATATATGGAATTCTTTACAGATAATAGCATAATTATTAGAGGCTTTGTCAACATAAGTAATAACAAAAGATCTTTGTAAATCATTAATAGAATGTTTTAAATTATCAATATTATATATAGATCTAGACAATTTAATACTACAAGTAGTATTTTTAATAAATTTTAATAAAGTTAATTTCCACATATTAAATGCCTCTAAAGGTAGAGCATATTTAGAAGCTAATTTATAAATATATTTATCAAGGTCAAGTTTTATTGACTGTAAAACTTTAAAAGAGTTATTAGAAGATGGTAACCGGAATTTTGTACCAAATGACCTAATGGTTCTTAACGTGTCGTCTTTAACTATGGCTGTCGCATGGTAAACCCATGAACCAATATTTTCGGGGTTGCGATCTAGAGTCTACTTATTTATTTTGGGGGTCAGCCTTTTCGTTTGGCCAGCTGCTCTCGAAGGATAGAAGACAGGATGTCGGAGGTTTCTTTAGAGATCGTATTTTCACCGAAAGGTTTAACGTTTGTCCGTTTGCGGAGGGATCATAGGGTGTTCGGCCGGTTTGAATTAGTGCCCGAAAGCATATCAGTTTCGCAGGGGCTTGAGAAGGGGCTTTTTGTTTTTGGAAGGCCTAAAGCCAATGGCGATGCTTTGGGGTCAAGGGGTTACGACCCAGAATCCAATAAGATAATTGTGTGCGCCTCAGGGGTGTGTTTTAAAATCTCGGAGAGAGAGAGTTTTGAGAAATTTGATAAAAGGAACGAGGAGAAGGAACTCGGTTGTGAGTGAAGAAGTCGGCTCCCCATCATGGTCCTATAAAAAGAGAGAAGCTGTATAATTGCAAGTGATGTTGGTGAGTTGCACATTTAAGGGCCTGTGCCTGATTTGCATCTTTTATCTCTCTCTCCCTCTCCAATTAAATAACTACTAATTAACGCCAATTAAAATATCTACTTGTTAACTCCAAATAAATTATTTAATAGTAAAAGTCAGATGTTTTCATGATAGCTTACCATCTGTTCCATTTTAGTCTATGAGACTACTTACCATTGTTTATTTTGAATTGTTATTAGAATGGGTGATCAATCCATTCATGTTAATAGGAGCATTTTGTGTATTATGTTACTTGTACATAGATTTTAAGTATTGTAAATAAATTAATGTTTGTTTATACTCACGGCCTTATTCTTTTTCGCGCTCTTACCGGGCGTGTCCTAAAAAGGAAGTTACCTTAGGACAATGGCTAAGTCTCCTGTAACTATATGGCCTAAGTGTAAATTTATATATTCAGAGTATTCGTCTACCTTGCACATGCAATTATTATCTACAATTGACATGGAATTTTTATCTATAGAGAGAGATTGTGAAATTTCATTGTAATTATAAAATAAATCTGCCAATCAGCTTGCTATATTTAAAAGTCATAGTAACATTCAAATCCTCAATAGGCAATAAGTGTTTGAATTTATTAAATATAGACTCAAAATTTATAGAATTATAAACTGGATGTTTAAAAGATATCACACAATAAGAATTGGTAGACGTATTATTATTATGAAATTGATTAAGTTTTATTTTTAAATACTTTTATCTAGTAATGAACAAATCATAGAAAATATGATTAAAATGTTTATTAGTTAGATTTAATTTTAAGATATATATATATATATATATAAAGTCAGATCCTCTTTTTCCGAATCGTATCCAAATCGAATCAGCAACAGGGTAACCCACACTTACCTATAAAACTTTATGAAATTTGGTCTATTAGTTTTGGGGTTAAAGTGGACACACACACACTTCA
The DNA here is from genome assembly GCA_951213105.1 of Amaurobius ferox. Classification (NCBI taxonomy): domain Eukaryota; kingdom Metazoa; phylum Arthropoda; class Arachnida; order Araneae; family Amaurobiidae; genus Amaurobius; species Amaurobius ferox. The sequence goes on along the minus strand of OX578135.1, from coordinate 6,463,410 downwards.
CGCTAAAAATAGTTTTTTCGCGTTCTGGAGGTCCGAAAACATTTTTATCCGTCGAACACTCGAGTTGCGATTTTCTACACGATTCCAATATTTTTCCTATACATTACCATGTATTGCAGGGAAAGTAAAAAGTGAGTAAAGTAAAATAAAAAGCGTAATAATAATAATAATAATAATAATAATAAAAGTAAATAATTTGTAAGTAAAGTAAATAGTAAGTTTTATTCATGAGACGATATACTTTTGATGTAAATAGCATCTAGGGTTGGATTTTAGCGGAAAAGCAGAGCGTTATGAAAATTGCTAACATTTTGGACGCTTATAACCAACGAACACATTAGATAAAAATGGAAATAAGTTTTCTTGCTTTGTCGTCCACTTTAAAATATAAAAAAATAGTTTCAATATTTTGAACTTTTCCTTCCGAAAAAATTAAAAAAATAGTTTTCCGAGCTCGAAAACTATGAAAGATAGTAATATATAAAAAGTAAGCGACAAAAATGTGTGTACTAGAGTCTATATTTATTATTAAACAAAGCTGTCATAATTTTCGAATAATTTCGAATAATTTTGGAAAAGCTGTCACAATCATCGTCTTATCAAGTGGAAGGAGATTGAAAATTTCTGTTTTTACTTTCCCTGCCATTGATGTAAGTATTGGAATCATACCTAAAATCGAAACTGGAGATTTCGACGGATCGACACGTTTTGGGATCTCTAGAATACGAAAGAAATATTTTTAGAGTGATGTATCTGTGTGTGTGTGTCTGTTTGTTTGTGTCTGTATGTATCCACTCTAACTCAAAAAATAATGGACCCAATTTCACACATAATCGAGTAGGTAAGTAAGTCACTTGTGGGTGACCCTGGTGCTGATTAGATTTTGGTACGATTCAGAAAAAAATAACCTGCCATTTTCTACGAAATGGCTCGCAAAAATCCTCCAAATCTGAAATAAAAAACTACGTATGTTCAAATATATCCATTAAATGTTCGTTTTATATGTAATTTTTAACAGAATAAGATTAACCCTATTACACTAATGACTAGCCGCTCTCGAGATATTTTAATTTTTTCACATTTTCACTACGCCACCTTTGAAAATAAGTCCAGTTACCCTATGAGAACGAAAATTAAATTAAAAGTGTGCCCATTCAGTGTCATTTTAAATAATGATGGATTTTATTTTATGCCATTCAACTCAGTTTAATGAATGAATGAAGAAATAAAGAGAACGTGAATATGAATCTGCAGGGAAAGTCATATACTGAGCATATCCGATTTTTAAAATTTGTATTACTTGTACCTCAAAAACTAGGATATCTAGCTTTGAACAATAAGCTAGCTCTTTTAGTTTTTGTGATGAGGAGTGTCTATTCTGTGCACACCCCATAAACACATATTAAAACATTGAACACAATGTCCGATGTCTGCCCTTGCGAAATCAAATTGACTGGCATCTGGAACCGTTTGCACTGTAAACAAATAAACACAAAGTTTGATGTGTGGCAGCAATAAAATAACTGGAATCTGGACCCGTAGAAAAACTGGCACGTGGACAACTTTTCCCAGTATATATAACTGGAATATGTAAAACTGTAGAAAACTGTCCTGTAGAAAACTGGAAACGTGTAAATGTATACATTGTAAAACAAGACAGTAGAAATCACGGAAACAGTAGAAAACAGACGGTAGAAATCCCAGGAACGTGTAATTGCCTGTTCTGTATACAAAGTCTGATACATGGAAATTGTTTATAACGAAAGGCACGTCTGTGGCTATAAATGTTTATACGCCTTGTACTTGGCATAAACTGAACCATGGCTGATGAAAAAACCGCTCTATAACCGCAAGGACTGAAACTCATTGTGTAACTCTTTCTACATATTTTTTATGACGAGTGTGCGTATTGTGATAGTTTTAACATCAGTACTGAAGAAAACCGCAGTCACCCCGCACAGTTCAGGACACAGTTCTTTCGTGTGGTATCGTGCACTTTCTGCACCCCGTCCGTAGAGGAAAAAACAAACACCGGTGGAATCTTCTGCACTCCGTCCATAGAGGAAAACCAACACAGTAATTGACTCTGTGTTGATCTGTACGACATATCGACATATTACAATGCCTTATTCCGTCATCAAAAATTGTTTATATAGTGTTGGCATGTGCCAACATCCGGTCACCTGCTGACCCGAGATGAAAATTGTTGAAATGAACATATCATATGAACATATCATAATGAACATATCATATAGCCCCTTCCGTGCGCATCACCTTGGAGTTTACGTGCTGTACAAACTGCTTCAACAGTATTATGAAAATTTTTTTTACAAAATACAAAATATATATATATATATATATATACTGGCCTTAGTGACGGCAAAGTTACCACCAAGAGACCTAGCCAATATGCACTTTATTCTTCTCTCCCTCCGAGAACAAAATATTTTAAAGCAAAATGCAAAATTTCTAAATGCATGAACATGAAAGTAAAAATGTATAAAATTTTACTCCCTTACATATAAAAACCTTACTTCTTTACATATAAAAAAACTGTACTGTCAAAGGCAAGTTTGCGTTAAATAACATGTTTCATATACCATGAAATTCAAAAATTCAAAACCATAAAATATCACACAAAATTTTCATAATTAAATTACATGATCTAAACTAAAAATTTTCTATCCAAAGAAAAAAAAATCATCCACCATATTAAAATATCTCATTAATTGCAAGTTACAGAAAATTATACATTTTTGCCAAAAAATGAAAGTTTCAAACCCATTCGAAAATTTTACATGTACATATGTATAACCCGTCGCTTAATACGTGACTTTAACTCAAAATTACAGTGTCTTACTGCATAAAAAAAACTTTTTTTTTTTTTTTGTTCTATTTATTCTCCAGTCTGTATGAAAAAAAAACCAAAATAACTCCCAAACGTGTACCTTTCAGAAAATAAAACCACAGCTCGCAAAATTTTGCCTGATAAACGAAAATCCTTTTCTTACATTCGAAGGGAAAATTTACTCTAAGTGCTAAAATTTTGTTTCACTAAGCAAAATCATCTTATTCACTCATTTCCTCACTTCCTTTATTTCTTTACAAAAAGGGTTTTATCACACTTTTTATTAATACTTTCACCACTTTATGCATTAAGCCATATTTTCCTCAAATAAACACTAGCCTCACATTAAAAATATAAATTTCCCCCTTTTTTTAAAATGAAATACCATTGATCTTCAATTTTATATCTTATCCATTCCATCTATCATGAAAAAATACCCCTATCATTCTAACCACACTATATCCTAGCCTATTATTAACTATAAAAATACATATTTAACCATGACCATTTATGTAGGTAAAGAGATAACACCCTAACAATAAAACCAAATCACAAGAGAAAACACCATATATTTTTCCTTTCTTTTCTTTCTTTTTTTAGAAACACTACTTAAAAATGCTAAATTAGTGATATTATTATCCAACTGCATTCTCCCACAACTACATTTTATAACTTTTTATCTTCCAATGCTTTGTTAGCGTTCAACATACCCGAAGGAAAAAAAACTAGCAAATCTCACCTTTCTTTACTAAACTACCCATAGAAACTAAAAAAAATCTCCATGCGTTCAGAAAATATGCCGGCAACTGTCACTTACAGTACTACGTGTAACGATTTAAGAAAATTATTGTATACAAAAATTGATTCCCTTTTGAGCCTAACCATCTAACAAACCTATCAATTTTCTATTCCGAATAATTTATTAAATTATGTGTGTTTTAACAAAAGTAAAATATAAGTGAATGTAGGAAAGTACCCTTTATAGACGATAAAAATATTGAATAAAAAAGTTAAGAGATACAAAAAAAAAAATGAAATACTTTTTGCTTATTTATTTAAAATAAATCCTTTCAACGTTATGTGTCATCAGGAGATGAAAAAAACCCTTTGTTGATCACCCAAACAGTTTGATTCAATCCCCAAAATATAGAAATATACACTCTAAATCCCAAACATCACACAATTCTGCCCGCAGAAAAATATGTGCCTAAGGTCAAATTATATATCCTATCAACAATTGTTAAAAGGCCTATTTATTTATTTATTTGCTTATTAAACTTAAAAATTTACTCTTTGTTGTTTGTACTTTGTCTGTTATCTTTGTCACTTTATTAGAATTCCCTTGTAAACGAAAGTTTCCTTAGTAATCAAAATTTTGTTTCCATTTCTGTTACCACTTGAATTAATATAATATCTATTTATTTTCATTATTTATTATTATTATTATTATTACCTTTTTTCGAAAAACAATATACTTATTACTTTATGTATTTTAATTCCCAATAACCTAACTAACTCCAGCTGCAACGCCATTCTATTACTCACTCAGTAACTCTATCCAAACGAAAGGCAGTCTCTCTACTTGTATGTGTCGTCCATCCCTCTTTGAAATTGGTTCTCCTCCGCTAACTAACTCCCAGCTCCCGTAAAATATATCTGCTAAAACCACTCCTTTTTTCTTTGTAACCATTCTGCGGGTCTTGTGTTTTGTCTGTGAAAATGACCCTCCTTTTGGAGTGAGGAAGAAACCCTACTGCGACGTATCAAATTTCAACCAATGTTGCCCCCCTTTGAAAACATCTGTGTTGTGTGAACAAGAAACTTTTGGAAATCCTTGTGTTTGCCATAAAATGGAACCGTCAAAGTTAAGAGAAAATTCTGTTGCCTTTGAAAATTCGATTATCTAACCCACTCACATTCTAAATATCATTTTCAGAACCATTTGTAAAATTTTTGTAAACTCGTACCCATAACATATAAAAGGTTTATTATAATCTCACATTACTTCTAATTTCAGCAAAAATTTTGTTCTAAAACTAAAAATCACTCAAATGTGTATTAATTAACTAATCTTCGCGACCAAAATTAAAAATGTCAAAAATGAAAATTTGTCCCAAAAATACTATACCAAAAATTTTAACTGAATACGACAAAACCACCCAAAATATTTAGAATTCAGTATAATTCACCCTAGGAGTTTGTCTAAAAGCATAATTTTTATTAGTGCGAGAAACAGACACTTGTTGATGTGTATCGGTCGGAGTAGGTAATAAGGGCGATTTCGAACCAGATGTATGTGTGTGTGTGTCCGCTGAAACTGAGATGCTAGTGGGTGTATTTACATTTGAGGGTAAATGTTTGTCTGTCTCTTGGTCCCAAAGAAAAAAAGGAGTTTCGGATTCTCCGCTCGTCTCTTGTTTTTTTGAAAGCAACGGAATACTCTGTGATTCCTCAGTTGTCTGCTGATTATTTTCGCTCTCATCAATTTTTAAATGATCTCGCCTTTCAATCATCAAACGCAAGCGATTTATGTGTGCCCTAAAGGTCTTGGAATAAGGCATATTTATCTGTTTTATGTCATAAATAAATCTGTTTATTTTTTTTACAACTCTGTAAGGTCCTAGCCATTTAGTCTTTTTAAACGATTTTACGTGATTTTTCAAAAATACTTTTGATGTGCATCTCAATATTGGATCAAAATATACATAATCAAAAACATACACAAAATTTAAGAAATATACAAACAGCTTAATACTAACAAAAATTTTCAAACCATATCGTGAACCCAAAAGTGTTTGCCTCACAAAATCAAAACTGATATACATTTCCTCTCGATATACACAAAAAAACACTATCCAAACACAGTTAATGATTATTCTCATGGGAAAATGAAACCGCTTTTTATCTCTACTTAAATTTGGAATAAACATTCTACCAATTATTGCACATAGACTCAAAATATTTTCTTTTCCTTTTGTATTTAAAATAGCATCTATCAAATTTCGCTTCCAATAAATTTCTTGATGTTACCATCTTCCCAAAATGTTCTTAAATTTCCAAAAAATATTCCTTCAAAATTTCCCCATTTACATGTAAAATGCACTCAATGACATATAATATAAACCAAAAAATATATATATACACATAACTCTCACAAATTTTAATTCTTTGTATTTTATCAATATAACATTAAAATAGCACATATTTTCATGGCAAATGAAACAGTTTCTACTTTTATCCAATGTTTAAAAATTTCTTCTAAATTTCTCATATTAAAATTTATTTATTACTAGGGAAAAAAAAATTTTTTATTGCAGATATTGACATTTACTATTTGTTTTATTATTACCATCTTTCAAAAAAAAAAATTTTCTTTGGTTAATGCACCAAACATAATTCTTATCCAGTTCGTTGGCGTCAATTTATTTTCTTTCGTTACTGAACCCAACCAAATTCATCCTGGCTTAAGGCACCAAATTATTTTGTCCTAAGGTAACTTCCTTTTTAGGACACGCCCGGTAAGAGCGCGAAGAAGAAAAAAGGCCGTGTGTATTTATGTGTATTTACAAACATTAATTTATTTACACTATATAAAATATTTACAACAAAATTGATTCAAAATATTCAAAATGAAAGTATACCCCTTTAAGATAACAAATAAACAATTACAAACGTATATGTAGTCTCATAGACTAAAATGTGAAAGATGGTAATTAAAAATTAAATTTAAACAATCCTATGCAATATTTTAAATATCCTTAAATCCGGAGAGAGAGAGAGAAAATATGCAAATCGGGCATAGGCCCTTAAATGTGGAACTCACCGAGCATTCGCTGAATGAACAGCCTCTCATGGTTGAGGACAATGCTGCTGGAGTATTTGTTCTCACTCACAACGCCAAAAAAACTTCTCCCTGCTCCTCTTTTTCATTCTCAAAAACTCTCTCTCTCCAAGATTTTAAAACACGCCCCTGAGGCGCATACAAACATCCCATTGGATTCAGGGTCTTAACCCCTTGACCCCAAAGCACCGCCATTGGCTTTCGGCCTTCCAAAAACAAAAAGCCCCTTCTCAAGCCCCTGCGAAACTGATATTCCTTCGGCCACTAATTCAAAGTCGCCGAGGACCCTATGACCCTTCCGAAAAGGACGTTAAATCTTTCGGTACGAATCCGAGATCCAAAGCAGCTTCGACATCCAGGTTTTTTATTTCGAGTGCAGATGGCCGAACGAAAAGGCTGACCCCCAAAATAAATAAGAAGACTCTAGGTCGCATTCCCGAAAATATTGGCTCATGGGTTTACCATGCGACACTAGCTCTTTTAGTTTTTGAGATATAGTTCTTTGAAATAAATCCCCACAAGGGAGTATATAATTAAATTTTGGATCGAATTATTATTATTATTATTTTCTTAAGTTTTACCTTCTCTCTCACAAAATATTATTATTTTCTTAAGTTTTACCTTCTCTCTCACAAAATATTATTATTTTCTTAAGTTTTACCTTCTCTCTCACAAAATATTATTATTTTCTTAAGTTTTACCTTCTCTCTCACAAAATATTATTATTTTCTTAAGTTTTACCTTCTCTCTCACAAAATATTATTATTTTCTTAAGTTTTACCTTCTCTCTCACAAAATATTCACTCAAAACCACTTCAGCCTCACCGGACTAAAGCCATTTCTAAAGATAATTCACGCTTTCAAGTGTTACGGCGTGGAACCTATTTTTACTTTCCCTGCAATACATGGTAATGTATAGGGAAAGGATTGGAATCGTGCCGAGAATCGCAACTCGAGTTTTCGACGGATCGACACGTTTCGAGACCTCAAGAATACGAAAAAACTATTTTTAGCGTGCCGTCTGTGTGTGTGTCTGTCTGTGCAGATTTTGTATCCACTCTAACTAAAAAAATAATTGACCGAATTTCATAAAGTTCGGTAGGTAAGTCACTTGTGGGCGAATCTGGTGCTGATTAGTTTTGGGTACGATTCGGGATAAAAGAATCCGCCTTTTTTTGCGAAATGGCCCCCAAAAGCTTGTATCCACTCTAGCTAAAAAACTACTGGACCGAATTCCACAAAATTGATAGGTAAATCACTTGTGGGACACCCAGGTGTTGATTAGATTTTGGTATGATTCGGAAAAAAATAACCTGCCTTTTTTTGCAAAATGGCCTGCAAAAATCGCCAAAATCTAAAATAAAAAACTACGTATGCTCAAATATATCCATTAAATGCTTGTTTAATACGTAATTTTTAACGAAGAAAAGAATAAGATCAACCCCATTACACTAAGACTAATCGTTCTCGAGATATTTTAGTTTTTTCGTATTTTCTCTACGCCACCTTTGAAAATAAGTCCAGTTATCAAATGAGAGCGAAAATTGAATTAAAAGTGAATTAAATGTAATTAAAATAAAGAGAACGTGAATGTAAGTCTGCAGGGAAAGGCATGTGCTGCCCACATCAGATTTTTATTTTCCCTGCAATACATGGTAATGTATAGGGAAAGTATTGGAATCATGTCGAAAATCGCAACTCGAATTTTCGACGGATGGACACGTTTCAAGATCTCTAGAATACTAAAAAACTATTTTTAGCGTGACGTCTGTCTGTGTGTCTGTCTGTCTGTCTGTGCAATGTATGTATCCACTCTAACTCAAAAACGAATGGACCGAATTTCATGAAATTGGGTAAATAAGTGTGTGACCCTGATTAAGTTTTGATAAGATTCAAAAAAGAAGAACCTGCATTTTTTTTTTTTACAAAATGGCCCGCAAAAAGTGTATATATCCACTCTAACTCAACTAATCGACTCAATTTCATAAAATTCGGCAGATAAGTCACCTGTGGGCGACCCTGGTGCTGATTAGATTTTGGTACGATTGGGATAAAAGAGTCCGCCCTATTTTGCGAAATGGACCGAAAAAATGGTCTCTATCCCTTCTAGCTGAGAAACGAATAGATCCAATTTGGGGAGATACATGACTTGTAAGTTAGCTTGGCTGATTCGATTTTGGTTCGATTCGGGAAAAAAGAACCTGCCTTTTTGTGAAATAGCCCGGAAAAATCGTTGAATCTAAAAATAAGACGACGTACGTATGCTAAAAATGAAGGACTACGTAAAAAACTACGCTTGTCTGTCTGTGCAATTATGTATCCACTTTAACTCAAACCCGAATGGCCCCAATCTCATTCAATTTGATGGGCAAGTCCCGTGTGGGTGACACCGGTGCAGGTTAGATTTGGCCACGACTCGGGATAAAAGAAGACCTTTGGAGAAATGGCTCTCAAAATTGGTATATATCCGATGTAGCTGAAATCTCACGCAATTGAGTATATACGTCACATGTGGGTTGTCGTGGTGCTGGTTAGATTTTGGAAAATATTTTAAAAAGAATCTCACTTTTTGTCTGACTGAGAAAAAAAGTATATTAATTAAGTCTATTCTTTCAGTGTTTAAGTTCACTAAAATTTATAAAAATGTTAAAATTAGGGAATATTTTTGGGTTGAATTTTTTTATGGAATATTTTATGGAATTTCTTTTGCCGAAGGAAAATGCTTTTAACAACCCATTTTTACAACCCATAACAATTTTTCTTATAATATTATATTTAACAATTTACTTTTTAAATCTATGTATAAAAAGCAGTCAATTTTTTAGGATTCTCAGTACGTTCAACAATTAAATTTTTCATGCTCTACAAAAAAAAAAAAAAAAAAAAAAAAAAAAACTTTTTATAGATAAAATAGAAGTTTTTTTAATAACTTTTCATAGGCACATATATTTAAAGAAAACATTAAACTGTAGCTGCTGACTACAGTTATACAGATATAAGAAATGTGCATGCATAATTTTTTTATATATATTTCTACCTTTAAACCTTTCTTTGGCCTTCTTATGTTTGACTCCAGCTGCAATATAAGAATAAATACTTTTAAAAAATCGTTATGATATAGTATTCCAGCTGAAATGCAATATTGAGATTCATTTTAAAACTTTCCTGGGAAATCCACAGTTCCAATGCTGCATCCTATTTTAAAAAGTCAACCACTTAACTAGTATCGAAGAGTATATTAGAGGATTAAAAAGACAGACATTGAGGGTTCAAATATCTGATGTACGCCAGAATATAAAAGTGAAGAAATGAAATCGAGTGAAAAAAAAAAATTTTTCTTTTTCTTTCTTTCTTCTTCTTCTTCTTCTTTTTTTATGAAGCTAGAGAACGAAGTGAAATTACTTTTGACTTTTGACTACTAGCTAGACCAACTTTCCTTACCACCAACCTTTCGGAAGGACTTACAAACCCACTTATTTAACGCGGCTGCACTCTGCGTGAACACTTGGACAGTTTGGGCAGGGCCGGGCATCCAACTTAGGTCCTCCCGATGCAATCTATCCCCGTACTTTAACCACTGGGCTGTCAATACACGCTTTTTTTTTTTTGCTGATATATTATATATCCTACGATAACTCCTCTAAAACTGAATGGATGTCTTTCAAGGATTCAGGAACAATTCAATTACGGAGTCCCTTTACACTCCAATCTAAGGGGGGGGGGGGTAATAGTGGATAAAAGATACTTTACAGAAGAGCAAATGTTAAAAAATGGGCGATGCTCTTCGATCCCGATTGTAATCGCAATCAAGATCTGTCGAGTTGCAGAATGGATATATTATCCATATCCTCAACTTTTTGTGTAAATCGAAGCTGTGGTAAAATGCGTCTTAAAAAACTAGTGACTACATTTTAAAAGTAGTTTGTAGTCACTACTTTTTAAAAAGTAGTTGTAATTGTAGTTAACGACATTTGTCTTAAGGTAGTTGTAGTTGCGGTTCACTACACGAAAAAAAAAATGGAGTTTTTCCAACCACTGCAAATGCCAGTACTATACTGTAAATCGTACATCACGAAACGCACCTCTTTTGGAAACAAGCCGACGACAACGATACAAGCGACCCGCTCCTGTATACAACTCCAAAGAAAAATGTAAAACGTGTCATGTCGGAACTTTTTCTTGGGGATCAAAAATATGAATGAAAAAAAAAAGTTCCCCGCCAAAAAATCCTGAATGGGAAAGGAAGCTCTTCCTATGAGCCACGCTCAGTATGTGGTGCCCTCGCTCGTTTCGAAGATTACATTCTGATTGACGCTCATTCTCCATCCCCCGTCTCTCCCATCCTACCCGTTGCCATGGCAACGGGGTGTTAGGTGAAGGTAATACGGAATTTTTCAGTCGACACTCTGCGAGAGAGAAAAATCGTTTATCCACGGAAGAGTGCAGCAGCTGAGGCCGGTGGAAGGATTTAGCAGTCACTCACTTGGCAAGGGAAAAGTAGGAAGACAAGCGGGGGATCCGATTATTTGAGACTTGGGGGCATCCCCCCCTGGCATAAAGTCCGTTGGGTATTGGGTTACTCCTGTCCTACAGCAAGAGTGTCATCCCACAATACAAAAACTATTCAATGACGTGGGATGATGAGGATGCTTTTTTCAGCGAAGGATCACAAATATCTGGACGGACCACGGAGACCCATAGGGAAAGGCCCTCCTGGAAGTTGTAAGACCAAATGTCTCTATATTTATTAGAGTTCGTTCTTGCGGATGGACCTCCGATACGTCCAAAGTGACTTAACTCAAACTTAAATTCTCTGATAGTCAGACCTTCCGGTCCAAGGGCAATAACACAAGACTATCACTGACTCATTCAAACTCAATGTATTGCGCACTTCACAGAAATAATAGCATCTGGCTGTTGAGAGCAATGGATGACATAGGCAATCATTATTATTGCACAAGCCCGGAATAATTTACAATAATAGGGGGCTCCGCTCGCTCAACCTTCTTCTAGAATTCCTTTCATATCTATCTTTGCTAAAAATTCTACTTTCAAAAATCTCTCTTCTATCCCTGCCTATTCTCCGTAGGAGGGAAAAGCAGGGATTTTTTTTAGCCCAGGGAATCCAAAAACTGAATTCCTTGGTCATGAGCTATTTCATGCCAAACTAAAGTTTAAATCGATAAACGGTTTATTTCACCGTATTACCTTATTATTGCTTTATAAATGTACTCAATTTTATATTTTTATATGCTACAGTTTTAACGGTACGAGACAGAGAAATCGTTAGACGTGCCGATACAAAAAAAAAAAAAAGTTCACTTCAAAAGTGCTTAAAAAGTATGATATCTTAAAAACTACATTGAAATTAAACAAGAAAGATCTATCATGCTTAAAGCATTGATTATGAAACACTTTCCAACTTCAATGTAATTTTATTTAAACATGTCTAAAATGCAATACATTCCTCGGTAATATTTTAAAACTTATCACAAAACTACATTAATTTATTATATTTGAAAACTTAAACCTTCATCGAAAAAAATGAACTTCATTCAAATGACGGCATTGAAATATAAATTACCTGGTTTAAACATCTCTAAAATGTGATACATTCCTCGGTAATAATTTCAGAATTATCATAATACTACGATAATTTATTATATTTGAAAACTTCATCGAAAACAACTGAAATTCATTCAAATGACGTCATAGAAAAAATAACACGCCTGGCTCTCTCTATAAAAGCAGCATTTCATTTATAAATAATTTCCCATTCATGTCATTCATCACAATACTATAATAATTTATTTTATTTAAAAATAAAGACCATAGAGCTACAAGTAAATAAAATCGTCGTTCTCTTTGTAAAATCAATGAATATTTCATTCATATCAGCTATGCAGACTCCATGAGCTAAATACTTTTGCGTTAAAGAAATACAGCAATTCTTATGCAACTCATCCTACATATTTTGCTGTTTACATTTTACATAGGTGAAGAATAGGCTTCGTTGTAGAAATCAAATTTGGATGAGCATTTAAACTCAAATATATTGTAATTGCTTTATTTCAGTATGTAGATGCACAGAATTTAAGCAAAAATAAAGTGGTTTTAGGACGGATACAACACTCAATATGAATTAAAAAGAACTTTAAAAATCACGATTTTGAGACAGGATGGATGCCATATATCATTTTGAAGCGGGTCACGTGATCGCTTCATATAAGAGGTGTCATTATTATTTTAATTTTTATTTAAAAAACTACTGAATATATTTCGCTGAATTTTTTTTTATATATATTATGGAACAATTTGAATATTACCTAAAATTTTCGAAGCAATTTGTGAATTTTAAATCCGCTTAAAAAATGTTTGAACAATTAGGTCCCATAGGGCTCAATGTATTTCATTTTTTCAACCCGGATTCAATCCAAAACTAATTGGATGATATTATTCATTTATATTCCCATAGGTCCTAAAGACCGTCTGAACAACATACTAAAATTTCATTTTGATTAAGTCATTTTTACGGCAGTTATCGTGCTAACGGACAGACAGACAGACAGAATGAATGAACAAAGTCATAAACACTTTTCAACTTTGTTGTAAAGTGTTAAAAAAGGGGCTCCGTCCTGCAAAAATTCACCTATGTAGGTACCTGCCTGCAAAAATTCGTGGTCTTGCTATGGTGAGTCTATCCAGGACGCAAACTCGCAGCTCAAATATTTTGTCTTTGACATTAAGTATTTCTTAAACTACAACATATATCAAAAAACAATTTATTTCAACATCTTCCCCAAAGCTTTCTCTACAAGTGTTTTTCTACACAAGCTTTTTCTGCAGTCTTTAATTTCATATTTTAGTAGGCAATCGTTTTTGCGGTACAAAGCAAAAAATATCGAGAAACGAGAATTATGTCAAACAGCGGCGGCGTCAGTTACTATTTTTTAAATATAGAAAGATATGAATCTATATTTTTTAATATAGATTCTATTTTTATAATATAGAAAGATACTACCATTAACTGGTCTGGTAATAACTTTTAAATGAAGACCATTCTAAAGCTTTTATGCTTACCACTGGCGTTCTTTCATCTCGCTTCGTATTGCAGATAAATCCTGAATACCAAACCTTTCCTAGTCATCTTTGTATTCACTGGGTTTTTCTTCCACGCACTCTTTCAAGACAAAGACACACTCAAGACAAGACAAGCACACTTAAGACAAGACCAGACCACGACAAGAACGAAGAACTGAACTCTCCCGATCCGAAACTTCTCTCCTACTCTCCCGTAGGAACGCAGACAATGCTGATTAGGTCGGTGATTCGTCTAATAATGGAACCAGTTAGGATGGTTAGTTTATGTCAACATAAATCATAATAAAAACTGAGGGAAATCATAATCGAAAGGCTATTTAGACCTCACAACGTACAAGTTCACAAAGTTGTGCATCAAGCTAGCGGATGTTGTACATCTTATCCTTGCGTTTGTCCCACTGACGTAAATGATCCCCCGCCCTCCCTATAAGCGCCCATGGGACTAAATGTCGCCGTGGCTTTCGAACGAACGAAGACAGTGTTTTGAGTCATTATAAAGATCAAAATAGAAATTTTTAAAGAGGCGTTTTGCGTTAATTTCTTTTATAGATGTCAAAAGAAATGTTAAACATACACTGTAAAATGTAATTTATTATTTTTCAACAGTAAAACTTATTACATTACACTTCAACACGTTCAAAATTATGGCATCTTCTCAAATGGTTAAATTTGCGATTCTGGCTTCGTTTCAAGATATTTTATGGATTCTTGTTCGTTCCTAACAAAAACTCTTCTGGTTACTTTTAACAACTAATAAGCGCTCCAAGATGGAGTCAAAAATCAATTGCATATGTTACGAAATTCTTTCGCATTCTGCATTGTTATTTTTTATTGCCAGATTGGATCACAGTGGATAGACTTTTGTATTTTTGTGAACCATCGGTAGTCTTTTTTTTGCATACTCATTGCCTATTGGCAATTTATTCTGCTTTATTTTAAAATATCTTTTGAGCTTTTTGCAAAATTCAGTCTGATGCAGTTTATCGATTTTCTCCTCAACATGGCCATTAAAAAGTAAAATTATGAGAAATTTGTCTAAAAATACAGAATAAGATTTTTTTCCTTCTTCGTGAATAATGCCTGCAATTTGCACAATGATCCAAAATTTATTTTTTGATGAAAGTGTATGAACAAATAAAGTCACTACAAGTTTTAAAATATTTTCTGACAGGCGCATAAAACGTAAGATATTTTTCTGGCTATTTTAAACCATTAACAATTTTTTATGCTGCACTACCTACTGCAACGTCTGCTTTTTAACACTTTACAACAGAGTTGAAAAGTGTTTATGACTTTGTTCATTCTGTCTGTCCGTTCGCACGATAACTGCCGTAAAAATGACTTTCTCAAAATGACATTTTAGCATGTTGTTGAGACGGTCTGTGGGACGTATAGGAATGTAATATCTCCCCATTAGTTTTGGATTGAACCCAGTTGAAAAAATGAAATACTTTGAACCCTATGGGACCTCATTTTTCAAACATTTTTTAAGATAAAATTCGCAAATTGCTTCGAAAATTTTAGAAAATATTCAAATCATCCCATAAAATATGTAAAAAAAAATTCAGCAAAATAGGTTCTGTAGTTTTTAAAATAAAAATACCCATCCCATTATGTGGGTATTTTAACCCATATAATAGGATGGGTTCACGTGACCCACTTCAAAATAAAATAGAGCATCCATCTTTATTCCCAGTATCAAAATCGTGATTTTTAAAGTTCTTTTACATTTATATTGAGTGTTGCATCTATATATTGCCAAGTATTGCCAAGTATTTTAATCAGAAGAGGGGGCTACACCAGAATTTAATAAAGCTACTGCAGATTTTATGATTTCATTAATAACACAGTTATTAACAATAAAACATAATATGAAGATATAAAGGTTTTACTTCTTTAAATTGAATTTAGTTTAAAACAAAACATAGTTAGAAATAGATGCCTTTCTTTGTTTCCAAGATCATAAACTGAATCCCAATTTTTAAAGAAAATAATGAATCATTTTCGCACACAATGTTAAGCTATAATAGTTCTGTTTCTTCAACTTTGAATTCTTTGAAATTTTGATGTTTCATTAGTATTATTGCATGTGTATTTTTTTAAAAAAGTAATCGATATGTCACTAAAATATTATAGCAAAACATATTAAAAAGAAATGGAAGTTCGACTTTTATTAATTAAAATAATTTGATACAAAAACCGGATGGAAATGGATGCGTAAAAATTCGCATCTAGATCGCATTGCAGAGAGATTACTGGAAGAATGTAAACTTACGTCGTGATTCACTATTCCCTGAACGATGTTCATAAACTCAATTTTATTTTTGAACCACTTACTTCGTTCTCGGGAGTGACTCACGGCGTTCTTTCAGCAGAAGTCTTCATTCAAATTGAATATCCGACGCGTACATAAACTCACGTGTACTCAGACCCCGGACAACGCAGTATTCCAGTAGGTACCCATCCCAGTATATAGGTTCACTGTGGAAACATCTTATTGGATTTGGATCACATCTTGTTCTTAGATCTGATCTGATCTGATCTGACGGTCTTCTGATATAATATATCGGTATTAGACGATTAGGGTATTGAAGGTTTAAAAGTTCTTGTTCAGATGAGTTAGTCTGTGAGTGACGGTTTTTGTCACTAGTGGACATTTATACAACGGTGATTTTTAACCCTTTCGGGACGGCGGCATTCCGGAGCTGTCGCGGCCCAAAAGACGAAACGCTTCGCTTCCGAACTGGTCGAAAAGGACGGCGCATTTTTTGCGCTAAGCCTAACTCTCGAAAAAAATTCAATAAAAATCACCTATTCAACACAGAAATCTACTTTTTTCAGGAATAGAAGAAATATTTATGTTCTATTTGATGTATAATTTTCATACAAATCTGAATACAAAATACTCGTTAGTTGCTCCCATTCTTTTATCCGAAATAAACGAATAATTTCACTGCCTCTAAAACCCAAACAAAAAAAAAATATTCTCTTATATTCCTATGATTCACCAACGAAATCATAACGCTGAAATAAAAATAAAAACCAAAACTCAATTATAAAATTGTTGATGCTACGAGAATTGCTCTGTTTGTTTATGTTACAAAATGATTTTCACCGCTCCAAATGGAGAAATAATTCATTCGATCCTCTTCTGCCAAGGTCATGCCTCTGCAAAATACATTGAAGTTAGTTCCATGGACAAGTAACGCCATCTAGTACACAAATTAAAACGTTCCACGTGGTGGCACTTATAGGTGCCACTATCCGCTTGCGGTAAAATTTCCTCTGGCCCGAGTGAGTGCCTTTCGTCCTTGAATGCAAGTTCGCAGCTGGCACGTGGGCGTGCCGATCGTCGCGAATGCTTTTAATCTTAATGTCGACCGATCCTAGTTTAAAGATGTAATGTGTGCTTAAAGTGTAATGTGTCAGAAAAAGGTTTTGTGTTCCGGTATGTGACTTGCACGAGGTGAAAACTAAACGACCTATCAAAGGTAACTAAAGTTTACTGTTGGTGATGTCTCCAGAACGAACCTCTTGCATATATCAACTCGTAAATAGGTTCAGGCTGCATATGCTTATGGCAACAAGCCATTGTAATTTGGCAAGATTTTGCAATTTAAATAAACGCAGATTCAGCAGTTTTAATTGAAAACTTGACTCTTGTATTTCTTCCTTTGCCGCTATGAGCAACACTGATTACGACTTTATGAAAAGTTTATTTTTCATCAACAATGCCAACAGTGATAAGCTTGGCAATTATTAAACTAGGCAGTACAGATGCAAATACTACTAAAGTGTTGTGATATTTTTCCGTTTCACACAATTTTTGCATCGGTATTCAGCATGATTAGAATGAATCTCGCGCAAATAATCGCGATTGAAAATTTGAGCAGTAGGGCGCATTTTATGCCGAAAATCAATCTCATGTAGCAGTATAGATCCGCTGTTCGTTGAAAATGACAGAACTGGTTAAGATGTTTTGACGTGACAAACTAAAATTTCCGGCAGATTTTGATATATTTTATAACAAGAAAGATTAACCATGCATAAAGCATTCATTAATTATGAAACACTTTCTAATTGCAGTGCAATTTTATTTAAACATCTCTAAAATGCGATATATTCAGAAGTCATATTATTTAAATTATCACAGTAATACAATAATTTATTTTACTTAAAAACTTAAAACCATGGAGGTAAAAATACTTTCCAACTCCATGCTTAAAACTTCAACGAAAAAGGCAATGCTATAAAATCGTCTGCTTCTCTATGTAAAATCAATGAATATTTCATTCATATCACCTATTCCAGACTCCAAAGCTAAATAATTTTGCATTAAAAAAATGCACCAATTCATTTACATTCTGTTTACATTCTGCATACGTTGAAATTAGGTTTCGTTGTAGAAATAATCAAAGTTGGATGTTCATTTAAACTCAAAAATAGTGTCATTGCGTTGGCGCAGAATGTAGATGCACCTAATATACGTAAAAATAAAGCGGTTTTAGGACGGATCCAACACTCAATATAAATTTAAAAGAACTTTAAAAATCACGATTTTGACATTGGGAAAAAAGATGGCTGCCGGATTTTATTTTGAAGTGTGTCACGTGATCTTTTCATATAATATGGGTGTCATTATTATTTTAATTTTTATTTAAAAAACTGTAGAACCCATTCTGCTCAAATTTTTTTTATATATTTTATGGCATCATTTGAATATTTCCTAAAATTTTCAAAACCATTTGCGAATTTTAACTTTGCTTAAAAAATGTTTGAAAAATTAATCCCATAGGGTTCAATGTATTTCAATTTTTCAACCCGGGTTCAATCCAAAAGTAATTGGGTGATATTATTCATTGACATTTCCATAGGTTCCACAGACCGTCTCAACAACCTACTAAAATTTCATTTTGATAAAATCACTTCTACGGCAGTTATCGTGCGAACGGACAGACAGACAGACAGAATGAACAAAGTCATAAAAAGTGTTATAAATGATCGCGACTGAAAATTGGCACAGTATGGCCCGATGAATGCTGAAAACCAAACATTTTCAGCAGTATGTATGAGTTGCTCATTTAAAATAGCGCAACATTGTGTCTCAACTATAAGAATTTTTGGCCGCTACAAACAAGAATTTTCTGCACATTTTGACGAAATTTACGCAAATCATCGAGACTGAAAATTTGGGCAGTAGGGAACATTTCGGTGCCGAAAGTCAATTTTTTTAACAATATGTGTCAAACAAACTATAAATCTCTTTTTTCTGATGTTGTTTTGCGTCTCTATAGAGTGATAGAGTCGCGTGACGTCCTTTTGCCCTAACGCTTTCTAAACCAAATACTCGTTTGCTGAGCAGTGTGGACATTTTCATTATTTTTGTATTAAAACCAGCTGCTTTAGAAACTTAAAATCGTTTAACCTCTCATTTTAGTAGGATATACTTGAATTTAACTTCTTGGAAAGATATTTTTAATGAGTCGAAAAATAAAATACTCACTTTCATTGAAATATATACACGAGTCTTTTAGAAAAAATGATTATGCATCTTTCCCTTCTCGCTCGCATATACTTTGCAGAATTAGCTAGTCAATGTAGACATACATCTTTAGAACGCTAGTGAGCGACTCTGGTAAAAATGAGTAGGACACATTCGCTTAAATGAGTAGGACACATTCGCTTAAAAGCCAATGAAATCTTTAAATATATAGTGATGTTCAAGTATTCTAAATAACTAATTTTTATCACAAAGATAAATCTCGATGTTGAATGGGTTTAGTTTCAATTTTTATGGGCCATCCTCGTCCGTTCACCATGACCGGTAAAAATAATGCCCTTACGTTTCTGCGTATTCTGCTACGCAGGTTGTTTACTGACATTCGTGCCCATGGTCTATAGTGCAGCGTTGTGTCTTCAGTGTGTGAACAATAGAGCATGGGCACTTGACGTCACACGGACCATTTTGCCCTTACGTTTCGTGACGTATCCAAAGCAAAATACGTATTTGCTTAGCAGTATGGAAATTTTTAATATTTCTGTATTAAAAACGGTTATTTTAGAAACTTACAATCGTTTAACCTCTCATTTTACTAAATTTATCTTGTTGGATGGATATTTTTAATGAACCGGAAAATAAAATATTCACTTTCATTAAAATATATACACGAGTTTTTTTAAAGAAAAATGGTTACATATCTTTCCCTTCATGCTCGCATATACATTGCAGATTTTGCTAGTAAAGTATACATCTTTAGAACGCTAGTTGATGACCACAGTAAAAATGAGTAGTAGTGTACATCCATTTAAAATCATTTAAAGTGCACTTTAGCAAATGAAATCTTTAAATATGTTGTTATAATCAAGTGCCTGGCCATTTGATAAAAAACATTTTGTTATTTAAGTATTTTAAATAACTTATTTTCATCACAAATATAAATTTCGATGTTTAATGGGTTTAGTTTCCATTTTTATGGGTCATCATCGTCGTCCATTTACCATGACACGCTATGTTAAAAATAATGCCCTTTTACCCTTATGTTTCTGCGCATTCTACCACGCAGGTTGTTTATTGACACTCGTGCCCATGCTCTATAAGTAACAGCCACTGTTTCAACGTAACCCCATTTTGCAAGGTACAGCATTTAGT
Source organism: Amaurobius ferox (assembly GCA_951213105.1). Lineage (NCBI taxonomy): Eukaryota > Metazoa > Arthropoda > Arachnida > Araneae > Amaurobiidae > Amaurobius > Amaurobius ferox. The sequence goes on along the minus strand of OX578135.1, from coordinate 6,442,971 downwards.
GCGGCGCGCTTTAGAGGGAGACGAATGCCATCATCGTCGATCTTATGACTGGATACATTGTCCGAAAACAAAACGATTTTTATGTTTCATTTTTTTTATATCCATATCTAAATTCGTCAGCCGCTTTCTAAAAATACTCTCCAACTTTTTCTCCTCCCCCCCGTTCGACACTCATTTGGATGTTTGCTCAGTCTTTATTCGATTATCCGGAGGCGGCCCGTGAAGATGATTCGTTAAAACAGAGAAATTTAATATCGATCGTATTATTTTGGGTTCTATAAGATTTTATGCATATGAACTGGGAATTCGATAATCAGTGCCCCGTAAAAGTGATGAAGAATGCACTAATTGTTAATATTTTCCATGGGGTCTTTCCTGGTCCTCTTCGAATATAGCCGCGCCCTCAAATCCTCACTTTGGACGAAAAAGACCGGAATTGAATGCAAACGCAATCCCCGTAGCGACATCTCCAAACATCTCGGTTCCGAACCCGATACGGCAGCCAGCGAGTCAACCGCCTTAATCTTATCGTCTTTATCTCGACGCTCTGCTTACTTACTCTTGCACCCATAAATTGGAGAAAATTATCCTCCTTAAATCTTATCCATTGCCAACCATGTTAAACATGTGCCATAAACAAGATAGATAGAATTCCGAAAAAATCTGATAAGTACGGTATATATATATATATATATATATATATATATATAATAAAAAAAGTTTGAAAGTTCAATGAAAGGAAAATGAGAAGCTGTAACTCGAAAAACCTAACTTTCTAACAAGCTTACAAAATAAAAGTGTAAATCAGCAAATCTTCAATCAAATGGAAAAAAAATACAAATTTCGAATCATCAAGTTAAAGAAAATTATCAAAAACCAATGGTATGTAATCGATAAAAGAAAAACGCATGAAACCAGAATGTAAAGACCAGTGTTCCCATTCTCAAAGGAAAAAGATCCACTGTTGCCATTCGTAAGAAATAAATAACAGTAATGAGAAAAAGGCAAGGGTAAGTGATAATATACAATCAGAGCAACAATAAGGAGGGACTAATAATAGAAAGGCTAATGTTTAAGTGGATGTAAAAATAAAATATTATTAAAACAAGAGTATGGAGAAGTCAGGTTAATATAAATAACTATGGATAGAATTCATGAAAATCCAGCTAAACTAAATTTTTTAACTATACCATTTGCAAAATAAGGGAGGATATTTATATAAATTGCTGGTAATTTTTAGAATATTAATATGTATAGCATGAAATTTTTTATCATATAATCTATAAATTCTAAAAAACTGATTAAGTATAATATTTCTAAACAATAGAATCGAGTTGCAGGAATTAAATGGTAAGATTTTATTAATGTTAAAATTAAAATAGTCTTTTTTATCATATAAATTAGTAACAATTCTATTAGAAGGTTCAATAATAAGATTTAAATCAAAAAATTAATATTTTTACTAATAGTAGCTTCATTAGGAATTAATTCCAAATTGTCTGGATAGAAATCTATATCTATGACACAATTTTCAGGATATACTAAGCAAATCAGATCATCAGCATATCTGTATAATGTATATTCTATTGATATAAAACACTGTTCATAATGATAAAGGTTATTAGCTAACATCTGCTACTGCAGCCATCCTGTGAAACTCCTGAGACTTGTAAGTATAATTTATTCCCTTGAAAAATAAAATTATTGAAAATAACAAAGTGAAGAAGTTTAGGAAAATTTATAAAACTGGTTTGAGTTGAAAGATTAGTAATATAAGAGCATTGTATAGAGCTAAAATTACATCATACAGGCATGAAATCTTGATATTATTGAAAAGATCTTTAAAATCAAAAGTTTAAAATCCTATTAGTTTTCTAAGTGATGTTAATTTATTCTTTAATTCTTTACTATTATTTAGAATAAAGTAATTATTGCTAGACTGACGTAAACTATGATTTATTTGATTTCAAGAATTTAGTAGAAATTTACTCGCAGTAGTAGAGTAAGTATTATGACCACTAGTTACTGTTCTAAATTTGATAGGACTTTTATGAAATTTTGGAATAAGCACTATATATGGAAATTTAAGAAATTTATATTTAATATTTAAATCACTATACATATTGATAATTTTCAATTTGATACTATTAATGGAATGTAAATCTAGTTTAAAAGGACTATTATTTTTTAAATAATCTAACAGAAATTGTATATAAAATTTTTTACAGATAATAGCATAATTATTAGAGGTTTTATCAACATAGGTGATAACAAAAGATTTTTGTAAATCATTAATGGAGTGTTTAATATTATCAATATTATATATAGATCTAGACAATTTAATACTACTAATAGCATTTTTAATAGATTCTAATAAAGTAAATTTCCGCATATTAAATGCCTCTAAAGACAGAGCATATTTAGAAGCTAATTTATATATATAAATATATATATCAAGATCAAGATTAATTGATTTTAAAACTTCAAAAGAATTATTACAAGATGGTATCCTGAATTGAGTGCCAAATGACATAATGGTTCTTAACGTATTGTCTTTAACTATACCTAAGTCTCCTGTAACTATATGCTCCAAGTTCGGATTTAGAAATTTAACATATTTGTTTACTTTACAAATACATTCATTATCTACAATTGACATAGAATCATGATCTATAGAGAGAGATTGTGAAATTTCATTATAATTAAATATTGATCTACCAATAGGCTTGTTGTATTTAAAAGTCTTTGATACACTCAAATCTCCAATAGGCAATAAATGTTTGAACTTGTTAAATAGATGACCATATCATTATGAAATTGTGAAGTTTTGAATTAAGTTTTAAATGTAAATACTTTGACCTTGTAATATATATATACATATATATATATATATACAATATATATATATATATATATATATATATATATACATATATATATACACACACATATATATATATATATATATATATATATATATATATATATATATATATAATAAACGTTTCATAAATATCGAAGCATGTTAAAAGAATTAAGGATACTTTGCAAATATGAATAATTAAAAATACTAAAGATATTAAGTAATAAAGAATGACGATGCAAAATACATTTGCACACAAATGCAGCTTATAAATAAATGCAGCCTATAAAATACACAAATGCAGCTTATAAATAAAATGATTTCAATAATAATAATAGTTTGAAAATCCAATGATAGAATAGAGAGAAGTTTCAACTAAAAAAACTCCAACATTAAAAAATGCCTAACAAATAAATAAGTATCAAACAGAGAATCATCAATCAAATGGAAAATAAAATGCAAACCTCTAGTCATCAAGCCGAAGACGAACAACAAGCATCAATGGAAAGGAATCGATAATATAAAATGAAATTAAATCCAAGCATTAAAGCTTTATACGTAGACAAGCCCTAGGTCTAAACAAATGAAATGCTCATTTCTATAAAACTCTTCGTCAAGTCCAAGTATTTTATCAAAATGAACACAAAATGCATGTTTCTGATATCAGTGATAGATTATATCTATAAACACTACATTATCTTTATTCAAGGTTCCAATGTTTCAGACATATGCAGTGTTTTTTCAAGTATTCTTGTTTCCTATAATTTTTCAATCTTTATGCATGTAGTTCAAGTTATCAATGTTTATAAATATACAAGAGAACACTATTGTGTTTAAAATGATAGTATTTTAACTAATTAGTTTTAAAAAAATGTAAACATTCAAACATTAACCAGGCGCAGTCTTTCAGGACTATTTTGTCGGAGGGGGGATAAAAATTTAGGGAAGTCAAGTTTTCAATTGTCCCCCCCCCCCCTAAATTAAATGTGTCCAATATTTTTTTTTCTGAAATTTTGTACAGACATTAACTAATATATGTGTTTTTTAAGTTCACAAAAAAATTAGGAAAGTAATATTTCTTATTACAGAGAAAATTAGCTTTAAAACAAATATACATTTATTGAACATGTGACATGAAATACTTTAATCACTTAAAAAAATATATTTCTTAAACCAAATGATGACCAAAAACAAAACATGGGAGTTTTTTTACACACTAACTCTGGTTTCCCGGCCACACACTTTGCTTCCGAAAACCCTTGGGTTGGTCGTGTGGTCTGGGCCTTCAACAACACACTAACTCTGGTTTCCCGGTCGTCCAAATGGTTACTCAAGTTCTCTGGATGAGTCGGACGACCTGGCGTTTCCACACTAACTCTGGTATGTCTTTAATACAAAAAATAATTATGTTAGTCATATTTAATTTAATAACTAAAATTAAAAAAATGCTGTTATATGCATGTGAAATCAGTGTAAAAATATCTAGGTTGCTGAAACATTCTAATAAAAATCTTTCTGAAAACCACTCTTATATTTTATTTTCTTAGTTCAAATAATATATTTATTATACTATAATTTGTACTATTGTATACTATTTGAACTATTATATAACTTGAACTTTTTTATATATATATTATAATATATACAAATTATTGTATATAAAAGAGTATTTTCTATATTCAGTAGCGCTGAATATACCCATTTTTCCCTAGCGGCTACTGGCTCACGAATTTTATCTACGTACATCTAAAGGTTTTATGATCATCTAGAGGCCCATATATATGGTATGGTGTAGTTGGACCATGAGGACACATAAACATAATATATGTAAATGAAACGCATACTAATTTCTAATTCATTGGAATGCATTAGTTCTTTAAGAATTTCTGGAGATGGAGTTATCATGCCCGCGTGCCATACTTTTCTGACTCAGTGCAATAAACTTGTTTCTTTTAACAATGATGTGTAGTCACTGATATGGATGGTATGAAGCATGAGCATCCACCTTCCACATGTGGTGATGGAGCATTTTCTTGTATGAATTATAAACAATGAATTGATTGTAACATCATTATGTTTTCAATGATATAAACTTAAAAGATATTTATGCTGGTGGCCAAAATTATCTTGCACAAGACCACACAAACATGGAGTAAACACTGATTTCTCAACACCTGTTCGATTTCTTGGCTTCATTTCGATACGTAGCATTGAAATTGCAAGGAAATCGGTTCGGTAGAAGTGGGTCAAAAATGGATTTCAAGATTGGATCCACACAGAGAAACGAACCGAAATAAAACAGTGTAAAAATAAACGATGTTTATACACTGATTGGCAATGTTCGATTGATTAGGATTGTAACATTTGACTGTCTCATATTAATTTATAATATAAACACCTTGATTTATCTATCTCTGGGTAACGCTGCTATAAACTGTTGCCAAACGTAGTTTGGTCAACAGTCACGGATAAACATTTCATGAACTCTGGAGCTTTACGAGCGTATGACATCAGATACTAAAAGTGAGTCCATGATGTGGTTCCCTACAAAATGCAATGACTATACTTCTTTCACAGCAAAAACACTGCGAGAAAACCATGGAGCTTTATAAGCGTATGGCATCTAGATACTGACAGGGGTGTTCTTTTATTTATTATTTTATAAATTTTTATTTGAGATAGACAACTCAACTCGGAGAACAAACTCAACAAAAGTAGGAAACTTTCTCGCGTGTTTTTGTTTATTACTTGGCAGAATGCCCGCGAGCATAGAGGTAAAATTAAGGAGTTAAAACTTCCTGTTAAGGAAACGCCCTTATCGTTTGAGACAATCATTCAGGTGGCCCTGGGATAAGAAAGGAGTTCTGCATTGCATGCATTTTTATGGCTAAAGGCCTAAAATATGGATTTAAACTGTCCATTTTGTAGCAATAAATTATGAGCGCAATGTAAAGTAGAACTGAAACAGTAAAGAATATTCCTGCGTATTCAAAACTGTGTTACGTTTCAGTTTATTTTTATCTCCCCCTATCCTGTACAAAAATACATGTACTCAATACGCCTTTCTGTTGTGTCTACTAAAACTAGCACCTACTTTACTGACACTGCTTACACTTACAGTGCGCGAAAAAAGTATAAGGACAAGCGAAAACTCGCCAAATCCAGAAATCTTTGGACGGAGATGTATGCAAATTTCTTAAATAAATATATTGATAATATTAAGTTCTTTTTCATGTAAATTAGTTAAGTTTTCCGAAAATAAATATGTATAAATTTACTTTATAAAATTTAAACCCATATGATTTTGGAAAAAAGTATAAGGACAATTGTTTTTTCACCTAAAATTATAGTAAAATTTGCATATTTGAAAGCAGAAAATGACCATTTCAAATATAAAGACTGGGTTTCTAAACAAAATTCACAATTGCCTCATTTCTTCACGATTTTTGTACGATGCCAAAAGGAACTCATCTGTCTGACCTCGAAAAAGGGAAAATTGTTGCTTTTAAAGGATCTGGATTGAGTGGGTATGAAATTTCGAAAAAAATTAAAATATCTAAAACAGTAATTTATAATTTCCTAAAAGAATCTGGAATGTATGGGATGAGAAAACGAACTGGAGGACCAGAAATTTTAACGCATCGACAGAAAAGAATGGTTGTAAGAAGAGCTTGTGAGAAAAAAGAAACTGCAAATGAAGTTAGAAGAAATTTGGACTTACCATGTTCCACACGAACAGTTCAAAATGTTTTGAATATACATCCGAATATTTGGTATGGAAAGTTAATGTCACTTCTTTAAAAAGGAGCTTAAGGAACGAAGACAGGAATTTTCAAAAAAATACATTTCTTTCGGTCCAAAATGGATTCAAGTAATCTTTTCGAACGAAAAGAAGTTCAATCTTGATGAGCCAGATGATTTTTGCTATTTTTGGTATAATCTGCGTAAAACCAAAGAATTTTTCCCCAAACGTCAATACGGTGGGGGCACAGTAATGATTTGGGGCGCTTTTGCAGCAAACGGAACCACGCCTATAGTCTTTATCAACTACAAAATGGAACTCTGACATATATGTTGATATGCTAGGTGAACATTTGTTACCTGAGGCTCCACTAATTACTTTAGGAGACTATATTTTCCAACAGGATACGCTTCCATACACGTTTCTAAGAGTGCAAAACTCTGGTTCGAAGCTAATTCAGTAAATTTACTTGATTGGCCGGCGTGGAGTCCCGATCTCAATCCAATAGAAAATTTATGGGGCCTTCTAGTCCGAGAAGTTTATGAAAATGGCACACAGTATCAGTGTAAACAGGATCTTGTGTTAGACATCAAACAAGCTTGGAATAACATTTCCATAAACACTTTAAAAGAACTTTCAGCATCAATGACCTCTTGACTTATTCAAGTAATTAAGAAAAAGGTTGTTTTCTTGATTATTAAGAGAGATGTTAAGTAATTTAGAGCATGTCCTTGTACTTTTTTCTACATTTTGTTTAGTGATAATATTTATAAGGTGAACTTTTGTAAGGTTCATATTTGTTGTTTTATGTGTTGTAAATGTTATTGTATAATTTCATATTAGAGGTCTGAAATATCAAAAATTCATTTTGATAAAGTGAAAATAAAGTATATTTTTATTCAATTATATGTTGTCCTTATACTTTTTCGCGCACTCTAAATGTTATTCTCAAAGCATTTTGGCATTTTGAAGCGTTTCATCCAGAGGTTTTTTATCTCCTTCTTTCTAACTCTGTGCCCGCGGGTCTCATAATATAATATAATAAATTAATAACTATTAAATAAATTTATTAACTTTATTAAATTAAATTTAAAAAAAACCCGCTAAATGTTGACGATTAGAGATCATTCAGAAGTATTGTCTTTTATAAAACAAATACAAAAACAAAAAATAGTTTAGTTTATTATATTTAAGAGGCTGCAGTTGAATCTCCTCTGTGTACGTTACTCAAGACTCATCCAGTTCAACAGAAAGTGTTATATACAGGAATATGCCAACATTAGACCAGGGTCGTAGCCAGGCAGGGTTCAGAGGACGTTAAGCCCCCCCCACTCAAGAGGTATATTCAGCCCCCCCCCCCCCCCTAAATTTTTAGTAATGATATGAAATGTCATCCAAATTTTGCATTAAAATTTCTATATGCTTTTTTTTTTTATATAAATCACTTTGTTTTAAAGATTTTTTAATTAAACTGAATGTGTGGTTATACCGAGGATCCATTTATTTACATATTTAATTAAAAAATATGACAGTAGTATTTTAGATACTTTTGTATTATTGCGGGGGTTCACTGTTATACATTATAGGGTCCAGATCCACTGATAATTAGTTAAGAGTTAATATTAAGCAATAACTTGTATTAACTTTCAGAAATTTTCTTCGATCCATTAACAACTTTACTACTATAGTTATTGATTATATTAAAATCAATTGTAATTGTTATTAATGTTGATGTATATGGAATAGCTATATGGATATCGATCATCAACTCCTAGCTTACAAATATAAATAAATATGCAATTATTCTTTAATAACTTATATGGACTGAAATATGTAATAGTCACTATTATGCTAATGATTCATTGTGTTTTGGATGAGCCCCTCCTTCAAGACTGTTGAGCCCCCCTTGCATTTCACTCCAGCCCTGCATTCGACACCTCTATCTCAGTAATTGAGTCGTCTCTGGGGGGAGAAACGCATTGTGCAATCGGATTCGACTCCGGCAGGTGAGGCCCTGCAGTAGGGCCGTGGACATGACCCCCTTATCACCCACTTGCCGTCGATGAATCCGCAAATCTAAGAACCATTCATACCTGGGCGACATTCACTCCGCATTCTTTGCCCGAGGAGTACACCTTTCTTCTTGAACAGTGGGTTCCCTCTCAGCCACCAACAATGTCTCCCTCCCACTTTAGTGAAAAGAGCCAACCGGAGAGACTGCACCTGGGTCAGATTATGCGCGACCAGATAAGGGCGATGAAAGGGGGCAGCGATACCCATATCCAGAGCTTTTCAACCACTGACATTATGTAATGACCAGATGTCCTTCAACAAATCGGTATTTTAAAGCACACAGGGCCTTATGAACGCCGCGCGAATCTTCTTGGCCGAGGTCCTGGATCCCCCAATTTTAGGGGCCCCTCAATTTTGCATGTTTTAAAATATTTTAATCAGAAATAATTATTCATTTAATTATTTAAAACACTATAAGCTGATAATGTTAGTTTTTATTTTAAATTTTGAATGTTAATAGTTTTAAATATTATACATCTTTTAAAGTTTTACTTTTAAATAAAAAGATTTTCATGTACAGTAGTCCTAAACTTACAAATTTGATTAGGGATTTCTTTTTTTTTTTGCATGTATTTGGTATGCTGTGAGTGTATGAGGGCCCCCAATTAACAGCAGGCCCTGGGCCCCGTGCTGGCTTCATCAGGCTCTGAAAGCACAACGTTATTTTCTTGAAAATACGGGCACAACTCATTTTCTAACAAAGAAGATATCAGTGTTCAGTAACAATCAATACCTCCTCTATACACAGACAAACAAACAAGAAAAAAAACCAATAAGGTAAGTGACCCAAATATGGGCACTACACCTAATATGAGCACTGTAAAAAAGACACAGATATTCATCCATTATCTATCTCCGATATTTTAAAAAGACCAACAGAAAAAAAGCTTTAAATTATCGATCTGTAAGACGGATGAAATCGCTTTTTCTAGAAAGAAAGGTACCCAAGCATAAAGCAGCTGGCAAGTCCAAAGGAGCAGCTAAGCCGAAACCAAAGACAAATGTACGTAATATCAACTGCTGCAGCTCAGCCACCCTGCAGTGGTGTATCCAGCTCAAAAGAGTTCTGCTATTGTGTACTATGTCGTCAAGAAAAACAATTAAACATGATACAATGTAATACGTGCCGTGTTTGGGTATATGAAGAATGTTGTAGCCTTAGAAGTAAGGAAAAATTTTATATTTTTGTATGCCCATCTTGTGCCGACTCTGATTCAAGTTTTACGTTGATTTAAGGTTTTTTCAGCATAATTTTTAAGGGTGCCCATATTAGGTGCAAAGGTTCCAAATATGGACATAGGTTCCCAACATGGACACTGTCCATTATTAGCACCTATCTGATGTTTTTAACTCAATTCTCATTTTTTCCCTGTTACCCCCTGCAAGGAGAATACATCCACCCATTTTCAAATTTTTATCTGCTAAAACAAACATAATAATTAAAATGCTTAGGGGTGCCCATATTTGGGTCACTTACCTTACGTGTTTTTTAATAAGTATTGTTATACGACAGTGTAAAATACCTTCTCTGGAGTCTCTTTTGAAAACCAGACAGAGAAAACCTATTTACAGGCAGCCAGGACTTGATCCAGCCAAATTGGGGCCCAGGGCCTAGTGTTAATTCGGGGTCCCCATAGAATCACGGCATACCGAACACATGCAAAATATCAACGCATAAAAAATTTGGAGGGAGGGAGTCAGGATCGGAGGCCCTTTTGTACATGTAGAAAACGCCCAAACTTCTTATTTCAAAGCAATATATTAAGACTTTAAGGATGTATAATATTCAAAACTATTAACATATTTTATAATTTAAATTGAAAACTAATATTATCAATTTCAATAAATTAAAAAATTATTTCTGCTTAAATTTTTTATTACATACAAAACTTAGAGGGGACCCAAGGCACCTGTACGTTAACCAAGCAGCCATTCCTATGACGTGAATTTAAGGTTGCCATTTGATAAAGTTCGGAGAGCGGTTGCCAGATTTGGCGATGTATCGTCCATTTGGTGAGTTTTCGAATGTTCGAGAACCTTCTCGATGTAACGAATATTCTACGAGAAACGAGCCTCTTCTGGAAGTTTCTACAGGCAGTATATATAAAAGGAGTCATCACTCAATTGGAGGGGCACTGACGTAACACGAGCTAAGTTAAATGCTGAGACACAACAATGTTTTGAGAATAATAGCCACTGTTTTGTGAAATAAGTGGCTGTTTTACTACACATGCCTAACAGTGATGTTGTCAGGAAGTAATATAGTGATCGATCCATTTTCTATATAACGCTGTGATTGTAAAATAAACGTTTCAGTTATCCAGAAATTTTGGTCTCATTTTCGTATCCTGAGTGTACGCCCACGATGTCAGTGGATACGTCGTAATACTATTGATTGTTGATTTTATATATGCGAAAAAATTGACCATTAAATGACTCGTCCTTTTGTTAAAAAGGTACCTGTCACCAGCACTGGCTGCATTATTTTGTTGTTGTTGTTTATATTCATGGGCGCCCATAAGACTATGTCAGACGGGGTATCTCTTTCTTCCTCGACCCAGACCGTCCGACCTACCTGAAGGTGTACGGTATCTGTTTAGACGGCAGCGAAGTGCCACCCAATTTAGACCGGAACTCAGTGGAGGCGGCATCCACAGGGATCGTACCGTCCTACTCCTACCGTCAATCTCTCGGAAGGACTTACGGACCCACTTATTTAACGCCCCCGTCTTCCGCGTCAACACGGAGACAGTTTGGGCAGAGCCGGGAGTCGAATTTGGGCCGTCGGAGTGCAATCCCCGCACTATCCCACCTTTAGCACTCATTTTCTAAACGAGGTCCCGCAGTAAAAGTTTTCACGCTTCATGGAGGATCGTGACTCACGCTCTTTTACCATTTTATCTTACCTTTATTATCATTTTATCTTAATTAATTTATTATTTCGTTAGTCCATAATAAATTCAATAACTAACGAAATAATAAATGAATTAGGAAAGAGAAATCGGCGGTGGCTCGCTCTAGTCCGATGGAGATGAAAGGGTATACTACAATAACGTCTCGCAAAATAAAACTCAACTTTTGTTATATCGCAAAAAGATAAAAACCGCGATCCAAAATATGATTATATACACTTATAGGGTTCTTCAACTTTACGATGACTCAAAAATTATAAGAGCTTTTTTTAAATAAATATGCATTTAGAAACTAAATTTCTTCATACATATTTTTTGTCGCTTTTTATTTATCTTTTATAGTTTCAAAGATATTTCGAGTATGAAACTCGTTCGGGCAGATACTTTTTAAAGATTTTCTGTATTTTTGTTTGACAAAATAAAGTTCGATCCAAAATTGAATTACATACACTTGCGGGGATTTAAAAGAGCTACCCATTATTGAAAATTGTTCAAAGCTAGCTATTTTTAGTTTTTGAGATACAGGTATTATACATTTGAAAAGAGGAAAATTTTCAATCTCTTTTTTAATAATCAAAATAGATTTTAATACTAAATTTTCTACTACACATTTTTGTCGTTTACCATTGATATCTATCTTTTATAGTTGATATTTCGAGTGAAGTTGGCAAAAAAAAAAAAAAAAAAAAAAAATTCTCGCTCGGCGAGATAATTATTAAAGTTTTCGCGCGGAAAAAAAAAGTTCCATGTTTTAAACAATTAAAGTTATTTTTATATATTCATAATATGGACCCTATTTCCTACAAAATAAGAAAAAATATTTCCATTTGTATCAGTTAGGTTCGGGGGTATAAACGTCCAAGTGTTCACATTTTCTGCAACTCTCCGTTTTTTTCCCCGGAGAAACTCCAACCACAAATTTTATTTAGATCAAACGATAATATAAAGATGAAAGACCAATCATGTATAAAGCATTGGTTATGAAACACTTACACAACTCAAATGCAATTTCATTGAAACATCTCTAAATTGCGATACATTCAGCGGTGATATTTTTTAAATGATCAGAGTTTCACAGTACTATAATAATTTATTATAATTGAAAGCTTAAAACTTCAATGAAAAAAATGAACTTTAATCAAATGACGTCATCGAAATAGAAATTGTCTGGCTCTCTGTTGAAGACCCAGACCGTCTGACTCGTCCAGGGGACTAAGAGCAACTATTTGGACGGCCGGGAGTCTGGCTCTCTGTGTAAAAGTCTGGCTCTCTGTGTAAAAGCAGTGAATATTTTATTTATATACTTTTATTCCAGAGTCCAGAGCTCAATAATTTTGTGTGAAAGAAAATTTAGCTATTCTTATACAACTTTTCCCTCAATCACTAGTTTACATTCTGCAGCCATTAAAATGAGGCTGTGTTGTAGAAATATGAGCTTCGTTGTAGTTGGATGAGCATTTAAACTCAAAAATAGTGTCATTGCATTGGCGCAGAATAGAGATGCACAGAAAATACGCAAAAGTGAGGCGGTTTTATGGATGGATGCAACACTCAATATAAATTTAAAAGAACTTTAAAAATCACGATTTTGACACTGAGTAATAATACTTTCTCGTTGTTTTTAACACTTTATAACAAAGTTGAAAAGTGTTTATGACTTTGTTCATTCTGTCTGTCTGTCTATCCGTTAGCACGATAACTGCCGTAAAAATGACTTTATCGAAATGAAATTTTAGTATGTTGTTCAGACGGTCTGTAGGACCTATGGGAATATAAATGAATAATATCACCCAATTAGTTTTGGATTGAATCCGGGTTGAAAAAATGAAATACATTGAACCCTATGGGACCTCATTTTTTAAGCGGATTTAAAGCGGTCCTAAAACTACTTTATTTTTGCTTAAATTCAATGAATCTACATACTGAAACAACACAATTACAATATATTTGAGTTTAAATGAGCATCCAAATTTGATTATTTCTACAACGAAGCCTATTTTTCACTTATGTAAAATGTAAACAGCAAAATATGTAGAATGAGTTGTATAAGAATTGCTGTATTTCTTTAACGCAATTTAGCTCATGGAGTTTGCCTAGCTGATATGAATGAAATATTCATTGATTTTACAGAGTGGACGATTTTTTCGATGAAGTTTTAAGCATAGAGTTTAATTACTTGTAGTTCCATGGTCTTAATTTTTAAATAAAATAAATTATTATAGTATTGTGATGAATGAAATGAATGGAAAAATGTTTATGAATGAAATGCTGCTTTTATAGAGAGAGCCAGGCGTGTTATTTTTGCTATGACGTCTTGAATGAATTTCAGTTGTTTTCGATGAAGTTTTCAAATATAATAAATTTTTGTAGTATTATAATGATTTTAAAAATATTACCGAGGAATGTATCGTATTTTAGAGATGTTTAAACCAGGCAATTTATATTTCAATGCCATCATTTGAATGAAATTCATTCTTTTCGATGAAGGTTTAAGTTTTCAAATATAATAAATTAATGTAGTATTGTGATAAGTTTTAAAATATTACTTAGGAATGTATTGCATATTAGAGATGTTTAAATAAAATTGCATTGAAGTTGGAAAGTGTTTCATAATCAATGCTTTAAGCGTGATTGATCTTTCTTGTTATTTGATACCTGAATTTATTTTCAAAGGTAGCATAACGAAAATGCGATCAAACTAAAATATCTCGAGAACGGTTAGTCTTAGGGTATTGGAGTTAATCTTATTCCTTTCCTCGTCAAAAATTACATATAAAACAAGCATTTAATGGATACATTTGAGCATACGTAGTCCTTTATTTTAGATTTTGGAGGGCCATTTCATAAAAAAAAAAGCGAATTTTACTTTTATGAATCATACCAAAATCTAATCATAATCAGCACCAGAGAAACCCATACAACTTGACTTATTTACCAAATTTTTGCAAAATTGGGTCAATTAGTTTTTAGCTAAAGTGGATACAGGCCATTTCGCAAAAAAAAAAAAAAAAAAAAAAAAACGCTGGTTATCCCGAATGGTAATCAAATGTAATCAACACCAGGGTCACGCACCAGGAGAATACCTACCAAAGTTTATGAATTATTATTTGTTATGTATATTGTTATGTATTTAGTATTTGCTATGTATATTGGTATTATGAATTAGTATATTTTTAATTAGTATTTGAGTTAGAGTGGATATATACATTACACACACACACAGAGATTTCTTTAAAAAATGGTGTTTTCGTATTCTAGAGGTCTCCAAACGTGTCGATCCGTCGAAAACTCGAGTGGCGGTTTTCGGTACGATTCCAATCCTGTCCCTATACATTACCATGTATTGCAGGGAAAGTAAGAAATACGTAAAATAAATATCTATATCTTATTAAGTCCAAGCGGCATAAAATGGACACTTATCAGACATTCGTAAAATGTATATATTTGCATATGGGACTTGAAAAAAGAACAACAAAAATTGAGTTTTCGTTTCCGATGTGAAAATACCGTTTCATTTGGGTAAGTCCACATCATGGGTACTCCACTGACTGAGACGGAGAAATTGCTAACAATACATGTGTTAGTAGAGCATAGTTTGTACAGCATATGGAGTGCACTTTCAAGGATTCTCGTCCGAGTTGCTCAACGGCTATAGAGCATCGTCTGCTCAGTTTGAGATTCTATACGAGTAATAACGTCACCTGTTGCTTTAAACGAGTGGTTTTCTAAATTTGGCTATAACAGCAGAAACTACAGCTGCAGCGATACATTTATATCACTCTATCTGACGTCACATATAGCTAAAAAAAGAAAAATCGTAGTTTGAACACGATCTTGACAAAATCAGAGAATTCTGAATAAAATTTCTACACTGTTTATATATTTGAGTCGGATGGTCTGGGTTTTCAACGGTTTATATATTACGTATCCCACGTATAAATAATCTAATAGGAGTTTAAACGAGTGCAAAAACAAAAGAAAGGAAAATACTGTTTAGTTTCTAACGCCCGTCCGCGATGAGCTGAGAAGCGCGTTAAATTAAACAATTTACACTTTATGCCAGCATCGGATGCATAGAAGAAGGAAGTAAACAAAACCTTGACTGGGTCTGCAATTTGCACCTGCTTCTTATAGGTTAATAAAATGATCGTCGTATAAAAAATATATATGCATATAAGTAGAACATTCCATTTTGGTTTCTGATTTTCATTTTTGATCCTTGCCAAATTAAGAAAGAAACTAGTCCATTTTAAAATCGAAACTCGTATCTTTAATGTATTTATTATTTCTACTTTCCTTTTAGGAAAGGTATAAAGGAATATTTTATTCAACTATGAATTTTCGTATGCTTAAAATAATTGTTATTACTTTCCCTGCAATACATGGTAATGTATAGGACAAGTATTGGAATCATGCTTCGAGAAAAAAATCGCAACTCGAATTTTCGCCGGAACTACACGTTTCGGGACCTCTCGAACACGAGAAAAACTGTTTATAGCGTGGCGTCTGTTTGTGTCTGTCTGTGCAATGTATGGATCCACTTTAACTGAAAAACTAATGGATCGCATTTCATAAAATAGGACATGTTAGTCCCTTGTGGGTGATCCTGGTGTTGATTCGATTTTGGTACGATTCGGAATAAAAAAAACCTGCCTTTTTTGCGAAGTGGCCCGCAAATATATCCATTGAATGCATGTTTTATACGTCATTTTTAACCCATCCCATTACTCTGTGGCTAACCGTTCGCGAGACATTTTATTTTTTTCGCATTTTTGCTACGCCACCTTTGAAAATAAGTCCAGTTACCCAATAAAAACGAAAATTGAATTAAAAGTGCAAATTCAGTGTCATTTAAAATAATAATGGTTGTTATTTCGTGCCATTAAACTTAATTTAATGAATTTTTGAAAAAATAAAGAGAAAGTGAATATAATGAGTCTGCAGGGAAAGTCATGTGCTGCCCACATCCAATTTTTTAAAATTAAGAGTGACAAAAATCCATCGCGAGCAAGTCGTTAAGCTACAGTGTCTGTCTTGGTTCCTCTTCATGGGAGTTAGTGTGTGGGGAGAGGGGTGTAGGTCAGGGAGGTGCCCAATTTTAACAAGTGGTGCATACTAATTTTTAAAAGTACTATGTACACTATTTTTTAAAATGGGATGCTCATATCATCTATTCATATTTACTTAGTAACAATACATATAACCCCCCCCCCCCCCCAAAACAAAAAAAAAAGTCTCAATCGTCAGCCCAGACGGCATTCATTCTGCATGTGTGTTTCCATGGATTTCCTAGAACGACGAAACGTCTCAGTTTCCTTTTTACTAGCTATTGTTCTCCTTTTAATTTTGTAATAATTAGTTTTATTTTCATTTTTTTTAATCATTTGTTTTACTGCTAAATATTTAACAAATTTAGTAGTCAAATCACTACCACTTAATGTTCTTTTCATAATTATTTTCAAAATCTCCAGATGAGATAATGATTCAAAGGCATTTTCTCTTTATTTCTTTCATAATTCATTAAAGTGAGTTTAATTCCACAAAAAAACACGAATCATTGTTCAAATTGACACTGAATTTGCACCGGACGTATTTTCAAAACCGACGTTGCGAAAATGCGAAAGAACTAAAATATCTCGCGAACGGTTGGTTCATCCTAGAGTGGGTCTTATTCTTTAATGTCGTCAAAAATGACGCAAGAAAAAGCATTTAAGGAATACAAACAATTTTAGGGCCATTTTGTATAAAAGGCAGGCTCTTTCTTTTTGACCGTACCAAAATCTAATCAGCATCTGGTGCTGATGGGAATGAGCCTGCCTGTGGATGACTCTGGTGCTGAGTACCGAGGTCATCCACAAGTAACTTATCTACCAGCTTTTGAACTAGAGTGGCGATACATACATTGCACAGATACACACACACACGCGCGGGCGCGGTAGCCCATTGGTTAGCGCGCTGGAGTTGCACTCGGTAGGCCCGGGTTCGATTCCAGCCACTGCCAAAACTGCCGCCGTGTTCATGCGGAGTACGATCACGTTAAACATGTGGGTCCGAAAGTCCTTCCGAGAGGTTGGTGGTAGGGGAAGGAGGGTACGGTCCCTGTGGATGCTTCCCCCACTGGGTTCCGGTCTAAATTGGGTGGCACTTCCCGACCGTCCAAACAGTTACCTTACACCTTTCTGGTAGGTCGGACGGTCTGGGTTTCAACAACAACAACACACACACGCGCGGGCGCCACGTTAGAAATAGATTTTCGAGTTCTACAGTACGCGAAATGTGTGGCTCCGTCGAAAACTCGAGTTGCGCTTTTCGACACGATTCTAATAATTTTCATATGCATTACAATGTATTGTAGGGAAAGTAAAAATGACATTTTTCTCTATGATTTTTACATGTCCTTTTCTTTGATGTGCATTATTTCCTTACCAACCGTTTATTGGAGCTCTCAATCCACATCTGCAATGTTCAATGCTGTTTAATGAACATGCTAGATTTAAAATATTCGGGGGAGAGGGGGTGGCATCTGCAAACAGGATTGCTATTTTTTAATTTCGTAAATCTAACAATTAAAAGTTGATAGCAGTATCTAAATTTTGAATGCGATCGATTTTAGCACCCCTGGAAAAAAATCCTGAAAACGCCCATGGAAACCAATGGGCAAGTATGATATAAAATGGCGGATGCGCCCACTCTCTATAGAGGAAGGAGCCTTACTCAGAAGGTTGTTCTGTTGCAGACACATATTTTCGAGAGTGTAGACGCTCTGTGCTTATTCGTATCTATGGTTCTATCCCCATCAGAATTTAATGCCTATGGGTCCTCTAGATCTATGGGCTCTTCTAAGCAACGCGCGTGCTCTTACCTGCACGCGTCTTAACCACGCGTCAGGGTGGAACAGAAACAGACGATTTCATTCCCCCATAAACAGTGGGGAGGGGGACCGACAGGTGCAACAGCTGCTCTGCCACCGCACGCGTCACCACACAATAACCTGGCCTAACGATTTGCCGTTGCCTTCTCCTGCATTGGCTGGTTTTTGCCTCACATTTGTAGAAACGAGCTCCCTTCCAAAGGTTCTCTCCCCCCAACTCCTGCAGTTTATTATTATTTTCTTTTAGTTCCCTTCACGGCGATCGGCGTTAATTAATCCGCAGGATGCGGTGCCGCACACTTCAGAACAGTCGCTGATTGGTCCACAGACGTACCTTGATTTCCCCCCTCCCTCATCATCATCTTATTTTATTTTTAGTGTTCCTCTATTTGATGGCCGAACACGAAAAAGGTGAATTTCATAAAAGTAGAAGACGATAGAGGAGGGAGTGTTAAATAAATACAAGGATCCGTTTTATTTTTATGTATGCCGATGTATTCAAACTGTTGGTTCCCAACCTTTTGGGTTTTTTAATGCATTAAATTTGCATTTTGTTACCTAAACGCGTTTCCTCTAAATTTTTATTTTTCCTACAATAGATCGAGGTATGTTAATGTATATAAAAAATATTGGAATGGTGTCGAAATTCGGAACTCGAGTTTATATCTCGAGATCTACACGTTTTGAACCCTCCAGAACACGAATAATCCATTTTTTCAGCTTGGCGTCGATGAGTGTACGTGTCTTTCTGATTAGATTTCGGTACGATTCGGAATAATAGAACCTATTTTTTTTTTTCTCCTTGCAAAAAAATTGTAAAAATTTTTTAAATGAAAACCAAATATATTTAAATATATTGATTAAATGATTGTTTTATAATTTTTGACACCAGTCCTGTAGTCTGTATTGTATAATACTGTTATAAAGTATGCATTTTAGAAATATACTTTCATTTTCTAGTGAAAAATCTTGATTATGCTTGAGCCATTCTTTATATATTATTATTATTTCAATGTTATGCAATGTTGCACTTAACTTTTACCCAATTTTCGAAATTTCGACAGAATAATCCGCTAAAAAAATAATTTTGTAACTAGAAAACATGCAAAATTTAGGTTCAATTTATAGAGGGGTGTGTGACTACCTCCTCGTGGTACACCCTGGTGACGTCCTTCACGGCTAAAAGATCTACTATTTTCGGCATGCAGTAAAATCACTCCAAGCGGGGCAAATTGCCCGCTTGGAGTGATTTTACTCTGTGGAAAGGACGAAGTTATTCATGGACAGGTACCATACCAAGCAGGAGCGGCATTTCATTTGGGGGTGCAAGATTTGTATGTATGAAAATCCAATAAATAAAATGTTTGTTAGCAGGAAGGAGAGTGATCACAAAATTGAATTGATGTTGAGAAAAATAATTGTTGTTAACATAATTTTCGTACATTTGTGTTATATACATATGTGTATAATTGTGTTACCATAATTGTTGTTAACATAATTTTTCTAAATACAAATATCTATATTTATTTACCTATTACTGAAAGTTTTGAAAGCCGGTTCTTAGAATCTGAAAGAAGAGGAAATGTTGTTACAATATCATAATCCAGTGGTATATCTTGTTCTATAGCTAAAACAGCTAAAGATGAAAGTCTTTCTTGTCTCATTGTACTGTGAAAATAATTTTTCAGCCTCCTAAGACACTAAAAAGACCTTTCACAACTGTCTGAGCTGATTGGCACAGTCAAAAACAATTTAACTAATAATGTTACGACAGGAAACACATTTTTTTAATTCCACTCTTTAAAATAATCCAAGCGACTTTTAAAATTGGGATAGTCTATGTTTTCATTTTTCACCATTGAATAAAACAGTCGCAAATCACATAGCAATTCCTCTTTCTGGTAGTTATATACTTTGCATATGGTTGAAACATTTTCATTTTCTTTTTCGACATCTGATCCGGATAATACTGAACTAAGGGTAAACAAAACAGATATATTGTTCTCATTGAATCTTGTCTCAATTTCATTAGATACTGAATCTATAATTTCATATTGAATATTGATTCTGTCATATGATTTAACATCATCATGGGGATTTTTTCACCACTTCCGAATTCGCTTGGAAATTTTTTTACGCCTTTTCAGTTTTGGTCCAGACTAAGAATTTTTTTTCGCTAAGACTTTTTCGTCACAAAACTTCACAATTGATTGACATACGCATCGGTGCGAAAAAAACTAACAGTTTCAACAGTAGCTTTAGTTAAAGCTTGCACAGTCTAAAAATTAAGATCAGATGACTGAAAATGCTTTGAGAGAGTATGGCATTGATCAAAAACACTGCGCAATACAAACAAAGTAAACAAAAATTCGAACGATGTCATGCATGTTAAAAAGGCTTCGGCTCTTCCACCATTGAGAGAATCATTTTCAGATAATTCTTCCAGTGTTAAAATCCCCGCTTCAAAATTATTAAGTAGCGCTTTTATGGCTTCCACTCTGGAAGACCACCTCGCATCACTTAGTGATTGTAGAGTTGAAGAACCTCCAGAAAAAGTATCTGTTGATGAACGAAACTTTTCGAAAACAGCATGTCTTTTATAGGATGTTTCTATGAAAGAATATAATGCATTAAGCTGCTGAAATGCATTTCTAGCAGAAGGAATGGATGAGCATCCGCTAAATACACATAAATTTAAAATATGCGCATAACAATGAATATAAATTACCAATGAATTTTCCTGTAAAAATCGTGCAGCCACACCATTGTACGGATCTCTCATATTGCTTGCACACATCATAACATTGAGCTCGTAAGTCTGAAATATTTAGCCCAAATGAGGAAATTAATTCTTTATTTAAATGGAACAATGAGTCTCCATTAGTTTTTTCTGTTCTGGAAAGGTCGGCAAATGATTCGTGTATTTCTAGGTCATCATCCACATACCGAAAATCTACAGCCACTTGTTCCATCCTGGAAATGTCTTGAGTTTCATCTACTATTACAGATGCTTATTTTATTGGAACTGAATGGCTTCAAAGAATTCGGATACTTGAAATTTTCAAGTGAAAAGGATAACATCACCCCAATCTCTTCAAGTTGAAAAGGATTCGTTCCAGCCGGAAGCGGGAAGCTTTACTGTGAAGGTCGGCTCTTTTGAAGCTCCATAGCGTGAGAAAACTGACCAGTGGACAGACGATAAAAAAAAGGGAGCAGTCGATAGACGACGAGGGAGAATTTGCTGCACCTGATGTCAAGGGATGCTCGGTTTTGCGTGGGGTGAGAAGATATTGGAGTGCTAGAAACCTGCTGATGAGACATTGACTTTTGTTTGTGTTCTTTGTTGTAAGACGTTTGTCATTTTCTCTTTCCATTGGAAATAAAAAATATTCTGGAAGTTTCATGAAAAAACATTGAGAAGTTATTTGTGCTCAAGGTCGAAAAATCACATTCTGAGAAAAACGACGTTAGGTCTCCGTACCTTTTTCCCATATGGGATCTAAGACATTTTGGACTTCAGTCTTGGAAGGAATTTTTTCATGCGAATTTTTTAAAATAGAGAATCATTTAAAATAAAATAGTATGGAAACACGTCAAAATAATTAATACTTTAGAAATAAACACAACCAAAAATTGGCCATCATTAAAAGTCTTTAATTAAAATCTCCTTTTACGACGTACTATGGCCGTGTCATTTTAGTACGTCGTGAAAGGAGATTTAAATAAAAGACTTTTATTAAAATCTCCTTAATAAAAGTCTAAGGAGACAATTGACGGATAATTTTGGGTTGTCTTTATTTTTAAAGTATGTCAGAAAAGTTCAAGACCCATTGAAGCGATTGCCTGATGTATAATGACTTTTAATTATAACTCCCTGATCCAACGGTTGAATGAATGAAGCTGAATTCCATTAAGAACACTATCTTTCACGTGGTCTCGCTCTCTATTTAATCGTGTTGCACCTCAACCGTGTTGTATGGGAAGCCGTTTGAACGAGGATTTTCCCAAATCTAGATCCGTGTTAGAGCGAAACGATGTTGTAGAAATACGGTATGTTATACGGAGGTTAACTGCATGTAAAAACACACATCAGATGACATCAGAACCCAGTGTATATAACAGGTGGATCACTTCATTTTCTAAAACCACTCTCAAACGAAAACGCGCAGGTACATTCAGAGAAACGTACTGATCCTACAGAATGCAATCTAAGGGAAACTTACTATTTCTCACAGCACAAAATTAGGTTATTTGATATCAAATGGACAGCACATAAACAGGATGACTTGTTCATACTCGCAAAAGTGCAGTTTTAGCAAAATGGTTTTGGGACGTTTAATATCTTATACTCGGTCCCGTTTTTGGGCTTTGGTAGGATCTAAATCGGGGCCATCTAATTGGTAAACTCCCTGTATTGCACTGTTTTATTCAGGTTGGTTTCTCTATTCGAGTCAAATTTTGTCTGAGTCAAATTTTTGAGCCACTTCTAATGATACAAAAATTTTAAAACTGTTATACAACAACGGGATTTTGACAGGCCACTTCAGGCATGCTTTCCGGGCGAGGAGATCCACTCCAATTGGATGAAATGTTGTAGTGTCATCTCAAATACGTTTGTGTTTCAAATTTCAAGAAAATCGGCTCATTAGAAGTTTTTATTATTTTTTTTTAGTTAGATTCCAGGTATCCTTTTTCCTTCTATTTTTTCTTCTTTATGTATGTTGTCCAAGTAGAAATAGTTTATAGATATAATCTATCTATTTCTTCAGAAACATACATTTTTGTGCTTGTTTCTACAAGACACTTGGACTTGAAAAAGAGTTTTGAAGAAGTGAACAAATCCTGATTTAGGCCTAGATCTTATCCACGTGTATAGTGTTTGTGCTTGGATTTCGTTTGTTTTTCTTTTATCGATTCCATACCATTGCTTTTTGATACTTTTTTTTGATTTGATGATCCGAAATTTGTATTTTTTTCCATTGCTTGAAGATTTGCAGTTTTATACTTTTATTGTGTAAGCTTGTTAGAATGTTAGGTTTTTCAATTTTAATTACTTGTATTTTAAATATCAGTGACTTATCTTTTATTGAAATTGGTCTGAAAAGCATATGTAAAAATAAAAATAAAAATAAAATAAAAAGTAAAATAGGCTAGAGAATAATTTCTTTATAAATAAAACAGGTACTAAATAGATATTAAACCCTCGTTCTCTGTTCCATATATGAGGCAATCCATTGAAAATGTGATATCATATTGTAAAAGCCTGTAACTACACCCAATAATGAAATTAATATTGGAATTTTATATATATATATATATATATATATATATATATATATATATATATATATATATATATATATATATATATATATATATATATATATATATATATATATATATATATATATATATATATATATATATATATATATATATATATATATATATATATATATATAGACATATATATATATATACATATATATATATATATATATATATATAAATAAAAATTGAAGGATTTTAATCGAAAATTATGCATAAACTACTGTATGTACAAAAAAACCCATCTCTAGCATATCTGTTACAAATGAGTAACTATAGGCCAAGACTAAGGATAAGGATAGAAGGTAACATATCACTATAATGGAAAGGGGGATGAGAAGAATAATAGGATTCAAAAATCACAATTAAAGTATATAAAAGTAAATAAAAATAAAACTCGGCAATATGAGAATAGGCAATAACAAACAACTCAGGATAAGATATATATATATATATATATATATATATATATATATATATATATATATATATATATATATATAATTGAAGATTTTTATGATTACTTGTAATATATATATACCCGAGAAATACCAAAGAAAATTGCTTGTAAACTGAAGGTAAAGGTAAAAAAATTGCAAATCAGATGCCTATTGTAGCACGATGAGCTATGCAAGAAGTTTGGAAATTGAATAAATGGAATCTAGTGAATATAAAAGGAATAAATTGAATATGAAAAGTATTTCTGAAACCATGTACGTTATCAAGGGCCATACATGTTTCATTAATGCTGATTCTACATTTCTGTTTACACAACTGTAAAATGTATTACAGAAATAATATAAATGGCCCGACGTAGAAGAAAAGACAAATTGGATCAAATACACAAAAAAATCAAACATGAATATAAAATATTCTGTTACACCAGCTTGTGGCTAATTATTGAAATGAGGATGCAAAGTATTATAAAGTAATATCAAAAGAATATAATGAAAATAAAATGAAAATATATCTACCCCTAGTACTATGGTACTTCTGGAAAAGCATGTGTATTACCAATCATCTCATAACAGGTTACAGTGAATTTTGTGTTACTGACTAAGCAGTTTTCTCAAAGCAGGTTAAAGTGAATTATACGAATAGTTTAACTGTTAGAAGAAGACATGGAGTTTATGAATTATTTAGAAATGCTAGAGTATGATCTGTCAATATGTTGCTGTAATTGTTACAAGTTTTTGAATTTAAATTTAAAATGTGTTTTAATAAAAGAAAAAATAAGATTGGGCGGGTAGTTATTTTTTATAACGGTGTTGATGAATTTATGAAGATGTTCTTTGTAGTAACAAGGTGTGCTTAACATTTTGATTCTTAATAACTGGTTATTAATAATATTTCTATATACAGATTTGGAAAGATTGGAAGAGAAATGTTGAAGTTTATTTACTTTGAAGTTATAAGTTTCTGTTTTGTCATAGATTTTAAATTTTATTGTATTTGCATTTTTAATTGTTAAACTAGCGTCTAGAAAATTGATCCAGTTGGATGTATATACATTTTCAATGAGTTGTAGATTAGGTGGATAGAAATCAAAATTTAATTCATTGGCCTCATTAGTAATTCCTATAATAATAAGATCATCAATATATCTGTACATTATATGACTGTTGAAAGGGCTCTGATTTTCGTATATATATATATATATATATATATATATATATATATATATATATATAAATAAAAATTAAAGGATTTTAATCGAAAATAATGCATAAACTACTGTATGTACAAAAAAACCCATCTCTAGCATATCTGTTACAAATGAGTAACTATAGGCCAAGACTAAGGATGAAGAGAGAAGGTAACATATCACTACAATGGAAAGGGGGATGAGAAGAATATTAGGATTCAAAAATCACAATTAAAAGTATTTAAAAATAAAAATAAAACTCGGCAAAATTGAGAATAGGCAATAACAATCAGCTTAAGATAAGAGATTAAGAATAGATAACAATCAATTGAAACCCCACAAAAAATGGCAGTTAGTTCGAAATTGCATTCTCATCAGGACAGCCATACAATTCGAATTAAAACCTATAGAATAGCCAGTTTCTGACAATGGCGATAGTATTTAATTATAGACACCATTGGAACTGTCTACTGGCTAGTGGAAGGAGAAAAATAAATCAAATGAATTATACAAATCTGAAAAACAATACCTCCTCGAACAGAAACACGAAATCACAAGCATAGCACCACGTGTAAGATAAACTAGTGACTGAGCATTTCACCTCACTTCGTCAATGCGAGTGGGCACCGGAATGAATACACTTGAACGATACATAATATGCATGGAGACCCTCAAAAATAGCAATCAGTATAGGACTCAGGACAAGTGGAAATAGCAAACAGTATCAGACTCAGGCCAAGTGGTAAGTGAGGTGATAAGAATGGGTGAATTTTCAAATATGAGTAAACCAATCAAAGACAAATAATGCATGTGTAAAACCATTACGTGGTATATTTGAAATTATTAATAATATTATTTACAAATACTTCCGGGTATTGGTAATTTTGACAAATGCGTTTAAGATTATTGATGTGGAGAAAGTGAAACTGAGGATCAGAAAGTCGATGTATTCGAAATAGCTGGTTTAAAATGATGGTTCTAAACAATTGAATAGAATTACAAGAATGATATGATAGCAGCTTTATGATAGTGAAGTTGTAAGAATCTTTTTTATCACATAGATTGGTGATTACATGATTATTGAGGGTATCTAAATTTAGGTCTAAAAAATTAACAGTTTGACTAACGCAAGGCTCATTAGGAATTAATTCTAGGTTAGACGGGTAAAAATCAATATTAATGGGATAGGAATCATCAATGATAATACAAATTAAGTCGTCAACATATCTATATATAATATATGAATTAGGGTTAAAATGACATTCATAATAATAAAGATATAAGTTAGCTAGTATACTACTACTACAGCCACCTTGTGGTACACCAGATGTTTGTAAATAAATGTTATCACCTTGGATAATATAATTGTTGTATAACACAAAGTGCAAGAGCATAGGAAAATTTTTGACATTAAAAGCAACATGATTGGAAGCGGTTCCGGACATAATCCCGACAGCCGAAATCCCGACAAGCCAGAATCCCGACAGCCGAAATCCCGACAAGTCAAAATCCCGACAAGGTCGAAATCCCGACAAGCCAAAATCCCGACAAGGTCGAAATCCCGACAAGCCAAAATCCCGACAGCCGAAACCCACTCTTGCACAGACTAATACAACATTAAGGCGGTCATCGCAGTGACGTCACTAGGGTTAGAATTTACTAATCAGCACCCCACCCCCCACATACACACGCACATGCGCTGGACTCACGCTGGGCATACGCACATGGCTGTCTACGCCTATATGTATAGCTTGATCAAAATTATCGGCGTTTTTACATCTCTGCATTTTACAAATTAATAGTTTTAATCACTAAATCATAACAATTATGCCATTACTGAAATAAATTTTGACAAATTGAAATGACAAAGATTAAAATGATATAACAGGTTGGTATAAGATTTAGGAAATTCATTTTATTACAAGAGAAAAAAATTGTTACACATTCTGCATACGTTCAAATAGCATATGGTCATTGTCGTAGCAAGCGGATGGAGACAAGAGGGAGCGTGAGTCCAGTGCTGGGGAGGGGGGGTGCTGATTAGTAAATTCTAACCCTAGTGACGTCACTGCGATGACCGCCTTAGTGTTGTATTAGTCTGTGCAAGACTGGGTTTCGGCTGTCGGGATTTTGGCTTGTCGGGATTTCGACCTTGTCGGGATTTTGGCTTGTCGGGATTTCGACCTTGTCGGGATTTTGGCTTGTCGGGATTTCGACCCTGTCGGGATTTTGGCATGTCGGGATTTCGGCTGTCGGGATTCTGGCTTGTCGGGATTTCGGCTGTCGGGATTACGACCCAGACCCGATTGGAAGATATATAGTCATGATAAAGAGAGATAATAACTTTATGTAAATCTTTAATGACATTATTATTAAATAGGTCTTTAAAATCAAAGGTTTGGAAACCAAGAATTTGTGGAAACTTGCTAAGATGATTAACTAAATCAAAACTATTGTTCAAAATGAAATATCCTGAATTCCTGAATTTAAGAGATTCATTAATTCGATTTAAATAGTTAAGCAAGTACTTACTAGCTGTAGTGGTAAAGGTATTATGTCCACAAGTGACTGTTCTAAAACTGAGAGGAGATTTGTGGAATTTAGGAACCAATGTCACATAAGGAAATTTAAAAAACTTACAATTAATATTTAATTGTGTATATAATTTTAGCATTTTAGTTTTGATATGGATAGACTGATTATTAATGGGTTTAAAAATTTGATTATTTTTTAAGTAATTCTGTAACAGAGAAACATAATATTTTTTACAAATGATGGCATAATTATTAGAAGCTTTATCTACATAAGTTATGACAAAATGTTGTTGAAGTTCTTTGATAGCAGATAGGAGTTGTTTATAAGGATACCTAGGCTTCGTTAATTTAATGTTTATAATAACATTTTTAAGTAGATGTAAGGTAGTATACTTCCATAGATTGAATGCTTCAATAGGAGTAGAATGTGAACAAGCAAGTTGATATATGAATTTATCAAAATCAAATGATAGAGACTGAAGAAGTTGTTTAGGGTGATGGCAGAATGGAATGCGAAATTTAGACCCTTTATTCATAATATCCCTAAGTATATCATCCTGAACTATACTGAGATCCCCAGTAATAATGTGACCATGAGTGGAGTTGACATAAGGGGCAAGATTTTGATTTCTTTTACTGGTAACAAGTGCTGATGTTTTGCAAATAAATTATTGAAGTTAAGAGAATTAAGAATAGGGGTGTTTAAAAGAAATTACACAGTAAGCTATTTTAGTATGTGGATTTGGTGAATGGAGTAGGTGGTAATTTAAGAAATTTGTACGTGAAAGAAGCAAATCAAAAAATAAATGTTTAAAATGTTCATGAGTTAATTTTAATTTTAAAAAATTAGTATAAACAATACTTAATTTGCTTTTTCTGACTTTATATAACCATGTTCTAACAGGTAGAAAATTGAAAGTTTGAGAATAATTATATTGTAATTTCAAAATGTCTGCTTTGTAATCAATAGTTTTACTTAAGTTACTTTTTCCTTTGCCACGCTTATATCGCTTTTTACTAGGAGTTGATGACTTTGAATAATGAAAAAGATGTTTATATACTGAAGATTTATTAGAATTGTATTCAAAACTATTGTTAACAACATTATTATTATTATAAATTTGATTTAAGCCATAGGGGAAGAGAGTTTTATATTTTTTAATGTAATAATTTTCAAATACTAATCTATCAGTGAGTGAAATTTTAATATCTAAAATATGAAGGGATACATTTTTAAATCCGTGTGTAGCAAAGTGCTGATATTCAAATTGATTTTTAGTAGGGAGATCATTAAAGACTTTATGGTCAAATTTTTTAATATGATCCCTGTGAACATTCATTCTCAGGTGTAAAGGGTTGCTGGTTTGGCCAATATAGGATAAGTTACATATAGTACAATTAAGTTTGTATATGCAATTAAAAACTTTGCAGAATTTTTGTGAAGTGGAATTATTATTAATTTGTAATGGGTCAGCATATGGACAAGTTTTGCACCTAAGATTGTTGCATCTATTGAAGGAATATGATTTAGATTGAGAGAAGGTATGGTATTCTTCCAAATCGTCTATAACGCTTAATTGGTCAATGTTTGTCGATCTATAATTATCCCAATTCATAATAATAATATATATATTTCAATGGAAATTTATTAAATCATGGGTATTTGCAGTTAAGAAAAAACAATTAAACACAGTTTATGCTATTTTCTTAAAGTTAAATCTTATTAATGAACATTTTAATCATATTTTCTATGATTTGCTCATTACTAGATCAAAATATTTAAAAATAAAACTTAATCAATTTCTTAATAATAACTGTTCTAATTCTTATTGTGTAATATCTTTTAAGCATCCTATTTATAATTCTATAAACTTTAAGAATTTATTTAATCATTTTCATCATTTATTGCCTGTAAAGGATTTGAATGTTACTAAAACTTTTAAATATAACAAGCCTATTGGAAGAACCATTTTTAATTACAATGCAATTTCAAAATCTCTCTCAGTCGACAAAGATTCCTCAACAAATGTAGATGGTGAATGTATTTGTAGTGTTGATAATTATGATGAATTTATAAATCCACACTTGGGGCATATAGTTACTGGAGACTTAGCCATTGTAAAAGATAAATCTTTAAGAACTATAATGTCATTTGGCACTAAATTCAGGTTACCTTCATGTAATAATTCTAAACAAGTCTTAAAGTCAATCAATCTGGACCTTGATAAATTTATTTATGGATTAGCTTCTAAATATGCTCAGCCTTTAGAGGCATTTAATATGTGGAAATTTACTATTTTAAGATCTATTAAAAATGCCATTTGTAGTATTACTTTATCTAGATCTATATATAATATGGATAATATAAAACACTCTGTTAATAATTTACATAGATCTTTTGTTATTACTTATGTTGATAAAGCCTCTAATAATTATGCTATTATTTGTAAAAAATTCTATATTCAATATCTGTTAGATTAATTAAAAAATAATAGTCTATTTAAAATTGATTCGCACTCTGTTAATAGTATCAAATTGAAAATTATCAATATGTATAGTGATTTAGATATTAATAATAAATTTTTGAAATTTCCATATATTGTACTCATACCTAAATTTCATAAAAATCCTATTAAATTTAGAACTGTAACGAGTGGTCATAATTCATACTCTACTACTGCTAGTAAATTATTACTAAATTATTTAAATGTACTAAATAGTAATTTACGAGATTCTGGTGATAACTACATTATTCTAAATAACAGAAAAGAATTAAAAAATAAATTAAAAACACTTGGTAAAATAATAGGATTTCAAACTTTTGATTTTAAAGATCTATTTAATAATATTAAGATCACTGATCTATATGATGTCATTTTAGCTTTATATAATGCTTATATTACTAATCCATCTCATCTTACTAAATTTACCAATTTTCTTAAGCTTCTCCATTTTGTTCTTTTCAATAATTATATCTTTTAAGGTAATAAATTATACTTACAAGTCTCAGGTGTTCCACAAAGTGGCTGTAGTAACAGTATGTTAGCTAATTTATACCTATATCAATATGAAAAATTCTTTACTTCAACAGATTATAAAATTTACAGATATGTAGATGATCTGATTTGTCTTGTATTTACTGATAACTATGTCATATAGATATAGATTTCTATCCGGATAATTTGGAATTAATACCTAATGAAACTACTATTAGTAATAATATTTATTATTTGGATTTCAATCTAATTATAGAACCTGCTCATGGGATAGTTACTAATTTATATGATAAAAAATATTTTTTTTAAATTCAATATTAATAAATTATTACCTTTTAATTCCTGCAACTCGATTCAATTGTTTAGAAATATTACACTTAATCAACTTTTTAGAATTTATAGATTATCAGATAAAAAATTTCATGCTTTGCACATTAATAACCTGAAAATTACCAGTAAATTTTATAAATATCCAACATATTTAGTAAATGGTATAGTTAATAAGTTTCGATTAGCCTAAAATTCTCATAATCTCTCCTTATTACCATATTTTAGCCGTACATCTACATTCTCTTGAATTTATTATATTTTCATCTTTAACATCATCTTTTCTCAGCTTTAACTGTCATCTTTTCTCAGCTTTAACTGTCATCTTTAATTTCATCTTTTTTCAGCTTTAACTGTAGAATATCTCATTTTATTGCTTTTATGCAGTACGGTTTTTATTACTCTCTTTGGCAACAGCAAATCACATCTTTTCATTTCTGCATATGGCAACATTGGTTTAGTCATATTTTGCTCGTCATGGTTGTACTAATGAAGTGTATTTTAAGGTATTTTATGTTTCCTTTATTTTTCTAATCTATATGCTTGTCATCCATATAACACAAGTTTATAGATAAAATCTATCTTGTGTTTCAGAAACAAGCATTTTTATGTTCATTTCGAAGGGATATATGGACTTGACAAGAATTTTTTCGGAATGAACTTATTTAAGCCTAAAGCTCTTCCACGTGCAAGCTTTTTTGCTTGATTTTTTTGTTTTCCTATTTTCATTCCTCACCTTTGAAATTTGTTGATTGTATTTGTCTTTGCATTACGCTTTATAATTTCCTCTTTATGTTTGAATTTCTTTTATTTCTTTGTATTTTGTAGAAAATTTTTTGGAATAGTGTATTATGAGTTACTACTTACATTCTAACAATGGATTTACAATTTCATATTTATATATATATATATATATATATATATATATATATTTGCATTGACAATTGACATTCAGTCATTCTTACTCTAATAAGTTTAGTATTTCTAACTATTCATTTCTGCACACTAATCCTAATTCCTTTTGTATACTTAGTATTAAAGAAACGTTCTATTTGCAATCTATTCAAATTTATGTTGCATTAGGGCAAAATTTAGTAATGGAATTTATTATTATTATTATTATTATTATTATTACATATTTCTTTTAAATCTACTCTCGTCCAATGTTAATTGAAGATTTCTGTGGCTCATCCTCCTATTTTATTCTGTTCTTTTATTTGCCTAGGTTAATAATTATAAATAATTTCCTAATTATGGCTGAATTTCATTTTATTTCATTGTATTTTGTATATATAGGCAAATTTTAAGATAGTTAGTTTATTTATGAGTTACTACTTCCATTCTACCATTGGATTTACAATTTTAATATTTTATATATATATATATATATATATATATATATATATATAATAGTTTGAAAGTCCAATGAAAGAAAAGTGAGATGCTGCAAATCGAAAAACCTAACTATATATATATATATATATATATGTCGCCATTTTTCAAAATCAAAAAGAAAGACGGTTCTATTTTTCCAGGATTCACCCTATTTTAGTAGATTAAAACGATCCATTGGACTAAGCCAATTTTAGATCTGACGTAGGGAAGCGTGTTAAAAATGCCATCTACGAAGTTGAAACTGACAACCATCGGTTATGGCGAATTCAATAAAAGATTTAAAAAAAAGGTTTGATTGGATATCGGGCGAAAAATAGATTACAAAATTGCAAAAGACTAAAAAGTATAAAATAAAATATTATAAAAATAACTTTTTTAATTGACACGGCTTTAGTAAAAAAAGTAAAAGTAAAAAAATATTTTTAGCTATCGCAACATTCTGGGTCCTATGCGACTCAAAATAAAATAAAGGAATTATATTTGGACACGAACAGAATTTGAGGAGTGATATGTATAGAAATGACATGTATAAGAATGGCGAATTGTTAAATCAAAATGGCGAAAGAGAAATTGAAGTGGATAGAATGCAATCATTCTTATATAAGTCGTTTCTATGTTATTGCTTCATAGGGTCCTATGTTACTCACATGCGTTGAAGACCCAGACCTACTACATGCTACTCACATGCGTGTAATTTTTATCTAAAAATAATTTATTTTATTTTTTAATGCATTTTATTAAAACCGTGTCACTTAAAAAAGCTTTTTTATAATATTTTATTATCCAATGGAGCCTTAAATAACAACCGAAAACGACTTTAAATGAAAATTTGATTCGCTTTAACTGAAGTTTCAAAACTGTACTTCCGATTCCGACCCATCGAAACAGCGAGAATGCTGCTGCTCTTGGGGAGTATGAGTATCCCCAGGCCCGTTGGGATCGAAAGCGAAGAATTGTCCTGGTAAATGTCGGAAGCCGTCTGCTGAATTCATAACGAGGTCGTTCGGCCAGCAGAAAAAAGCAGCTCCTTTTTAACCTGTTTCTGCACAGACACTGGAAGCGAATCACGACGATCGAATGAACGAGACATGTTATCTGGGCATAATTCCGGAGGGGGTGGGTCAGAATAAAGGAAGAGGGCATCTACTCCAATTGGGTGAAATGTTGGAGCGTCGTCGCAAATAGGTATGTGTGTCAAATTTCAAGAAAATCGGATCGGTAAAAGTGGGTCTACGATGGATTTCAAGATTTGACCCAAACAAAAGAAGAAACTAACCTGAATAAAAGAGCTGACATTTAATGAAGCGGCGCCCCCCCTCCCCCCACATCTCATTGCACAGGCAGCGTGATTAAGTGTTTGAGAAGAGATCACACACACCCTTGCAATCGTCCAACTAGTTACTCTAAGTCCTCTGGACGAGTCGGACGGTCTGGGTCTTCAACACCCTTGCAATCCACCCTGCGACTAAAATAAGATGCGTACTCCACAACTGTTTTGAGAGGAGACCCCTCCCCCCACCCCTCTCCCTCAAAAATAAAACCTCTGAAGAGCAAAGAAAATATTCTCCGGAACACGGCTACAGTGCTCTCTCTACTCTATAATTTCGGTCACTCGAGGAGCTAAACAGGATGTCGGGTATAGAGCGTGTTTGATTTTCGCCTTCCTTAGTATTTTCATAGACAGGAAGCTGGTGCAGGCGAGCTCCGAAGCCCTCTTGGATTATAATTGAGTACTCAGTGAGTGCTAAAAGTGTTGCTGGCAAGAACAGCGGCAATGGTGTTATGTAAATGTTTCATACTCTTATTATACAGTATTGTCACGACGTATCTCCTTAAATCGTGGGTGTACGTTCAGGATACAAGAATGAGTCCCAATTTCTGGACAACTAACACGCTTATTGACAAGCACAGTGTCAAAAGGAACACTCTACAGAAAACAACACTCCACTCATTTCACAAAACAGTCCTCAAAACAAGGACGAATATCACAGTTCAATGTAGCTCGTATCACGTCCACGGCTCTCCAACGGAGTGAAGACGCCTTTTATAGACTCTCTATAGAAACTTCTAGAAATCTCCCGTATCCCGTTGAATGTTGGCTATTTCGAGGTGTTTCTCGAACCGTCGAAAAATCGCTAAATAGGCGATCCATCGCTCAATCTGACAACCCTCTTTCGAACTTCAGCATCTGGCAACCCTAAATGCATGTCATAAGGGAAGGTTGCATGTACAGGTATTTTATCAAAAGTAACTCCAGTGATAGCATTTTTCACGTTCATAACAATATATACACACAGGTTATTGTCTTCCCAAACTTTTCACGTTCACAAGAATGATAACGATCTCTTTAGACTTTAGAACAGGAAAGATATTTAGATATATTTTTATTTTAGATATTTTCTGGGGTAAATTAAAATAGAGGTTGGCCATAATTAAAGTTGAGGCTAGATAGTGAGAAAACTGTAAAACTGTTGGGCTACACCAAATTTGCAGTAAATACTATTTAGACCATGGAGGTTTGAAGAAAAAAAAATAGTTTGGATTTTTGCCACCTTGGTCCAAAGTGCTGTAGGGTCCATTTTTGAAGTAAAATAAGTATAAGAAGTACAGAAAATCCCGTCAATGCTGAGAGGCATCGAACAATGCTGCTGAACTTCGTTATTCCGCAACTTCAACAGCCTGGATGTCTTGAATCTACGATATTTATGCAGGATGGATGGACTCATATTGGACTGCCCGTGCAGGAAGTCTTAGGACAGCATTTTACCAACAACCGAATAATGAGTCAAGCGTTTCCAGTGAAGTGGCCAGCCTGTTCGCCTGATCTGTGATCCCTTGTGACTTTCGGTTGCGGGACCATGTAAAGCGTTTGGTATACCAAGGGAATGTCCATAATTTAGTCACTTTGAAGGACCGAATAACATTGAACGTCAAGCATATCAATGAAGATCTGCTGCCATCTTCAGTAGAGAATGATGTTCACTTTTTGGAACATATGCAAGGAAAATATATTGAATCACACATATAAATGATGCCAATATAAAAATGGATGTCATACGTATGTAAATGTAAGATGCAAATGTAAATATCAAATGTACTAAATACGTATAAAATGTAAACGTGATGTCCTTTTCAAAATGCATGAAAAATGTTTACTTTCTGTACTTCCTATGCCTGTTTCACTCCAAATATAGACCTTACAGCGCTACTTTGGCCAGCAGTGTCCGAACTATTTTTTCTTTTCTTTTAAAAATCAAAACCCCATGGTCTAAAGAGTATTTATTGCAAATTTCGTTGAGTTTGGTCCAACAGTTTTCTCACTTTCAGGCTCTAAACACCTCTACTTTAATGATAGCCACCCTGTATTTAAACGATACATCGTGTACCCCTTTGACCTTATCTTATCTGAAAATCACTGCCCCATATCCAGGAAAGCCATATCCAGAAGCAAACTCGTGGGTTTCCCGTCCTAAAATGTACGCGTTTCTAAAAGCTCCATCTCAATGAGAGAGAAAAATATCTGATGCGGACAGTAAATGGTTTTCACTACAGATTCAAATACATTTTCTCTCTTTATTTCTCTAATCATTCAATAAACTGAGTTTAATTGCACAAAATGACGCATCCTTATTTGAAACGACACTGAATGGGTACTTTTAATTCAATGTTTGCTTTCATTTGTAATTGGACGTAGGCGGCAAAAAGCTAAAATATCTTAAGAACGGCTAGTGGGTGGGTGTTATTCGTTCCATCCTTAAAAATGATGTATAAAGCAAGCATTGAATGGATATATTTGAGCATGCGTAGTCTTATTTCAGATTTGGACGATTTTTGAGAGCCATTTCGCAAAAATTCTCTTTTCCCCCAATTATACCAAAATGTGATGAGCACCAGAATAGGCGCACAAGTAACTTACCTATAAAATTTTATGAAAGGGGGTCTATTAGTTTTTGAGTTAGAGCACAGACTAACTTTACTATTAAGTTTTAAGAAATTTCATTAAGAGATTTCATTATTTATCTTATTCTTTTCTTTGTCAAAAATTATGTATATATCAAGAATTTAATGGATACATTCTTGTATTTTAGATTTTGGTGATTTTTGCGGTCCATTTCGTAAGAAAAGGCGAGTTCTCCTTTTCTGATTCGCACTCAAATCTAATCAGCACCAAGGTCACTCACAAGTGACTTATTTACCCAATTTTATGAAATTCAGTCCATTCGTTTTTGAGTTAGAGTGGATACATGGAAGTGTGTGTATCAGACTGACACACACACAGACGTCACCCTAAAAAATTTTTTTCGTGTTCTAGACCTAGAGTCCCAAAACGTGTCGAAAACTCAAGTTGCGATTTTCAACAGGATCCTAATATTTTCCCTATGCATTACCATGTATTTGCAGGGAAAGTAAAAAACAGGTTCTTTTATCGCGAATCGTACCCAAATCCAAGCAGCACAAGGGTCACACCCACAAAACTAAAATACCTCGAGAACGGCGAGTCCTAGAGTAACGGGGTGGGTTTTATTCTTTTCATCGGAAAAAATTATGTATAAAACAAGCACGTATTAATTAAGCATATGTAGTATTTTATTTTATATTTTAACGACTTTTGTGAGCCATTTAGCCGGAAAAAAACAACTCTTTTACGAATCGTAGAAAGATCTAATCAGCTCCAGGGTGGAAAATTTAACCAGCAGAAGTGACTTATAAAATTTTTATGAAATTTGATTCAATTAGTTTTTTAGTTAGGGTGGATACACACAGTGCACAGGTCTCGCTAAAAATAGATTGCTCGTGTTCTAGAGGTCCTAAAACGTGTAAATCTGTCGAAATATCGAGTTGAGATGTTCGACACGATTCTAACACATTACCATGTCTTGTAGGGAAAGTAGAAAGAAGGGGGGGGGGGGGCTTCGACACGTTACAGCAGATTTCTTTCAGATTAAAACCAGTATGTTTTAATCCAAATGACCCCCCCCCTCCCCCTCGTGCGACGTCCATTCGTAGTAAGATATGGCAAACAGTATTTCATATTATTTCTAAATTTTTAATACACATAACAACCAAAAGTATTGTAAAGTAGTTTAATCATACAGTAGTTAAAATGAACTGAATATTAAGAAATAATAAAAATCAAATGGATATACCCCTCTTACCTTTCTTGTATGGTTTGGGATGGGGATGATGTATACCTGTCAATTATTTCCGATTTTTTTCGTAATAAACGTTTTTCAAAACAAAGAAAAACAGAAACTTAATGTTTTTTCCCCCGTTCTAATGGATTAAAAGAAAATTTGTAAAGTTGGCCTCTTTGGGACTACTAAGGAGGGGGGGGGGAAATCACAGACGGATACAAGCAGTTCATTAATATTGTTTCCGTTTTCAACCACAAAACTCTAAAAATTACCCGTGTTTTTCTCGTTTTCTTTTTTCTCTCTTTCTGGATCGACCTATGCACGAGAGGGCAAATTCTCGCAATGAATGAAAATAGTAGTAGATATATGAATTTCCCAAATACCGCAATTTTTCTTATAATTAAATGTGTTCAAAATGTGATTTTCTACCAGTGTTTCTTTCGGGACATATTGACCGGGAGTTTCTATTTGACCTATATAAATACATCTAAATGCTGTCACATAAATAGAAACTAGGCTAACATACAATGTACGCCTGCTTTCTACATGCGCGTGAATGGAGGAGAGTGCCATTTGACTGTGGGCGGTCTTCGCCGTTGCCCCGTCTCTGGAAATAGTAATCTGTTTCAAATTGAAATTTGGTATTGGAGGTAGTAAAACGATTTAGTAGATCCCAAAAATACATTTACATATACTATATATATATATATGTACATATATATATATATATATATATATATATATATATATATATATATATATATATATATATGTATATATATATATATATATATATATATATATATATATATATATATATATATAATAAAAATACAAAATATCTACGTATAAAACTAAATTACCTACATTCAAAATAAAAATACAAAAATACCTACGTTAATACAAAATACCTACGTATAAAACCAAACTTATTACCAAACAATTTATAAGGGAAAAGTAAAATATTGCATTTTTGCCTAATTCATTGCTATGCAAGAAAAATAAAGAATAGAAATATATATATATATATGCATATATCCATATACAGGGTGTCCCAAAAACATTGACCTCGGCTTTTATTCCTTAAATATTGATCTTGGACATATATAGCAAATTACAAAGTTGCGTAAAAAAATACAGAATTTTATGAAATCTATTAAAATTTTCAAGGGAATTAAATTTGAAGAAATGTAAAATTTAAATTTTTATACGGCTCTCGTACAAAAACCATTTCCAATGAGTAAAATGTGTTCCATACACTAATAAGGTGAGGTACAAAATTTCAGCATTTTATCATAAAAAGTTTCAGAGATATGAAAAGACAAAAATTCTGACTTAAACCACTTTTCGATGGATCGACATGGGTCCCCAGAGGGGAAAAATCATGTCGGCAGAAAACAATGATTACATAAATTAATAATAATTTTGCTATTTATTGGTACAAAAGTATCTACACTGTGTAGAAATAATAACTTTACACAAAGATTACAAAGCTTGTTCAAAATGTTTTCCATCCATGCCAAAGATCCATTAAAGATAAGAGGCAGATAGTATTTGCCTAGGATGCATTTCTGCGTTGCGTCATTTGCACTCTTGCTGTAAACATTTACATTTTAATGTGTGATGAATCCCTCACCCACTTTGTTTAAACATATCTCTGGGGCTTTTTACGATAAAATGCTGAAATTTTGTACATCGCCTTATTAGTGTTTGGGGCAGATTTTAATCATTGGAAATGATTTTGTACGGGGGTCGTATAAAAATTTAAATTTTGTATTTCTTGAAATTTAATCCCCTGAAAATTTTGATCGATTTCATAAAATTCTGTACCTTATTTACGCAACTTTGTAATTTATTATATATGGCTAAAAGCAATATTTAAGGAATAAAAGCGGAGGTCAATGTTTTTGGGACACCCAGTATAATAAAAATATATTATGAAATTCCAATGATAGATTAGAGATAAATAAATCGTCACACAAATAACCATAAAAAATCTGATGTGGGCAGCACATGACTTTCCCTGCAGACTTATATTAACGTTCTCTTTATTTTAACTAAATTTATTTCACTTTTAATTCAATTTTCGTTCTCATTCGGTAATCGGGCTTATTTTCAAAGGTGGCGTAGGGAAAGTACGAAAAACTAAAATATCTCGAGAACGGCTAGTCCTAGTGTAATGGGGTTGGTCTTATTCTTTTCGTCGTTAAAAATTACGTATTAAATCAGCATTTAATGGATATATTTGAGTATACCGAGTTCTTTAGTTTAGATTTGGACGATTTTTGCGGGCCATTTTGCAAAAAAAGGCAGGTCATTTTTTCCGAATCGTACCAAAATCTAATCAGCACCAAGGTAATCCACAAGTGACTCATCTACCGAATTTTGTGAAATTCGGTCCATCAGTTTTTCAGTTAGAGTGGATACAAGCTTTTGCGGGCCATTTCGCAAAAAAAAGGCGGGTTCTTTTATTCCGAATCGTACCCAAAACTAATCAGCACCAGCCCCGGATACAAGTGACTTACCTACAAAATTTTGTGAAATTCGGTCCATTAGTTTTTTAGTTAGAGTGGATACAAAATCTGCACAGACAGACACACAGACACACAGACAGACACACAGACAGACACACAGACACACACACAGACACACAGACAGACACACAGACAGACACACAGACACACACACAGACGTCACGCTAAAAATGGTTTTTTCGTATTCTAGAGGTCTCGAAACGTGTCGATCCGTCGAAAACTCGAGTTGCGATTTTCGGTATGATTCCAATACTTTCCCTATACATTACCATGTATTGCAGGGAAAGTAAAAATATAAGTATAAACCCAAATTTAAACGCTTACCAAACAATTTATGGCATTATCCCAAAGACCGGTCCCAAAGTACGGTCTTGCATTTGGCGACTTTTCTGGCACCCGATGTTGAGACAGTTGCCATAGTATCCAACCGAGTCGCAAGGTTACCGTGATTATGTGAGCACGAATTAAAATAAACAACCTGCGTAGTAAAATGCGCAGAAACGTAAGTGCAAAGGGACATTATTACTTTCCCTGCAATACATGGTAATGTATAGGGAAAGTATTGGAATCATGTCGAAAATCGCAACTCGAGTTTTCGACGGATCTACACGTTTCCAGACCTCTAGAATACGAAAAAACTATTTTTAGCGTGACGTCTGTGTGTGTGTCTGTCTGTGCAGATTTTGTATCCACTCTAACTAAAACAGTAATTGACCGAATTCCACAAAATTCGGTAGGTAAGTCACTTGTGGGACACTCTGGTGCTGATTAGATTTTGGTATGATTCGGAAAAAAACAACCTGCCTTTTTTTGCAAAATGGCCCGCAAAAATCGCCCAAATCTAAAATAAAAAACTACGTATGCTCAAATATATCCATAAAATGCTCGTTTAATACGTAATTTTTAACGAAAAAAAGAATAAGACCAACTCCATTACACTAGGACTAGCCGTTCTCGAGATATTTTAGTTTTTTCGTATTTTCTCTATGCGACCTTGGAAAAGAAGTCCAGTTATCCAATGAGAACGAATACTAATTAAAAGTGAATTAAATGTAATAAAAATAAAGAGAACGTGAATATAAGTCTGCAGGGAAAGTCATGTGCTGCCCACAACAGATTTTTCTTTTCTATCATAGCGCGTTCACCCCCGAGACGCACCCTTGTGGTCACAAGTCAGAGAACCTTTGCTCTTGCTGAAAATGAAATTGATGAAAGGGAAAATGGAGAAGAAATTTGGGAAAATGTACCCTTCACTGAATATGAATTAAATAAAGTAGTGGATGGTATGGACGTGAATAAAGCTCCTAGTCACAATGGACTGACAATTGAAATAATTAAAGAATGCAAATAATTATTATGGTTCTTAAAAATTATGAATAAATGCTGGGAATACTCTATCTTCCCAGATGTTTGGAAAATAGCTAAAGTGGTACTTATCCCCAAAGAAGGCAAAGACCGTAAAAAACCGAGCTCTTATAGACCTATTTGTCTATTACCAGTATGGGGAAAGATTTTGGATAAAATGATTACCAACAGAATGAGCTTTTGCCTTAAAAATCAGTTAAGTGAAAATCAATATGGATTTAGGAAAAATAGAAGCGCAATAGATGCTTTAAAGACTATCGTGGAAAGCAGACATGTAAATAAAAATAATAATATGATTACATGTTTAATATCTCTTGATATACAAAATGCTTTTAATACTGTCGGAAAACAGGACGTAGAAAAACAGATGAAAAATTATTCCTTACCTTTGAAATTAAGGAAAATT
This sequence comes from Amaurobius ferox, assembly GCA_951213105.1. Lineage (NCBI taxonomy): Eukaryota > Metazoa > Arthropoda > Arachnida > Araneae > Amaurobiidae > Amaurobius > Amaurobius ferox. The sequence continues at coordinate 6,400,845 of OX578135.1, read as the reverse complement.
GTAAATAGTTTTTTAAATGAAAGAAAAGTTTTTATTGAAGAAGCAAATATTTATTTGAATTATGATATTGGAGTCCCTCAAGGATCGAATTTGGCCCCGATCCTGTGGCTCATTATTATGGATGAGGCCTTGAGAATTAATTTTAACAGTGATGAAGTAAAAATACAAGCCTTTGCAGACGACATCGCAATTATAATGAAGTCAAGAGCCTCCTACCTTTTAGGAGGAATGGGAACTTCTGCAATAAAGAAATTAGAAGACTGGGCTGTTGAATTTAGTTTAAAATTCAGCAGAGAAAAGAGTAAATATATTATGTTCCCGTACAAGAAAACTATAACATGTTTTCCTGACATCAAACTTTATGGAAAAAGAATTGGCTACGATAAAAATCTAAAGTATTTGGGGGTGCAATTTGACCCTAAATTCTTTTGGACCTCACATTTGAATGAAGTAAAAAATAAGGTATTAAATTTTCACGGAAAAATAAACAGAATAGTAAGAGCAACATGGGGTCTTAAACCCGAAATTAGAAAAGAAATATATTTGAAGGCGGTTGAAAAATTTATTATATACGGAGCAGAAATCTGGTACAGAGATATCAGAAGGATAAACGATAAATTGATTCAAATCCAGAGAATAGCGTTGTTGTCAATAACAAAGTCCTACAAAACTACATCCAATATGGATCTCCAAGTTTTGGCGGGATGCTTGCCATTAGATCTGAAAGTAAAAAGAGAAACAACTCTCTATAGAGGAATACATTGGGAGAAAAATTTCTTGATAGGTGAGGAAATTATAGAATATAAAGACATAGAACAAGAAAGGTATTCGAAGAAACCTCCTTGGAAAGAGGAAATATGGAAATGGGATGAGGAAATCCCAAACAAGGATCATAGGATCATATATACAGATGGTTCCAAGATTAATGGAAGGGTAGGATGTGCCTTTGTGGAGTATAAAGAAGGTATAAACCTACATGAAGAACAATATAGGTTAAATGATAATACTACTGTTTATAATGCAGAACTTTATGCTATAATTAAAGCAGTTGAATATATTTTAAACCAGAAATATGAAAAAGTACATATTTGCACAGATTCGAAATCTGTGTTACAATCCATGAGTTCTTATGGAAACAATAATGAAGAAGTCATAAAATTAAAAGAAGAATTGACAAAAAATATGGAAAGAATTAAATTACACTGGGTAAAAGCCCATGTGGGACTAATTGGAAACGAAAAAGCAGATGCATTAGCAAAAGAGGCTACGGAAAAAATAGAAATAAGTTATATTTTCAAATGGAGTAAGCAACAAATCAAGAAAAAGTTGGAACTGGAATCAATTACGAAATGGCAGCAAAGATGGGAAGAAAATCGAGTGGGAAAACAATTATACAACGAAATTGGAAAAGTTTCAACAAGAAGACTATGTGGAGATTTTTATATAAATCAAGTGTTGACGGGACACGGAGCGTTTAAGGAATACCAGCATAGATTCTTTGGTAAAGACAGAAGCTGCCAATGTGGGAAATCAGATGGAAATGTAAAGCATACAATCTATGAATGTGAATTATGGGATTTAATTAGAAAAAATTATTTTCCTGCTAACTATATTAATGTTAATGTTTTTAAATTATGTTTGCTACCTAAATGTAGAAAAGGAGTAATAGAAATTATGAAAAATGTGTTGGCAATCGAGATGAATTTGGTGTAAATAGAAGGAGATTTGCTGTATTTTCTTGTATGATATTTCATGGAAGGATTTTATTGTAAATATGATTATGAAATATGTGATAATTGTAAATGATGTATAGAGTTTTCTATTTTTGTTAAGTTATCAATCTATTAGATTGAGTATTATTTTAGTAACTAGTAGTTACTTTGTTGTATATATTTTCATTATTTCATTAAGAAAGTACTATTGGTCCTTTCATAGATTATAAGATTGTATTTTGATGGAAACTTGTAATTTTGTGACCCTTAATGAAGGGAATTGTAATATGTATTTGTTTTGGATTTAATAAAGTTGAGGGACCCATCAGAGGATGACTCCCTTCAGATGGCAGGACGCGTTTGCCCTGGGCATTGCTGTTTTCTTCTTGTTTGGCGCCCACCTCCTCTCGGCCCTTGGTGTGTGTGGCTGTGGTGGTAGGTTCGGGCCGCGTGGCCTTTCGGCCTCGCCCTCTTGTGCTGGGTGGGCTATCGCAGCGATGGAGTATCTTTCCCGTGTACCTTCGGGTGGGTCGGTGTTTCCTTTTGCGAGTTATCATAGCGCGTAACGGTAAACTGACGATAATGCCAAATAAAAATTGAAATTAATCTTATTAAACATCGAATTTATATTTGTAATGAACATTAGTTATTTAGAATACATTAATAACATTATATATTTAAAGATTTCATTTGCTAAAGTGCATTTTAAGTGAATATACACTACTACTCATTTTTATCATAGTCACTAAGTAGCGTTCTAAAGATGTATACATTGACTAGCCAATTCTGCAATATATATGCGAGTGAGGGGAAGATATATAACGATTTTTCGCAAAAAAACTCGTGTATATATTTTAATAAAAGTTAATATTTTATTTTCCAGATAATAAAAAATATCCACCAAAGAAGATAAATTTAGGTATATCCCTCAAAAATTAGAGGTTAAACGAATGTAAGTTTCTAAAGTAATGCATATGTATATATATACGTATGTATATGTATATATATACGTATGTATATATCGTAATTCAATGTATATGTCAGAGGTCGCACATAGCAACAGCTGTTTGTGCAACAGGTGTTCTGTGGCTCATAGAGTGATGTAGCAATTAGAACATGGATCTACGCCCGCTTCGCGAGCTAACCTCCCTACACTCGCCCGCTAAAAAAACATCACAGAATCCGGTCCCGCTGGCTGTCGGAGGTCGCACGTAGCAACAGGTGTTCTGTGGCTCATAGGGTGATGTAGCAATTAGAACATGGATCTACGCTCGCCCGCTAAAAAAACATCACAGAATCCGGTCCCGCTGGCTGTCGGAGGTCGCACGTAGCAACAGCTGTTTGCGCAACAAGTGTTCTGTGGCTCATAGAGTGATGTAGCAATTAGAACATGGATCTACGCCCGCTTCACGAGCTAACCTCGCTACGCTCGCCCGCTAAAAAACATCACAGAATCCGGTCCCGCTGGCTGTCGGAGATCGCACGTAGCAACAGCGGCTTGTGCAACGGGTGTTCTGTGGCTTATAGAGTGATGTAGTAATTAGAACGTGGATCTATGACCGCTTCGCGGGCAAACCTCGCTACGGTCACCAGCTAAAAAAACATCACAGTATCCTGATCCCCTGGCTGTCAGAGATCGCACATAGCAACAACTATCTGTGCAAAAAGTGTTCCATAGGTCATAAAGTGATTTTCATGTTACTTCCGCGCTTCAAAATCTCAATCAAACTCAATCTAGAATAAACCACGTACGATTATACGTAATGCGCATTCGCTCCAAAAACACAGCAAGCCCACGTATAACCATCAAACTCTTCAGTACTATCATTCCTCTCACACAATAAAGAATAAAAATAGTTTATAAAAGCCAAAGATATATTAAAGTTAATATGTAACATATAAAAACATTGCTAATAGATAATTTGTAACACATGTATAAATGCATTACTAATGAATAATAAAGCCAAAATTAAAACAATATTGAAATAAAAGTGAATCATATTCCTATCATCTATTCATACGGAAAAGGCAAGTTAGGCAAATAAGCACTATAACATTCCAATTTGTAAAAAAATAGAGATATTTCACTAATGGAGAGAACTAAACTAATGCAGTTCAAAAGGATCAATCATCAAGTAATCAAAAATAAAATTAAATCAATGTGAGATTACGAAAATAGAAACATTGAAAATAACGAAACAATAAAGCCTAATATGAGGAAAAGCACTAGACTTAAAAATGTAATAGATCATTATGATAGTCTTGTTATCTAACCATAATGACCAAGAAGAAAAGAAGCTTGTTTCTGAAATTGGAGATAGATAATATCCATAAACTCCAATTGCTGGCCAATAAGCTTAAAGATTGAAAAATAAAATAGGAATAAAATAAATTGTACCTGGGAAAATTCTGCACTTGTCATCTCTTAAAGCAATAAATAACGATAGTATTGTTGCCATTCGCAGGAGATAAAAGTGGAGATCAGCTGTTGCCAATCGTAAGATATAAATAACAGCATTGCAAATAAGTATAAAATGTTATAAATTCACCTGTAACAACTAAGTAAATAAGGGCGTGAAAAATAGTGAATGCATGGAAGCAAATGACTTAGATGGATGTGAATCCATTGTAATGCAAATACAAGAGAATGTTGATAATTAGCTAATATAAGATACTAAGGAGGATGTTTAAGAATATTCAGCTAATTTAAACTTATGAACTATACCCTTTACTAAATATACTGGATATTTATATAATATACTGGTATTTTTTAAATTATTAATGTGCAAAGCATGACATTTTTTATCTGATAATCTAAAAATTCTGAAAAGTCGATCAAGTATAATATTTTTAAACAATTGAATGGAGGTTACAGGAATTAAATGCAAATATTTTATTAATATTAAAATGAAAATTGTCTTTCTTATCATATAAGTTAGTAACTATATACAATATATAGAATGATAAGCCGTTGATCCGTTTGAGCTTTAAATTCGGTTTGGGTAGCCGCAATAACATTGGATTGGTTTTGGGTTCCGCAATAGAAATGTTAGTCACATTTGATACATTTGTACTCAGAATAATGTGCCTAATATTTCGACAGCAAATGTGCATTAAAGAATGCAATTATGAGTCCTTTTTGGCGGGTTTCTATTCTATAGCAAGCCTGGTTCGGGTGTTGCTACGGTCATTTGGATCGGATTTAGTATTTTTTTTATCAATGGAGAGACTTTTTTGAATAATAAAAGCAGTTTTTCCGCATTAAAGGATGATGCAATTATTGGCAAAATGAGAACGCTTTGAAAGGGGAGGGGGGTGCGCGTCCCACCCAACGCAAAAGCTGTGTACACACATGCTGACGAAAGATTTAATCTCAGACGTCTACCTACAAATATTACGAGACCGTACTAAACTTATAATGCTCTTGCTCTGTTTCGTTTGAATTATATTTATGGAAATTTAAAGTTAGGTAACGTGACATTTGTGGAAAATTTTACATACAACGTCAAAAATGTGTGGGAGAGGAAAGGGTTGGCATATTTTCTTCTTAATTAAAACTAAAACATTTTAGCTTTCTATTTACCATTAAAATGTGTTTGGATGTTGGATAAGAAAAGTTATAACAAAATAATAATGGTGTTTGGATAAGAAAAGTTATAACAAAATAAGTCCTGTCCCCTCCTCCCCCAAATTTTTCTGAGTACGACCTTGTTTGTCTCTAATATAACCTTACAGAGTCCACTTCGACGATAAGAGCTTCCAATTTCGTCCCAGTAGCTCAACGGTAGAGCTAAGGCTCCTTAGGCAGAGCGTCGGCTGGCCAGTTCGGAGATCCAGGGTTCGATTCTCGGGTTCGGGTAGCAAGGTTCTTTACAACCTAACAAAGACTTTCTCATTTTCTTTATACTCTCTCATGTGAGAAGCAAAAGGTTCTTATTTGCTCCCTGAGTTAGCCAGGGAAAATATTTCTATTTATGATATTTATGCCTGGCCCGGCCCAAAGCGAATCCATTCCATAACCCCCCTCAGTCTTTCAAAATAAGGCCGCCTCCGGGAACCAGAAAATGCAGTTAATTCTTCAGGGGTTGCTACCGGATTTTCGGATATGGAAGGCCAAGCATCAGACCCTCATCCGCACTCAGTGGGGGATTCCGGAATCAAATAAGGGGTGTTTCAGTTGGAAGGACATAGCCCCCTCGGAAAATTGTTTTTCGGCCTCAAAGAGGGAGACGAGAAGCCCCGAAAAGATAGAGGGCGTGCAGAGGTTTTCAGAAACAGTCCTCCAATTTTTGGATTCGCACGTGAAAAGAAGACGACATTCAAAGTCCCTTCTCAACCCACCACTCACCAGACTTTCACAAGAACGTTAAATGGTGGGGGCTGAATTTTGAATGGCAAGAAAGCAGATAGGGCGTCCATTAAACAAAAGTTTGCTAAAAATATGCAGTATATTCATATTTGATTTACGACTCAAATCAACTCGGGTTTTTAAAGGACCTACACGTTTTGAAACCTCTATAGGATAGTGCTTCCCGACCTTTTTCAAGTCACGGCGCACCTCACAAGCATAAATAATTTCACGGCGCACTATGAAGGAACATTTTTCTATTAATATGATTCATTTCTTCTGTTTCATACTAGGAATGATTTAATTCATAAGATATTTCTTTCAAATATTTTTGCATTATAATACATAAACACTCCAGCGGGACGTTCGCTTCAGGCTTATGCAGTCATAAGCACGAAATAGACGAAACAAATGGAATAAAAATAACTAATCCAAACATCTTCAGTGATTGACACGTGTCGTATTTTTATATCGCATTTACGAACTAAAGTGTCGGATTTGGCTGAGTGAAACTGTGATTCAATTTTTAGAACACTTATTTTATAAAATGATGATGTGAAAATACAAAAGTAAAATTAATTATGCACAAAAGAATGACTGCTTATGCTAATAATAATAATTTAATGACAAAATAAGCATTTTAAGCAACAGTTAATACATATATTACCTTCTTATTTCAGTGAGATACTTTGGCTTGTTGTCTCTGAACACAACTTTTTATATCTGGGTGTATGGTCGAGAGAGCTACACGCAATTCATGATCAAGATTTTTCAAAGATGATCTCTTTAAGTTCTTGATAGTAAGCACAGAAGAGAAACTTTGTTCACATATGTATGTTGTAGCAAATGGTAAAAGAATGTTTATAGCTAGAATTGCTCAGAATTGAGATAATGGAACATCAACTTCAAGGGTACGACCACTTTTTAAGTCTAATAACTCCTCCTTTTCTTTCACAGATAAATCGAATGCCATGGGATCTAATGAAACTGAAAATGGATTTCGAACCCAATCGAATTTTTTTGTCTCCGTTAATTCAAAGTACCATCGCCCCATAGTCAGAAATTTGTAGTTAAATATTTCGCGGCCCACTTCTAGTCCTTTTGCGGCACATCGTCTTGGAAGAACTGCTCTAGAACACGGAAATACTATTTTTAGCGTGACGTGTGTGTGCAATGTATCCAATCTAACTTAAAAACGAATGAACCCAATTTCATAAAATGTTATAGGTAAGTGACTTGTGGGTGACTTTGGTGCTGATTAGATTTTGGTACAATAAGGGATAAAGGAACCTGCTTCTTTTACGAAATGGTCCGCAAAAATTGTATGTATCCACTCCAGCTGGAAAAACCAATTTCATAAAATTGAATAGATAAATTACTTGTGAATGATTTGATTTGGGTCCGATTCAGGAAAATAAAACCTGCTCTTTTGCGAAATCGCCAAAATAAAAGACTACTGATGCAATAAAAGACTATAGTCTTTTATTGCATACTGATGCTCAAATGTATCCATTGTATCCATTAAATACTTGTTTTATACGTTATATATAACGATGAAAAGCATAAGACCAACTTTATTACTCTAGGGATAGCCGTTCTCGAGATATTTCAGTTTCTATTTTCGCATTTTTGCTACGTCGCCTTTGAAAATACGCCGCGTTACTCAATCAAACCAAAACTTGAATTAAAAGTGCCCTTTAAGTGTCATTTCAAATAATTATTAATATTATAATTGTGTCATTGAACGCAATTGAATGAATTATTAAATAATAATAATAATAATAATAAGAGAAAATGAATTGTAGGAAAAGTCATGTGCATCAGAAGCAACTAAAACAACTAAACGCCTAATCAATTCCAAGTGAAAAAACATCCATTCCAAAGTGAAAAAACATGACAATTCCAAAGTCATAACAGCGTTCATAGTCATTCAATGAAACTACAGAAAGTAGCACGTGCATAGTTAAATTTAAATAATTAAAGTAAAAATTTTATTTTAGATGGTAAATTCTAAGGATTAAAAAAACAAAAAAGGAAATGTAATCGTGCCACCTGGTGTAGAACTTGAACCGAGATAAAGATATTAGTAGAAGAAAAAAGAGAGTTCTGCTGCATTTGGGAGGAAGTAAAAAGCTATACTTTAAAACATGTAAACCCTCCGAGGCCAGAAAATGAGTACATCAACAGAAGGAGTATTCAAGAGCTATGCTTTAACATGGGGAACTTCAGAAGCCGATGTGAAGCGACACAGTTGCTGTACCATAAGATTGGTATGGATAGAAGTAAGGCTCCTCTATATACGAGCTGACTCATCAAGCATATTATTTAAGCCCACCCTAGCTGGAAGCGCAATCCATTAGCATTAGCTCTATTCCTATTTTCACTTTAGGAAGTATAATTGAAATAATTATGAGTGGTTGTTCTGCACCGAACTGCTCTGATCATTCTAGAAAGGGATTTAGGCTATTTCGCTTTCCTAGAAACGAAGAAAGAAGAAAACAATGTCTAATAAATAATTGGATACACGGTACTGGAGCATACTTGTGCGAGCTAAGTTCTGCAATATTCTAATTGAAATTTCTTTTTTTATATAAAGTATTTATTTTAAATACTTATTTTATAATTTCTGTAACTGTAGTATGGAACCCTATGGGCTTCAATGTGCTTGATAAGTCAGCCTGTAGTAGAGGAGCTCTAGATAGAAGTAAGGCTCCTCTATATACGAGCTGACTTATCAAGCATATTGAAGCCCACCGTAGCTGGAAGAGCAATCCATTAGCATTAGCTCTATTCGTATTTTCACTTTAGGAAGTATTATTAAAATATTTATGGGGCACCAAACTGCTCTAATCATTCTAAAAAGGGTTTTAGGCTATTTCGTTTTTCTAGAAACGAAGAAAGAAGAAAACAATGGATAATAAATAATTGGATACCCGGTACTGGAGCATACTTATGCGAGGTAAGTTCTACAATATTCTAATTGACACTTCTTTTTTCATATAAATTTTTTATTTTAAACACTTATTTTATAATTTCTGTAACTGTAGTATGGATTATTAATGATTTTTAGTTGCTATAATCTTATCTTAGTACACTTGGTTTGTAATCTAAACATCCCCTTGAATGCATTATACTCTCTTCCAAACCTAGAAGAAAATAGCTTCAAATTATATATATATATATATAATTTGAAGCTATATATATATATATATATATATATATATATTAAGAGATATATATATATATTAATATATATATTATTAGATATATTGCTGTTACACCAATATCTTTCAAGTTTTATACACTTTCTTGTATTTTTAGATCATAATGAATCACAGAATTGGGGAATCCTACTATCAACAAACTGTCGCCAAGTGGAAAACTTGCCATGTTATAGTAATTATGCAAACATAACCTAGAATGGTAAATAAATCGTAATACGTTTATCATAATAGCTACTTAATGATCAACTATTGTTTGAAAATCATTTTATGAAAATAAAGCCGAGCTTAGTAGGTTATTATTAGTATTTTCCTCTTGAAATACAAAGTAGTTAGCAAACTTTCAAATATGTGAGGCAAACATTCACACATGTTATTAATGTATATGTTATTAAGATTATGTTACCTTACACCTTTCTGGTAGGTCGGACGGTCTGGGTTTCAACAACAACAACATGTTATTAAAAAAACTTCATTAAAGTAAAACTATTTTGAAAAATTTATTCAAAATGTAGAGAATTTTAAATTGAATATACACGAGTGCCAATTTCAATTTGTACACGAGTGCCAATTTAATTACTATAACATGGCAAGTTTCCCACTTGGCGACAGTTTATTGATAGTAGAATTCACCAATTCTGTGATTCATTATGATCTAAAATACAACAAAGTGTATAAAACTTGAAAGATATTGGTGTAACAGGAATAAATCTTTAATATATATATGTATAATTTGAAGCTATTTACTTCTAGGTTTTGAAGACAGTATAATGCATTCAAAGTGATATTTACATTACAAACCAAGTGTCCTAAGATAAGACTATAACAACTAAAAATTATTAATAATCCATATTACAGTTACAGAAATTATAAAATAAGTGTTTAAAATAAATACTTTATATAGAAAAAGAAGTTTCAATTAGAATATTGTAGAACTTAAGTATGCTCCAGTACCGGGTATCCAATTATCGCGCCGACTATTTATTAGCCATTCTTTTCTTCTTTTTCCGTTTCTATGAAAGCGAAATAGCCCTTTCTAGAATGACTAGAGCAGTTTGGTACAGAACAACCACCCATAATTATTTCAATAATATATAATAAAGTGAAAATGCGAATAGAGCTAATGCTAATGGATTGCGTTTCCAGCTATGGTGGGCTTCAATATGCTTGATAAGTCAGCCTGTGTAGTAGAGGAGCTCTAGATAGAAGGATGACGTCACAGAAGAGGATGTAGGTCAAAATTATGTTACGTATGGAATATTGTTCTCTCGTTCATTTTAGTAGTAGTAGTAGTCTATTAAATACATGTAGGTATTTTAGTGAAAGATAATATATTTTAAAAGGCTGTCTCGACCACCACCCGATGCGCATGCGCACCGCGACAACCTCGAAGATGTGAGTAATTTCAGTATTATAATATTAGTTACAAAAAGTAATTTTTTTAAAAGATTGTCCCCACCACCACCCGATGCATACATGAACCGCGACAATCTCTACTTTTTTATTTTTATTTTAAAATGCCCGTAAGCATAGCTTGTAATGCCGTTCTCATGTAAATACCTTTTAGCATCAATAGGAGACAAAGCCACATTTATATTAATATTAAAAACTGGCCCCACCACCACCCGATGCATAAATGCACCGCGATAATCTCTATTTTTTTCTATTTTTATTTTGAAATGTCCGTAAGTATAACTTGTAATGCCATCCTCATGTAAATATCTTTTGTCATCAATGGGTGACAAAGCCACCTTGTTCTGATATACAGTGAATAGTTTTTGATTGCAGCTATCAATTCTAATCTGCTCTTCCATGGTAGGTCTAACATTTAACAGGCACTGTCTGTAATCACTGTGTTAAAGGTCCAGACCACACGACTAACCCAAAGGCTTATAGCAGCTTAAAGTGTGGCCGGAAATCCCTGTGTGTAATTACTGTAATCACTGTGTATAATCACTGTGTCTAATTTTCCGTGCAACTATATGCGTAGACACACCTTTAGCTCTTTTCTTTTCTCCAGCAGATGATAGAATAGAGTACATCTTAGGTCTAAGTCCTATGAACTCTTTATGGATGAATTGAATTCAACTCTTATTAAAGAATCAATACGTTTTTCATTTTCATCACTGAAGAGGGGATGGTCCTTGGGGTAGTCAGAAAAATCATAGAGCTGGTTCATATCTTCATAAATATCGGTAGTTTGTATTTCATAAGCCAATGAATTAGTATCAGTGAAGAGCAGTGAAGCTTTTTCACCATATTGTCCTTTAATATGTTTATAATGAAACTCATACATGAGTAGCTTGAAACAACTCCAGGATAGCAAAGCCAACGTATATGGGCCGATTCATTAAAATGTAACTCTTTACACGTTCCTCGGACGAGTGGGGTGGTCTGGGCTTTCGACGTTCCATACTCACCAGATTTTCACAAAAAATCCTGCTAGTTTTATAAGCTGGGGATGCTACCATCTTCAGGGCCCGCGTTGAAGAATTCACTAACTCAATATTCACTCGATTCCGAAGATTTTCCATGGTTTTTCCAAACACAGCGTTATTAAGCAATTTGAAGAAATCTTTCTCAAAATGAGTCTTCGCCAACTTTCTCTTTTCTGTATTGAATTGGATGTATTTGTCCAACCAGGGCTTCTGATTAAATTTTAAGGCCTTGTGAATTTTCTTGAAACTTAAACCTAATGATAGGTATAGTTGAAGGTTGCGATAGTCAACAATATAATGTTTCTTGTCATGTAGATTGGGTACCAACTTCGTAGTACTAACGAAATGGCCATGATGCAACTGTTGAACCAGTCGCTCAGCATAGGGGGACAGCATTTCTCGTTCAATCTTCATCCATTTAGGGCTAGAGGGTATTCATTATGATAATCATGCAAGGATTCAGGATACTGCAGATCCACTTCAAATATATACCCCTCTTGGGCATTATCCCTTAGACTCATTATCCAGGATTCCTTCAAATTTTCTGTAGATAGCCATTCCAAACCCCCATAGGGCAGTAGTTGAGATATGGCCCAACCATATAGGTTATTGGCATCAAGATAGATGATGTGCTTATCGTGCTTAGTAGAATCGTAATTTTCCAAATAACGATTATTAGCTTCAGATCTACGCTGGCTAATCATACATATGCCACCTCGAATCTTGCGTTCTATGAACAGGAGCATATTTTCATCTGTGAGTAAGTAGTTCAAGGGTTTGCTCAGTCATTTTCAAGGATGCCTGCCAGGCCAATCCTGGCGAAGTCATCATGTGGGCGGCGTCTAGATCATAGTTCTTCTTGCAAATTTTTCGAAAATTTTCGAATGCATCGACTAATAATAGGACATCCGTTTTCACATACAAGTTGTGATACTCTCTTAAATTCCTTATATTGAAGGTATTCCATACAGTTTGTGCATGTCGATAATCTTCACTCCTAATATCTTCGTCTTTAATATCATTATGAAATGCAGAAGGTGAAGGTAGTACAATCTTCATCGAATTTTTCAAAGGATGTCATATAACTATAGGGGTATACACCCTTCCTAAGAAGAGTATCCTGCTGTATCACATCAGGGAAATGTTCTCTTAGAATGTGAAATTCACTCAAGTCCAAATTGGAAACTAGCTTTTCCAGGGAAGCATTCAGAAACTGCAGACTATCAATAAATTGTAAGTAGGCGAGGGGTCCCTCCTCCTTTGAAATCTTGAAATATATGTATTTTTCAATATTAGTGGCAATCACATCGATTTCGTGATCATGGAATTTTTCGTGATCTCGCAAGACTCAGCATAATATGATGAATATCATAATTTTTTAGATTATGAAACAATACAGGGATATTTGTAGTTTGCCTATAGTTAAGTTGACAGGCATTATACAGGGCACCTTTGTATAATTCACATCAAAAATTATAATAAATGACGGTATCATAATTTGAATCGTGCTTTATCGGTACATTCCACGCGGTAAAATAACATAAAGCGAATGATTGATATTTTTAATTTATTAATGGATTTGTTTTAATTCTTCAAAAGTCTTTCAACATCATATATATAATCTTTCAGCATCATATTTCCACTCGTTGTGCAACGGAATAAGAAATCTGATGGGAGCACTTGGATGGAAGTCGACGGTCAAATCTCTCAACCAGCGAAGACACAGATAGAGGAGCGAGGTCAGCAGAATCAGTCACTGGCAATGTCCGCAGAGAGTCCCGTCGTGTCTCGACCTCAGTCGCCGACGGGTTTAGGTTCAGATCATGAATAAACACGGTCTGTCTGCACGTCACCTGGTAGAGTCCGAGTGACGGACAGCCACGTGGAATGCCCAACAACCGTGTTCCTCGGATTCATGTTCCCCTTTAGTCAAAGGCTACAGAGGCCCCTTTAGTCAAAGGCTACAGAGGCCCCTTTAGTCAAAGGCTACAGAGGCCCCTTTAGTCAAAGGCTACAGAGGCCCCTTTAGTCAAAGGCTACAGAGGCCCCTTTAGTCAAAGGCTACAGAGGCCCCTTTAGTCAAAGGCTACAGAGGCCCCTTTAGTCAAAGGCTACAGAGGCCCCTTTAGTCAAAGGCTACAGAGGCCCCTTTAGTCAAAGGCTACAGAGGCCCCTTTAGTCAAAGGCTACAGAGGCCCCTTTAGTCAAAGGCTACAGAGGCCCCTTTAGTCAAAGGCTACAGAGGCAGCGCACGTTTCAAGGCCAGGTAGGGGCCAGGAGGGATTGAGCCCACCAAGAGGTAAACTCATCCTCCCTGATAAAAATATTAAATTTTTGCATAAACAATTCTTTGAAATTTTTTATAAATGACTTTGTTTAAAGAATTTTTAATTGAGCTGAATGCGTGATTATACTAATGATCCATTTATTTACATATTTAATTTAAAAACATTTAAAAATGATAACACTAGTATTTAGGATACTTTTGTATCATTGTGGGGTTCACCGTTATACATTGTGGAGTCCAAATCAACTGATAAGTAGGTAAGAGTCAGTATTAAGCAATAACTTGTATTAATGTCCAGAATATTTCTACACTTATTAACAGCTTTTTGACTGGTTAATGCTTACACTAAAATCAATTGGAATTATTATATATTAATATGGATGTAGAGTAGCTATATATGGATATTTATAATCAGCTCATAACTTGCAACTATAAATATGTAATTATTTGTTAACAATTGATATGAATTGAAATATATAATAGTAGCTATTATGGTTCATAGATGCTAATGATTCATTGTATTTTGGGTGAGCCCCTCCTTTAAGACTGTTGTGCCTCCCCTTGAATTTCTCTCCAGCCCCTCTTCCATTTCGTCTCTGGCTACGGCCCTGGACCGTCTGCCCTTAAAAGGACGACCTCCCCTCCTCCATGGGGGGGGGGGGGGGTTAGACCCAGACCGTCTGACCTACCAGAAAGGTGTAAGGTAACTGTTTGGATGGCCGGGATGTGCCACCCAATTTAGATCGGAACCCAGTGGGGGAGGCATCCACAGGGACCGTACACACCTTCCCCTACCACCAGCCTCTCGGAAGGACTTATGGACCCACATACTTAACGTGATCGTACTCCGCGTGAACGAGGGGGGGGGGGTAACTAAACTCAAAGATTGCAATGGATGAGTGGGTTGAAGAATGAAGAGTAATCCTTTTGAAAAGTTATCGTAGAAGTTCGAAAAGCGCCGTTTCAAATAACTGTAAATTCTATGCTTCGCGTAGTTTAAAATTAAATAAATAACGACTCGGGCTCGGTAGGTAGAATCTTCTCTGAGAACTAACTGTACCTTCACACGCCCTGGTTTATCTAGTTCTGATTTGGGGGGGGAATGACTAAACCTGGCAACACTTATAACACGCACAAGATAATCTTTACCCACGGCCAGCACAGTGGTGCCCTGTCCCTCCCGCCTTGCCGTACGAGATAGATGTTTACATACTCGCCATGAGTTGGTTATCCGCGACAGGGAATGTAACGAAGGGGAGCAATTTCACTTGTCGTGGCAACGCACGAAAGCACTACCAGAGGGGCACCAGAGGGCAGAGAGAGTCTCCAATCGGAAGCCGCCCCCTGTGCTAGGGGGATAGGGGTGCATGCGGAGATAAACAGCCAAAGGGATCGATCAACATGGACTAAGAGGAGGGTCAGCCATTGGCAGTTTGAGGCAAAATATATTTCAAATAGAGAATTATGGTTTGAAACCGCTGCTGGGGGTCTCAGCCATGGACAGGCGATCTAAAGCCTGCTTCTCTTTTATATTTTTTCTTTACAGGCATTTTTTTTATATAGTACTGTTACCATAGGTAGGTCCTATTTCACTTTCCCTACAATACATGGTAATGTATAAGGAAAGCATTGGAATCGTGTCGAAAATTGCAACTCAAGTTTTCACAGGATCTACACGTTTTGGGACACATTTTGTGGATGACTAGATTAGATGTAGGTGCTGATTAGATTTTAGTACGATTCAGAGAAAAAAAAAAAAAAGAACCTTCCTTATTTTTGCGAAATGGCCCACAATTTTATACTCTACTTTTATACATTTCGAAAATTGCAACTCGAATTTTCGACAGATCTACAACGTTTTGAAATCTCTAGAACACGAAAACACTATTTTACCGTGACGTCTCTCTCTCTTTGTGTGTGTGAGTGCAATGAATGTATCCATCTAAACCCTAAAACTAACTGACCAAATTTCATAAAATTTAATAGGTAAGTCACTTGTGGGTTACCCTGATGCTGATCAGATTTTGGCAAGATTCATGATTTAAAAAAACAAACAATCGAAAAACGGTCTTTTTTGCGAAATGGCCGGAAAAATTGTCAAAATCTAAAATAGAGGACTACGTATGCTCAAATGTATCTATTAAATGCTCATTTTCTACGTCATTTTTGACGATGAAAAGAATAAGACCAACTCCATTACTCTAGGACTAGCTGTTATCGAGATATGTCAGGTTTTTTTTAGAATTTTGGGCTAGGCTCAGTTCAGAAAATACGTTCAGTTACCGAACGAAAATTGAATTAAAAGTGCCAATTCAGTGCCATCTCAAATAATGAGTTTCTTTCAATATTCTTAAAAATATTTGTCCCGTTAGAATAAACTAAGTTTTTATAAAAATGTTCTTTTTTCGACCCAGGCCGTCCAGTGCCACCCAGCTTAAACCGGAACCCAGTTGGAGAAGCATTCATAGGGAACGTACCCTCCTTCCCCTAGCACCCACCGGAAGGACTTACGGACCCACCTATTTAACGTACTCGTACTGAGCGTGAACACAAGGACAGTTTATGCAGAGCCTGCAATAGAACTCGGGTCGTTCGAATGTAATCCTCGTGCGCTCACTACTGAGCTGCCCCACCCTTAAAAAACATTAAGAATTGTTTTCACTGTATATCTGATTTTATTTTGAAAACTTTCGACTCTGCAATGGTGCAAAATTCTTGAAGAATCGTCGCCAGCCATCCGAGTTGTCGCGGAGAGAATCCCCAACCAAACTCTTAAATTAATTTTCTTTCACTCTACAAATGACTTATAAGGTCGATGAGAAGAAGGACCATTTTCCTGATTATTGTGATAAGGCTTTCACACCTCTGTGTTAAAATTGTATATTAAAGTATTGTTTTATTTCTGTGTGATTGAAAGTGTCAATTTCGAAATGTAAATGTCTTTTCTACATGTTTTCAATTACATTGACTTTTAAGGGAAGTGAACTCTAAAATCGCAAAAGTGTTTATGTTCCAGAAAAATAGTAATAGTTTTGTATTTTCGCTTCTCAGTCGCTAGTTGGGAACTTGCAGGTTTTGCGCACGCGCGCGTTTGAAAAAGGATTTTGGAAGCAGTGTGGAAGGAGTCGTGGAAAAATGTAGACGTGTGTGTTTGATTCGCGTATGATCGCGAATTTTAAGAAAAGGTGGATTAATTTTGAAAGTGGAAGGATGTGATTAAAATATGTAACATAGTTCGACAAGTTGTGCGTAGAGTCGTTTGGCTCGGTTCAGAGATGAGTCACTCGTGTTTTTAAATGAATCAGCCTGGTAGTAATGGAATAATGAGTCTTGTGAAAAGAGAAAATGGTTCTTTCACTGGTCGGCTTGAATCGCTAATAGGGCTAGAGGGAAAGCTCATTTTACAGCGATTTGTATTTGCCTGACTCCTCCTTGTGTCCTAAGGTACGAATCAACCAATCTCCGTAACCAACCAAGATGTCGAATTCCGCCAGCATGATGTTGTGTAATCAAGTTTCCCGACCATTATGGATTTTGTTCTGCGCAAGAATCTCGATGAGTTTATGCCGAGAGTCCATCCTGATATCCTTTCCCATGGTACAGAATTGTAAATGTTATATTTAAAAGAGACGAGGTAAAGTTTTATATATATTTAGTCTTCCACCTAACGAATAGAGTGTTAATTGTCAAATCCTCGTGAGTATCAAGTCATTGATGATGTTATATGAAAATGTCGTATATGTTCAAAGTATACAAATGTGATATATAAATGTCAAGTATAATATGAGGAATATTGTGTTTATTTTATGTATCAGAAAATATGTGTATTCTCTTGGTTCCTCTTCCTCCAGGGGTGTTCTTAATGGTCACCCTACCGAGTGTAACTCTGAGTTATTGCGAGAAATGCTTGTACTCCACTGTTTTCGATCAACTGCCTTGTTATTTCATGTTTAATAAATGTGTTTGATTTCAAAACTTTGTCTTCTCTGTCGAGTATACCAAAACGTTCGCGACAGAATTGGTGCCGTTACTTTTCTCGGTGAGTGGGGAAGAGCTGAGAGAATTAAAATTTTTAAAAATTTTCTTAAGAATTGAAATTTTGAAGGTTAAAAATTACCGTTGTGCTAAAATGAGTGTTTTCTTAAGTAAACAGAGTTCCATGTTCTGTTTTCGGTATTCTAAAAAAAGAGTGTTCTTGGAATTTGATATGTGCCATTTGATAAAAAAAATTGATTTGTTTGCATATTTATGTCATTTGATTTGATAAAAACTGGTTTTATTGTAAATACTGTTTAAGAACATTGCAATTGCATATTGTGTTAAACTATACGAGTATATTTGATTGTTATGCAAAATGGCTCCAATTACTAGAAACAAAAAACTAAATGTTGGTAAGATGAGTAAAAATTCAAGTAAAAAATTAAATTCCTCCTTGAATTTGTCGCTTGATATTGCTACTGAGTCGGATACTGTTAATTCTAGAAGTAAAGTTAAAAATGTTAGCCACAAAGCTAAATCTAATGAGGAAAATATATCAGATAAATCGCCGGTATGTCTGAATTCTTCTTCTGGCACTTTGCCAAATCAAAACAGTGCTTCATCGGTAAATGATAACATGTTAAAATCATTCCATATTTTCACACCTAAGTTCGCACATCATATTCCAAAATTCTCGGGAAATTCAGAGCTTTCGTTGTCACAGTTTTTGGAAAAGTTAAATTTAGTAGCCACTCATGCAAACTGGAGTGAGTGTGACAAATTAGTTTGTTTGAGATTGAATTTAGAGGGGGAAGCAAATAGATTGATTGAAGAGAATCCAAAGCACAGAAATTGTAAAAATTTGCAGGAAATTATTCACATTTTGAAAGATCATTTTGAAGTGACCGAAAATGTTACTAAAAACATAATTTCACTCGTGAACTTTACACAGAGACCAAATGAGTCGGTTAAACAGTTTTCGATGAGAATCGAAGCTGCTTCATTTAAGGTTGTTCCGGAAGATGTAGATTCCGAAAGTGAGAATAAAATCAGGCAAACACTTTTAAAAACTTCATTTATTAATGGTTTATATCCGGAACTAAAAAGATTGGTGTTGTCACAAAACCCTAGAGATTTTTATTCGGCTAGAAAACTTGCAATTCTTGAGGAATCTATTTTAAATGAAAATAATGCTATGTACTTGACTAATCCGGTACTTACAAAAAAAGGTGTTCTCACACCAGAAAAATATGTTCTCACACCAGATCAAAGTGAAAGTATGTCAGATTTAAAAAGAAAAGTGTTAGAACAGGAAAGGGACATTGAATTTCTTAGGGGTAAAATAGAAAAATTTAAGTTTAATTCAGATAAAGTTAACGAAAAGCGTTCACCGCGTCCAAAGTGTGACAAATGTGGTAAATTAGGTCACGTTCAAGAACAGTGTTGGAAAAAGGGTTTTCAAAAAAGAGATGCGTACGGTATAAAATGTAGGAAAATTTATACCAGTCCTGGAACTAGGTATCACCAGGGTGAAAGACACAGAGGGCAAATGTCTGCAAATGAGTGGAAGTATAAAAAGCAAGGAACGCAAAATTATAAAAATAAGGAGTCATATAAATCTTTGCAAAATTCCAAAAATCATTCTTCTGGGAATCAGAGTAGATATCCCATGCACAATTATAATAATAGAAAAACTTTTGATAGGCAAACATCACATTTTGAGGAAAATAATATTTGTCATAATATTACAAATTCTTTGTCATCTTCTTCTATTATAAAAGGAAAATTAGTGAGCAGTGAAGTGTCAATATTGATTGATACGGGTAGTTCAATTAATTTAGTGTATGAGGAAGCTTTAAATACTGTACCCATTGCACATATGTTGCTAACATACAAACCAACAATTTTGCGTAGCTTTAGTTCACAAGATACTAAAGTTGAATGTTTAGCCACTATTTCACTAAATTTGGGAAAAGAAAGATTCCCTACCGAATTTTTTGTGTTAAAATCACCAGCTCCTATTTCATATAATGTAATCCTTGGTAACAAGTTTTTACATAAACATAATGCTATTATAGATTATAATCACTTCTGTTTTAAGTTTTCAAACTCTTCCATTCCTTTTGTTGGTTATCAATGTACGAATAATTTACTTTCGATTTCAAATCATGAACCGGCAAATGAGTCGGAAATTGCAGACTCAAACCTAAGTAGTGTCGCAAAGCGTATTGCTGTGCCTGACTCGCAGATGAGTAGTGGAAAAAATGTTCGTGTGGTAGAGGACTGTAAACCGAAAGAGTTCCATACGAATGCATGTGCCAAATGCAAAGCAGATCTGGCACCGGTAGTGAATGAGTCTCAGGTCATTCGGGAAGAGTATGTGAGCAGAAATTTTTCGGAAAATAATGTAGTGCCACATTTGGGTAGTGAAGAGGTACATATTAACGATTTGGAAAATGGAAGCAAATCTTTTAGAGATTTGGTAGTAAATGCACAGAATGTTACTTTGCATATGGGGGAAAAGCAAAATCATGTTAGAGGTGGTACTGAAGAAGTGGCACAGCATAAGAACTTAAACATTAAAACTGTTAATAACTTATGTAGAGTAAAAGAAACTCTAAATACAAAAATTAAAGAGCCAATTATTGTGAAAAATTCACAAAAATGTATAATTCCTCCTTTATCTGAATCATTTATTAAAATCAAACTTTCAGAAGGGTTTCCGGAAAATTCCACCTTGCTTCTGGAATCAGAGAAAAATGACCACATCTTCATTGCTAGAGCTGTATATAGAGCTCCTAAGGATGGAATTATTTGGGTTCGTGTTGCTAACCCAGAGGAAAAACCTTATCATTTGAATAAGGGTAGAAAAGTGGCTCATGTTCAGGAAATTCAGGTGTCTGAGGAGGTTGAAGTTAATGTAGTGAGTGAGGGAGAGTTGGACTCCAGTGAACCTTTGGAGCCTTTTGAAAGTTGGGGAGGAGATTTTGACCTGAGTCATCTCCAAAAAGATCAAAAACATAAATTATCAACTTTGTTGAATAAATATAGACAAGTTTTTGCAAAGAATGTTGCTGAGTTGTCTGGTTGTAAAACCATATTACATGAGATAAATTTGGAAACATCTGTTCCTGTTTATCAGAAACCATACAAAGTTCCACATCATTTACAAGGGGAACTCAATAGACAAGTCACAGAATTATTAGAAGCTAAAATAATTAAACCTAGTTTTTCACCTTACAATACGCCAGTACTGTTTGTAAGGAAACCGGATGGTTCTTATAGATTATGTTGTGATTTTCGCAAGTTAAACAAACTTACTATTACAGAAAATTTTCCAATTCCTAACATTAGTGAATTGATTGATAATTTAGCAGGTGCTACATTTTTCTCAACTTTGGACTTAACTTCAGGATTCTACCAATTGCATTTGAATCCACAGGATTCACACAAAACAGCTTTTTCCACGCCCACCGGTCACTACGAATGGTGTAGGACCCCTTTTGGTCTAAAAAACGCACCAGCGTCTTTTCAGAGATTAATGTCTCTTGTACTGGCAGGGTTATCAGGAATATACATAGATGATGTTATCATCTCATCAAAAACTTTTGAAGAACACATGATGAAATTAGAAGAAGTTTTTATTAAATTATCTCAACATGGTCTTAGGTTAAAGCCATCAAAATGCTTCTTTTTCAGAAAGACAATAAAGTACTTAGGTTTCAGAGTGTCTGAGGGAAAAGTTCAGCCAGACCCTCATAACATTGATTTAGTGCAAAAATTTAAAGTACCCACCTGTGTCAAGAATATCAGACAATTTTTGGGTTTGACAGGCTTTTATAGGAAGTTTGTACCAGATTATGCAAAGATTACTCTTCCACTAACTAATCTTTTAAAATCAAAGCAGAAAAAGTTTGTGTGGAGTCAGGAGGCTCAGGAAGCTTTTGAAATACTTAAGAACAAGCTTATTCAAGAACCAATTTTAAAATTACCAAATTTTAATTTGCCCTTTACTTTGCATACAGATGCCTCTAATTACGCTTTGGGATCAGTTCTTTCGCAATTGGATGAAAATGGGTTATCTCACCCAGTTTCCTTTGCTAGTCGAAAATTACAAGGTGCTGAAGTGAATTACAGTGTAGTCGAGAAAGAAGCTTTGGCTGTGGTTTGGGCTACCCAGCAATTTAAGCACTATCTCTTAGGCAAACATTTCAAAATTTACTGTGATCAAGCATCCTTATCGTTCATTTTCAAATTAAGAGATCCTACTTCGCGCATAGCTCGCTGGATCGTTTCATTGCAGGCTTTTGATTATGAAATCATTCATAAACCGGGGAAACATAATGTTGTAGCTGACTATTTTTCGAGATGTATTGATGAGTCTTCTTCAAAGAAATCTCAAAACACTCAGAAACAAACTGTTCCTAAAAGTATTGTAGAATCTGTCCCTACGAAAATTTCTGGAAGAGTAGTGGTACAGAATAATGATAGTAGTGAAAACATAAATGCAATCGTTGAAAATTCTCAAGATCAAGTACAGACTACTGTGGAAGCTTCTCTGGTAACTAGGATAGCTATTGGTCAATTGAAAGATCCTAGATGTATAAAAATCAAAAATCTTCTGGAAAAAGGTGTAAAACCATACCCACAAAAACTTTCATTTTTCATGAAAAATGGTATGTTACATTGCATACACAAAAATCCAAAGCAGAGACAGCAATATAATGAGAGAGTAGTTATTCCTCAAGACTTAGTCTCAGAAATTCTATGGCTTTGCCATGATTCTCCTGTTGCTGCACATTGTGGTTTTCAAAGAACTCTGGCAAAAATTTCAGTTAACTATTATTGGCCAGACATGCATGCTCAGACTGAAAATTATGTGAAGTCGTGCACAACTTGTGTAAAAAACAGAGGTTTTCGTAACAACAAGGCTCCAATACAGAAATTTCCTATTACAACTTATCCTTTTGAACGTGTGGCTATGGATGTAGTCGGCCCACTACCTATCTCGAATTCTGGGATGAAGTACATTCTTGTCATTACAGATTACTTCACTAGATGGCCAGAGGCTTATCCACTTGCTACAGTTAAAACTGAGGATATTCTCGCTTGTTTAGAGAGATTTATAAGTATTCATGGAATTCCTGCTCACTTAATTACGGATCAAGGTAGTAACTTCATTTCTGAAGCTGCCAACAATCTATACAAGAAATTAGGCATAAAAAAACATAATACTTCAGCGTACCATCCCCAGTCAGACGGGCTAGTCGAAAGACTGAACGGTACGTTAGTTAGATCCTTAAAGAATCTGGTCTATTCTGATAAGGGCGATTGGGATCGAATGATTCAATTTGCTTTAATGGCTCATAGAACGTCAGTCCATGCCTCAACAGGCGAGTCCCCAGCACATCTTGTCTTTGGTCGAGACCCTGTGCTACCTGATGCTCTTTTAACAGGTGTAAAATATCCAGTTTACAAATCTACTCATGATTATTCAGATGACTTACAGGTTCGCTTAAAAAAGACCTTTGTAACTGTTAAGAAAAACCTTGAGGAAGCTCAGGAATCACAACAACTTCAACAACATAAATCTGCTAAAATGCCTAAGATTAAAGTTGGTGACTTGGTCTATCTTTACACACCTCATATTCGGCCAGGCCAATCAAAAAAACTCAGTTCTTTAAATCATGGTCCTTTTGAAGTTATCAAGCAAACAACTGAAGTTAACTTTGTCATTCAACACAAAAACAATCCATGTAATCAGCAATTGGTCCACGTTAATAGATTAACTCCTTTACCTCCTAGACGTAGTGAATTGATTTCTAGCACATATAATGATAACATTGATAATTCTTCAACTCAAGAAACAAGACAATTTAAAAGTAGATATTTTCTAAACCATCAAAATAGGGTTAAAACTCAAAATGTTCCTAATTCACACAAGTATGACTTGCGCCCAAGAGGCCAATTTATTCATTAAAGTTACTTGTCAATTAAGGCAATATGTCAAGAGAGCAATTGGCTCAAAAAGTAAAGTAAAATGTTTAGATTATGAAATTCTCACATTTTCAAAAAAAAAAAAAAAAGACTGATATTGTTGTGAGATGGACAATTGTGTTTCATAATATTATATTTTCAATTGTTTCACAAAATGTTTTGCAAAACTGTATGCTATGTTAAAATGGATCCGATATTTCTGAACTTCTGTGTAATTTGCTTTATGTGTCAGTCAGCTGAATGTTCTGTACTGCAAGTTCTGTGCCAGTGCAGCTTTCTGAATGTGAGTGCCATGTTAATCAGGTTGAAGTAGTGTTTTAAAATTCTAAATACTTAAATAATAATTTTTTTTTGCTTTACTTTAATGATAAGCAGTAATGTTTTAAAGTAATTTTAAGATAATTAAGTACTTGATGGATTAGAGTTTTGGTAAGGATTTTTAAGGATAACTGATAATTTTTATCTCTGTTTTATTTTATGAATGTGTGAATGATTTTTTTTTAAAATTTAAAGGTCTAGTAAATTTTAGAAATTTTTTTTTGTCATTTGGTGTTTGTTGACTTATTGGTTGGGGGTACCGCCACCTCTAGGTTTGCAACTTTCTAATGGACTTGTTTCTTGCCTGGGTGCCTGATCAACATTCTTGGTTTGAAAATTTGTCTCATTTTCTAAATTAGTAATTTTTTTAAATGTCTTTTAAAGTAATTTGTTGGCAAGGTTGGATAATAGTTAATAAATTGATTTCTGTGAAAAGTAAATTTATAGAATTTTAATTGTAAAATTTTTGAAGAAAGAAAACTTTTTGTTTAGTTAAACTTTTTGTGAGTTGAGTAAATTAAATTTTCATGTCTCTGTGGTACTCACCAGAAAATGTATTAGTGTTTAAATTTTAAAAGGGGCAATTTCATCATTTGTGTCTTGTTAATTTGGTGTTGTCTTGTAAAGGTCTATGCTTGTATTGAGACTTATTTTTTTTGACTCACGAGTCAAACTTTAGGCCACTCTTGGATTTTGGTTATTATGCTGGTCATGATCTTGTTTGTTTTTGTTTTTTTTTCTTTGATGTACATGTACATCGCTCAAAATTTACACTAAATTCCTCTCAATGGAACATATGTCATTGGGAACTTAATGCAGGTATTTTCCTAGTATTGTGTGGAAAAATTCCCCGCTTTGCAGGAAATTTTTCTCCCGGGCCCCGAAGGAGTGTGATAAGGCTTTCACACTTCTGTGTTAAAATTGTATATTAAAGTATTGTTTTATTTCTGTGTGATTGAAAGTGTCAATTTCGAAATGTAAATGTCTTTTCTACATGTTTTCAATTACATTGACTTTTAAGGGAAGTGAACTCTAAAATCGCAAAAGTGTTTATGTTCCAGAAAAATAGTAATAGTTTTGTATTTTCGCTTCTCAGTCGCTAGTTGGGAACTTGCAGGTTTTGCGCACGCGCGCGTTTGAAAAAGGATTTTGGAAGCAGTGTGGAAGGAGTCGTGGAAAAATGTAGACGTGTGTGTTTGATTCGCGTATGATCGCGAATTTTAAGAAAAGGTGGATTAATTTTGAAAGTGGAAGGATGTGATTAAAATATGTAACATAGTTCGACAAGTTGTGCGTAGAGTCGTTTGGCTCGGTTCAGAGATGAGTCACTCGTGTTTTTAAATGAATCAGCCTGGTAGTAATGGAATAATGAGTCTTGTGAAAAGAGAAAATGGTTCTTTCACTGGTCGGCTTGAATCGCTAATAGGGCTAGAGGGAAAGCTCATTTTACAGCGATTTGTATTTGCCTGACTCCTCCTTGTGTCCTAAGGTACGAATCAACCAATCTCCGTAACCAACCAAGATGTCGAATTCCGCCAGCATGATGTTGTGTAATCAAGTTTCCCGACCATTATGGATTTTGTTCTGCGCAAGAATCTCGATGAGTTTATGCCGAGAGTCCATCCTGATATCCTTTCCCATGGTACAGAATTGTAAATGTTATATTTAAAAGAGACGAGGTAAAGTTTTATATATATTTAGTCTTCCACCTAACGAATAGAGTGTTAATTGTCAAATCCTCGTGAGTATCAAGTCATTGATGATGTTATATGAAAATGTCGTATATGTTCAAAGTATACAAATGTGATATATAAATGTCAAGTATAATATGAGGAATATTGTGTTTATTTTATGTATCAGAAAATATGTGTATTCTCTTGGTTCCTCTTCCTCCAGGGGTGTTCTTAATGGTCACCCTACCGAGTGTAACTCTGAGTTATTGCGAGAAATGCTTGTACTCCACTGTTTTCGATCAACTGCCTTGTTATTTCATGTTTAATAAATGTGTTTGATTTCAAAACTTTGTCTTCTCTGTCGAGTATACCAAAACGTTCGCGACATTATTAACATATTGATATATTGTTGCGAACGTATAATATTCCCCCCGTCTTGTCTTTCGTCTATATCGCAGACCAGAAGGTAAACGGTGCCATCGCAGTATTTTCTCCAGAAGACAGCGGTACAAACATTCGTTCCCTGCAGTCACTCTAATAGTTGCTAAAATTTCGAGTCAGAAGAAGGGTTGTCGGATTGGACGATTTATCGCCAATTTACTCCTACTTCCGGAATGTTCCAGAAACTCCACGAAATAACGATTAGTCTGGAGATATTAGATGATTCTGGAGATTTCTGCAGGGAGATTTCCAGAAATTTCTATAGAGAGACTATAGAAAGGACTCATCACTCCGTTGGAGTTCAGTTGACACTCTACGAGCTACAGTGAACTGTGACTTTAGTCAATGTTTTGAGAATAGTAGCTGCTGTTTTGTGAAACGACTTTCGTCAACGTTTTGAGAATATTATCGTTTATTTCGTGTAATGAGTGGAGCATTGAAGTGCTGTTGGATTGTAAATTGTTCCTGTTTACTTTGTGCTTGTGAATAAACGTAAGTGATCCAGAAACTTGGATTCTTTCGTACCCACGATTTCAGACGATACGTTTCTCAACAATATTTACAGAACAGGATCGATCTTTACCTTGTACTTTTTCGAAGACTTCGATCGATTAGAAACGTCATTTTCCCACTACTGTATGGCTGGCTACCTACAAGCTGGCCCTCGAGTTTGGGAGGCTTTAATCTCATGATCAGTTATACTTCTGGATTTCGAAAATATCGTTCAGCTTCCGTTTTCAGATTTGAGGATATGAAAATTACATGAAGCAAGGCTGAATTTTATCTCGGAAATATTTTATTATTACACTGTTTTATTTAGAGTTGGTTTCACTGTTTGGGTCAAATCTTGAAATCTGTTTTTGAGACCCACTTCCACCGAGGCAATTTTTTTGAAATTGTACACACATATATATTTGCCACGGCAATACAATATTTCATTTAATTGGAGTGG
The DNA here is from genome assembly GCA_951213105.1 of Amaurobius ferox. NCBI lineage: Eukaryota > Metazoa > Arthropoda > Arachnida > Araneae > Amaurobiidae > Amaurobius > Amaurobius ferox. The sequence continues at coordinate 6,373,480 of OX578135.1, read as the reverse complement.
ATACCTTTCCCCTCGGAATCATGCCCAGAATGACCCGTAAGAATTTTTGTAGGGTAGTTTTAGAAATTTTCTCTTTTATATGTATATAGAACTGGAGCCGCATATTGGACGTTTATATCAGTGGTCCGCAGCCTTTTATCTTCCACGGCACGTTTTCTCGACCATTTCGTGGCACAACACAAGTAAAATACATAAATTACGATAATACGTATATGTTTTTATTAGATAAAACACAATGAAATGCCTCGATGTATGTAGATATTTACTTTTATTTAAGTTTTATATAAAGCAATTTGAATTGAACACCCCAACACAAGAGCAAAAATATATAGTTATAGATCACATGTAAGAAATGTCCTCTTTAAATTTAAATATAAAGTTTGTCGTTTGGTATTTACTTACGCCTATTTAATGAATGTTAATTTAAACGCAATAACTCATTTATTAATGAAATGTATGAGCTTATTGTGATGAACAGATACGTTTCATATTTGGCTCTAAATTAGAAAGGGCTACCAGAAGTTCATGGTCAAGACCCTTTAAACACCGTTTGTCATTTTAAATGAGAACCAGTGTCGAAAAACTCCTTTCGCATAAGTATGTCGGAGAAAAAGGGAGCAAAATTGCAATAGCCTTGTCAGAAATTTGAGGATATTCTTTCGTAACTGAAATCCAGAAATGAGCCAATGGCATTTCACTGAAGGTGACTTTCAGAGTCCCGTCGTTCCTCACTTCTATAAATTCCTCTCAAACTTCAAGGGAAAGTGCTTCTGTTGAATTTTCGGCATCGACTAGAAAAGGATTTCTTATCCAATTGTATTTATTGCTCCGTATTAATTGTGAAAAAATAGTGATTCAATTTCTCTTGCAACACACTTAAATGTTGCTGAGTCAGATCCAGAATTCATTCTTTGTTTAAAAATATGGACTTGTAAGTCCTGTGGAACATTTCTAGAGATCCTTTTTGTAACTCTTTCTGCCAAATGTATATACAAAAGTGAATATACAAAAGTGAGGCCGCATATAGAACTGCTTCCTTCACAGCAAAGATCGTCACATGTGTGACAGTGACGTTGTAGTCACGTGACACCTAGGTCACAATGTGACATCATATTTGTGACTTCTATGCGACGTTACATATTAGTAACTTTGTAACTTCATTGTGACTATATTCTGTGACGTTTCCACAATTTAATTAACACGTAACAATGTGACGACATTACAATGGCAATTACAATGTGACGTCACAAACAAGTTAATATGCGACGTCACAAACGACCATGAAAATGACCAAAATGACTTCGCTGCGACCTCAATATGACATTGCCGAGACATACTGCGACGTCCTGTGACGTCCCAAAGTCACAGTGTGACGTAAATCTTACGTCCCTGTGGAAAAAAAAATGCTGTTAGGGTTATTATAATTATCTTACCACAATGGGATTATGAAAAACGAATGAGATTTTTCTCAGGCTAATTCGCAAGGAAAAAAAGATGTCGGTTCTATTTTTCGAGGATTAGCCCAATTTTAATAGATTAAAATGTTCTACTGACTAAAATCCCGGAGACGCGTATTCGCCCCCCCCCCTCTCCCCCCGGAGACATTTAAAAAAAAAACCTAGTTTCTATTTATGTGACACAGCATTTACATATATTTATATAGGGCAAATAGAAAACTTGAACCACCCATAAAAAAGCATTCGCTTCCCCGGCGAAAAAGTCCTGAAAGAAATACAGGACAACCATCGGTCCTGCCGAATTTAATAAAATAATGTAAAAACGTTTGGTTGAATATCTGACGAAAAGGGATTACAAAATCGCAAAAGACCAAAAAGTATAAAATAAAATATTATAGAAAATCTTAAGTTACACAGTATCAGCAAAATGTCATTTCATATGTACTCCTAATCATTTCATATGTACTTTCATTTCATATGTACTTTCTATGAGTTAATTATATAATATCGCGTGAAAGAAATCAGCAATTCTTGTACAACTCATCTTACAATCACTTGTTTACATTCTGCATACATTAATTAATATTAGGCTTCATTGTAGACAGTTGTGTTCGTTGTGGATTTCTTTTATTTTCTGTACCTTTTGTAAGTAGTGTAATTTTGACCCCTTGTTAGCGGTGTTTCTTGTGATTTATATGGGCTTCTCCTAGGTTTGATCCTTTGGTTTTGTCGGTTTAGGTTTAGATTTGGGATAGATGGTCACCAGTGGGATGTAAAGTTTTTTGGATCATTAGAGGTAATACTGGCTGCTGGGCCGAAGCCCAAACCTCAAGTTTTACTTTTTCTCCCGAAGCCAGAGAGAAATCAATCGTTGTAAAAATAGTCAAAGTTGGAGGATCATTTAAACTCAAAAATATTGTAATTGCGTTGGCGCAGAATAGAGAAGCACAGAAAATACGCAAATATAAAGCGGTTTTAGAATGGATGTAACACTTAATATAAATTTAAAAGAACTTTAAAAATCACAATTTTTACTCTGAGAAAAAAGATGGATGCCCTATTTTATTTTTAAGTGGGTCACGTGATCTTATCCAAGGGTGTCATTATTATTTTAATTTTTATTTAAAAACCTACCAAACCTATTTTGTTGAATTTTTTTTTCTCTTTTATATATATTTTATGGGATCATTTGAATATTTCCTAAAATTTTCGAAACAATATGTGAATTTTAACTTCGTTTAAAAAATGATTGAAAATAGAGGTCCTAATGCATTTCATTTTTTCAACCCGTGTTCAATCCAAAACTAATTGGGTGATATTCATTTACATTCCTATAGGTCCCACAGACCGTCTCAACAACATACTAAAATCTCATTTCGATAAAGTCATTTTTACGGCAGTTATCGTACGAACGAACAAACAGAATAACCCAAGTCATAAACACTTTTCAACTATGTTGTAAAGTGTTAAAAACAAGTGGATGGTTTAAATATATGTGGGATTTGCAAATAAATGTATTAAAACGTGAAAGTATCAGAAATGGCTTCCCTTTAAGTGAGGTAAAATTAAATTGTTAAAATTTTTTAATCCCTAAATATCGGGATTGCAAAAAGATTCGAGAATGCAATTCCTATTTACAACCCAATCCTTTTCTCTCCTACTCCTCCAATTTGCCCAATCCGGAGAGAAACCTCTCGTGTTCGGAAATTCAGTCCCCTTCCCCACTTCCTGAAGCCGGAGAAAGTACGCGTACTCTGTCCAAATCTACTGGCACGCTGCCAAGAGCTTCAGAAAACGAGGCAAAAGAGAGGGAGAAAAAAGTCTTTTCATTTGTATTTCTTCTCTGGCGCGTCACTCTGTACCCCCTCCCCACTCTCTCTTCTCAATTGGAGTCATTTCTGGTTTTTCTTTCGTTTTATCCCTCCGACTTCCCGGTCGTTCTTTTCCTTTTATTTGTTTTTCTCCTGCTTCTCTCGTTGATTACGGTTGTCTCGCTTCTGATATCTTCCTCAAACAGAGAAGACCTTTTTATTCACTTCGTTCGAGAACTCCTTGAACTTGAAAGAAAAGTCGAAGGGCATTGTATAACACAGTCGCCACAAAGAACGGCTTACCCCATAAATTGTTTTCCAAATCGGGACAAAATAGAAATATAAATAAAATTAATTGGAGTGTGGCTCAACCGGATTTTCTCATCCATTTCTATTAGCTTTTATTTTTCTTCAAATTTTACAAGAAAAATTAAAAAAAATCGGTATCGTGGGTCTTATAACGTGTTACCCTTCACTTTAAAGGGCTTGGAAGGATAATTCGATGGATACCATATCTGACAATGGGGTAACTTGCCCCCAAGGTGCTGATGGCGTCACAAACAAAAAAATTGCATGGCGGCTATTTTTCACGACAGTGATTAAAAGTCTCGCGATCATTGAGTCGCCTTTTAAGCATGTCAAATTTTTGCCCGATGCCACCATGTTAAAAAAATATAAAATTTTGAATAAACTTCGAAGTTTCGCAATGCCGGATATATAGTTTCGTGAAAATCCATTAATATGTGCGGCCGCTAGAAATCGCCCACAGACATACAGACAGCTAGACAGACGGACTTTACTCCAAAAATGGCCCAAACATGCTCAGCGGATCTCAACACATATATTGGCATCAGAATTTCGAATTTGAAAATGTTCGCCTTTCTCTATACTATATTGTATAGTGTGAGAAATTAAAAATCAGTCCAGGAAAATAAAATTGAAATTCATGAAAGTCATTAATCAATTGATTTCGATCCTTCGTATACCTATTAGCGCGAACTTTTTGACGGAATGTTTGTCGTTTTTAATTTTTTTCATAAAAGTTTGAACATTCTAGATCTATGTTTATCTCACAGAGCATTAAACTTAATACTGCACCTACATTAGACTTAATACTGCACCTACATTAGACTTAATACTGCACCTACATTAGACTTAATACTGCACCTACATTAGACTTAATACTGCACCTACATTAGACCCAGTGCGATTCACCCATTCCACCTCATTCTTCGGACCTAACTTGATAGAGAACAAACAACACCCTTTCAACGGAGCGGAAGTATCTGACAGAGAAAAATTATACTGCATAACTCGGCTGAAATTGTGGTAGAATGTTTAGACTCCCGAAATTCTTCAAAATTCTAACGTCTACAATTTCTTTTCTTGAAGAGTTAATTTTCATCATTTTCCGAGTGTCACAATGACAATTTTTTAGCAATCACCACTACATCGCACAACTCATTTACGTTCACAATAGCATTTTCAAGTGCTTCGTTTATTACTCTTCCAGCAATACATGGTAATGTATAAGAAAATTATTGCGGAATCATGCCGAAAATCGCAACTCGAGTTTTCGACGGATCTGCACATTTTGAGACCTCTAGAACACGAAAAAATTATTTTTATGATGTCCGTGTCTGTGTGTGCAATATATGTATCCACCCTCACTCAAAAATGAATAGATCTAATTTCATAAAATTGGGTATGTGAGTCACTTATGGGTGCTGATTAGTTTTGGGTACGATTCGGGATAAATTAACTCCCCCCCCCCTTTTTTTTTTGCGAAATGGTCCTTAAAAATTGCGTGCATCCACTCTAACTGAAAAACTAATAGATCTAATTTTACAAAATTTGGCAGATAAGTCACTTGTGGGTTACCCTAGTGCTGATTCGATTTGGGTACGATTCGGTAAAAATAACCTGCCTTTTTTTTGCGAAATGGCCGGCAAAAATCGTCCAAATCTAAAATAAAAACTGCGTATGCTCAGATATATCCATTAAATGCTTGTTTTATACGTAATGCTTAACGATGAAAAGAATAAAACCAACCCCATTACACTAGAAATAGCCGTTCTCGAGATATTTTTGTTTTTTCTCAGTTTCGCTACGCCACATTTGAAAATAAGTCCAGTTATCCAATGAAAACGAAAATCGAATTAAAAGTGCCATTCAGTATCATTTAAAATAATGATGGGTGTCATTTCGTGCCATTAAACTCAATTAAATGAATTATTGAAGAAATAAAGAGATCGTCTGCAGAGAAAGTCATGTGCTGCCTGCATCAGATTTTTTTTCTTCAGCTGTTTCAATGGCAATCACGGTCCCTTAGCAGTGGCGTATTTTCAAATTCAATTTTTTTTGGGGGGGGGGGGAGGAAGGGAGATCAGTTTTTAAATTAAATTTATATCAGTCTCAAGAGGTTAGAGGTCTGTGCGGGGTCGGGTCTGGCCCGTGGACTTAACTTGGCCCGACCTGGCTCACGGGCCGGGCCGGGTCAAAATATATAAAAAGCCTTAAAATAGGTCAAAATTGAAAGAAAAAAAAAAATTGAAACAACATATGAGACAACATGAGCGAATGAAAATCTCCCCGTCCCATATTACGTCATAAAAAATTTGTTTTGTACAAAGAAAGCATTAGAACCGGATACAGAAAAATAATAATTTCAGACTGGAAATTGAAGACTTTTTTATATTCGAGGTCATCCCGAAATCAAAATAGAACATTGCTCTTCGCAACTTTCACCTGCTGATTAGAATCGTTTTACTTTCCGGACCAGTACCGGAAGAATCAGTTATACAAACTATACCTTAGAGCAACAAAAAATATGTTCTGGCCTGGATGTCACAAAATAAATATACAACGCCGATATACCAGATGCCATGTTTCGTAACATCACGTGATCTATGAATGTTGAAGGCCCAGACCACACGACCAACCCAAGGGTTTATGGTAGCAAAGTGTGTGGCCGGCTGATCTATGAATGTAAAAAAGATCTAAAATTAATTTTTTGAATAAATGATCATTCCGCGTTATTATCATGGTACTGGCTGCAATAATTAAACTGAATCGCCAAGAAGTTGACTCTCTTCTGTACTGTGACTGGTGGTGAAAACGTTTTGCTTTAAAACTGAACGCCGATATTTTATTTGTAATTTTAATTTTAACTAGCCGAATACCCGTTGAATATCAACGGTCTCACATAAGCAGCCCCCGATTAAAGCGTTTTTTTTTTAATAATTCGCGTTTCACATTGATTCGGCAAAGCGAATATTTTGGTGAGGGGAACATCCTAAAGAAGAAAATATTGGAAAACTTAAGTGACTCCCTTTCTTCCTTTCGAGTAGATACTCGTGCACCCAATTTGAAATCTCTATTTCATTCTGAAGCATGCAATGTTATCATTCACCTTTCGAACATTTTTATGTGAAATATCCTCTTAAATGAACATTTATGAAAAACTCTATTCGTCTTGGATTTTTTATTAAATGATTATCCTATATACCAAATTTCAAGCCTCTATCAATTTTAAAAGTAGGCGTTTTCATTTATTAGGCAAATCGAACACTTTGAAATGTGACACGCCCTAAAGTAGCAAATATTAGAAATCTGAAATTGCACACTTTTTCCCTTTCGAACGATGTACCCATATATACCAAATTTGAAGTTTTTATCTCATTGCAAAGCATGTTTTTCTATCATTTCACGTTTCGAACGGTTTGGTGCCCGGAACCCCTAAAAATTACAAATAGTCGAAATTTTCTATTGCACACTGTTTTTCTTTTGAACTACCTACCTGTACACCAAATTTCACGTTTTTATTCTATCGCAAAGCATATTTTATCTTTCGTTTTACTTTTCGAACGTTTCGAATGGAGTAGCGTTTCGTTTGAAAAAATCGATTTTTCCAGGGGGGTTTTATGGAACGATCGACCCATGTACCAAATTGCAAGTCTCTATCTACTTGGGAAGTGCTTAAAAGAGGCGTGACAAACAGACAGACGGACACTTGGCTATTAAGATATACTAGCCGAATACCCGTTGAAAATCAACGGTCTAGCAATAAGCACCCCCTGAATATTGCCATTTTTTTAATAATTCGTGTTTAACATTTATTCGGCAAATCGAATATTTCAGTTTGCAGACCCCCCCCCCCCCCCCCCCCCATTCTAAAGAAAATTATATTGGAAAATTTAAATTGAGCACGTCTTCCTTTTGAACTATCTACCAGTACACCAAATTAAAGCCTCTATCTCATCCCGAAGTATACTATTTTATCATCTCCCCTTTCGAACGTTTTTTTTTTTGGAGCACACTCATAAATGAACATTTTTGAAAAACTCTGTTCGTGTTGAGTTTTTTATCAGATGACTGGCCCATATACCAAATATCAATCCTCTATGGCATTTAAAATGAAGCGTGTTTCATTTATTTCGAAAATCAAACATATTGGCGTTCGGCCCCCCCCCCCCCTAAAGTAGCAAATATAGCAAATATGAAATTTGCACACTTTCCTCCTTTCATATAATCTACCAGTACACCAAATTTGATGTCTCTATCCTATTGTCGAGCATGTTTTTCTATCATTTATATTTCGAACGTTTTTCTGTGTTGCACCCCCTTAAATTGATTATTTTTGAAAAACAGTAATAATCTTAGGTTTTTTTTATCAAATGATTAGCCCATATACTGAATTTCAAGCGTCTATCACACTCTAAACAGAGACGTTTTTCAGTTGTTCGTAAAATAGAACATTTTAGGGTGCTGCACCCCTACAATAGCAAATGCTGGAAAACTGAAATTGCACACTTTCTTCCTTTCCAACTATCTACCCGTATACCAAATGTGAAGTCTAACTCACCGCGAAGCATGCTTTTTCCATCATTTCACCCTTCGAATGTTTTTCTGTGGAGTACCCCCCCACCCCCTTAAATATACATTTTTGAAAAACTCCATTTTTCTTGGGTTTTCTATTAAATGTTTCGCCCATATACCAAATATCAAGCTTCTATCACGTTATAAAAGGGGTATTTCTACTTCATTCCGAAAATCGAACATTTTTTGTGCGTGTCGAGAATTATAGAATTATTTTCATTAGATATCAGTGTACTGTAAAGTATAGACTATTTTTGGATTTCCGAATTCTGGTTCTACAGTCATATAAAGATTTGAGTGTAAAATTCCAGATTTAAAAGGAATAAGTGAGTAGCACTCACCTTTGATTTGAAATATCCACCCACAAAAATGCAGAACATCTCCTTCAACTTCAAAAGAATTTATTGTTACCCATCATGGGTAAGAATTGAGATTTTATTAACAAAGGAATAATTAACCGCCCATAGCGGTTCGCAGATAGACTTGACTCTTGTTTTTAACACAGCGCTACACTTACCACATTCTTGAAACGAAACTCAAGTTCAAATGCGCCATCTAATTGTAACAATATGAAAGAATCCTATTAATAACAATAAACGGTGAGTAAAATATAAATGACAGGATTACATAAAATAATACTTAGTGAAAATTAATGAGTATAATTGAAAATAGAAATATAATGTTCTGTAATGCGTCCGCCCGAAACGGTAGTGCTGCCATTTGTGATCGATGTCTACGATCTCAACTCAAAATCGAACATCGCAACACCTCTAAAGTAGAAAGTATTGGAAAACTGAAATTGTACACTTTCTGCCTTCCAAACTATCTACCCGTACACCAAATTTCAAATATCTATCTCATCACGAAGTACGTTTTCATATTAATTTACTTTTCGAACGTTTTCCTCTAGAGCACCCCCTTCAACGAACGTTTTTGAAAAACTATATTCGTCTTGGGTGTTTTCATCAAATGATTAGTCCATATACCTAATTTCAAACCTATATCAAATTTTAAAGGAGCCGTTTCTCGTTTATTCGGTAAATCAAATATTTTGGTGTGCGGCACCCCCTTAAGTAGGAAATATTAGAAATCTGAAATTGCACACTTTCTTCCTTTCGAACGGTTTACTCATACACCAAATTTGAAGTCTTTATTTTATCGTAAAGTATGTTTTCCTATCATTTCACTTTTCGAAAGTTTTGGTGTGGAGCACACCCCTTTAGAGAACGCTTCCGTAAAATTCGATTTTTCCTGGGGGTTTTATTGAATGCTCAACCCGTGTACCAAATTGCAAGTCTCTGTCCATTCGGGAAGTGCCTAAAAAAGGCGTGACAGACAGACAGACAGACGGACACTTGGCAATTAGTATATACACTAGCCGAATACCCGTTGAAAATCAACGGTCTCGCAATAAGCAACCCCTGAATAATGTAAATTTTTTAATAATTCGAGTTTCACATTTATTCGACAAATCGAATATTTTGGTGTGCAGAACCCCCTAAAGAAGAAAATATTGGGAAACTAAATTTGCGCATTTCTTCCTTTCGAATTCCAACCCGTACACCACATTAAAGTCTATCTCATCCCGAGGCACCCCTATATTATTATTTCTCCTTTTGAACTTTTTCTGTGAAGTACTCCCATACATGAACATTTTTGAAAAACTCTCTTTGTCTTGGTTTTTTTATCAGATGATTGGCTCATATACCTAATATCAAGCCTCTGTCACATTTAAAAGGAAGTGTGCCTGATTTATTCCGAAAAGCGAACATATTAGTGTGCGGCACCCCTTAAAGTTGCAAATATTGGAAATCGAAAATTTCACGTTTTCTTCCTTTCAAACTATCTACCAGTACACCAAATTTGAAGTCTCTATCCTATCGAGAAGCATGTTTTTTCTATCACTTCACCTTTCGAACGTTTTTCTGTGTAGCACCCCGTTAATGAACATTTTTGTCAAACTGTATTCATGTTTGGGTTTTTTGTCAAATGGTTAGCCCATATACTAAATTTCAAGCTTCTATTACATTGTAAAGAAGGCGTTTTTCATTTGTTCGTCAAATCGAACATTTTAGTGAGCGCACCCCCTACAATAGCAAATGTTGGAAGACTGAAATTACACACTTTCTCCCTTTTTAACTTTTTACCCGTACACCAAAATTTGAAGTCTCTATCTCATCGTGAAGCATGCTTTTCTAGCATTTCATCTTTCGAATGCTTTTGTGTGGAGTACCCACCCCCTTAACTATACATTTTATAAAAAATCTATTCTTTTTGTGATTTCTATGAGATGATTCGCCCATATACCAAATATAAAGCCTCTATCACGTTTTAAAAGGAGCGTTTCTCCGTTATTCCGAAAATCGAACATTTTGGTGCGCGGCACCCCCTAAAGTAGAAAATATTGGTAAACTGAAATTGTACACTTTCTTCCTTTCAAACTATCTACCCTTACACCAAATTTGATATATCTATCTCATTCCAATGCATGGTTTTTTTATCAATTAACTTTTCGAACGTTTTGCTCTGGAGCACCCCCTTAAACGAACATTTTTGAAGAACCGTATTCGTCTTGGGCGTTTTCGTCAAATTATTAGCCCATATACCAAATTTTAAACCTCTATCAAATTCTAAAGACGCCTTTTCTCATTTATTCGTTAAATCGAACGTTTTGGTGTGCGACACCCCCTTAAGTAGAAAATATTGGAAATCTGAAATTGCACACTTTCTTCGTTTCAAACCATTTACCCATACACCGAATTTGAAGTCTCTATCTCATCGCAAAGCATGCTCTCCTATCATTTCACTTTTCGAACGTTTTGGTGTGCGGCACCCCCTTAAGTAGAAAATATTGGAAATCTGAAATTGCACACTTTCTTCCTTTCGAATGATTTACCTATACACCAAATTTGAAGTCTCTATCTCATCGCAAAGTATGCTTTCCCATCTTTTCACTTTTCGAACGTTTTGGTGTGGGGCACCCCCTCTATAGAACGTTTTCGGAAAATTCGATTTTTCCAGGGGTTTTTATCGAACTACCGAGCCGTGTACCGAATTGCAAGTCTCTATCTATCCGGGAAGTGCCTGAAAAAAGCGTGACAGACAGACAGACAGACAGACGGACACTTGGCAATTAGTATATATAGATAGCCGAATACCTGTTGAAAATCAACGGTCCCACATTAAGCAACCAAACCACCGAAAAAGGCAATTTTTTAAATACTTCGTGTTTCTTATTTATTCGAAAAATTGAACATTTGGTTTTGAGGCACCCCCCAAAAGTTGAAAATATCGGAAAACTGAAATTGCACATGTTCTTCCTTTCGAACTATTTACCCGTACACCGAATTTGAAGTCTGTATCTCATTCCGAAGCATATTTTTTTTTATCAATTCACCTTTTAAACGTTTTCCTCTGGAGCACCCCCTAAAACGAAAATTTTTGGAAAACTATATTCGTTTTAGGTGTTTTCATCAAATGATTAGTCCATATATCAAATTTCAAGCCTCTATCAAATTTTAAAGGGGCCGTTTTTCATTTATTCGGAAAATCGAACATTTTTGTGTGCGGCACCCCCTTAAATGAAAAATATTGGAAATCTGAAATTGTATACTTCTTCCTTCCAAACTATCTACTTGTACACCAAATTTGAAATCTATATCTCATTACGAAGCATGTTTTTTTTTTATCAATTTACCTTTCGAACGTTTCCCTCTATAGAGCACCCCCTTAAACGAACATTTGTGAAAAACTATATTCGTCTTGGGTGTCTTCATCAAATGATTAGTCCATATATCAAATTTCAAGCCTCTATCAAATTTTAAAGGAGCCGTTTCTCGTTTATTCGGAAAATCGAACATTTTGATGTGCGGCACCCGCTTAAGTAGGAAATATTGGAAATCTGAAATTGCACGCTTTCTTCCTTTCGAACGGTTTACCCATATACCATAATTTGAAGTCCCTATCTTATCGCAAAGCATGCTTTCCTATCATTTTACTTTTCAAACGTTTTGGTGTGGAGCATCCCTTTTAAAGAACGTTTTCGAAAAATTCGATTTTTCCAGGGGATTTTATTGAACGATCGAGCCGTATACCAAATTGCAAGTATCTATCTATTCGGGAAGTGCCTAAAAAAAGCGTGACAGACAGACAGACGGATAGACGGACACTTAGCAATTAGTATATACTAGCCGAATACCAGTTGAAAATCCACGTTCTCGCAATAAGCAACCCCTGAATATTGTAATTTTTTAATAATTCGCGTTTCACATTTATTCGACAAATCGAATATTTTAGTGTGCAGAACCCCCTAAAGAAGAAAATATTGGAAAACTCAAATTGCACACCTTTTCTTTTGCGAACTATCTACCAGTACACCTAATTAAAGTATCTATCTCATCCCGAAGCATACTAATTTATCGTCTCCCCTTTCGAACGTTTTTATGTGCAGCACACAAAAAATGAATATTTTTGAGAAACTCTGTTCGCCTTGGGTTTCTTATCAGATGATTGGCCCATATACCAAATATCAAGCCTCTATCACATTTAAAAAGAAGCGTGCCTCATTTATTCGGAAAATCGAACATATTGGTGTGCCGCACCCCCTAAAGTAGCAAATATTGGAAATCTGAAATTGCATACTTTCTTCCTTTCAAATTATCTCCCTGTACACAAAATTTGAGGTCTCTATCCTATCGCAAAACATGTTTTTCTATCATTTCACCTTTTGAACGTTTTTCTGTGTAGCACCCCCTTAAATGAACATTTTTTAAAAACAGTATTCAGCTTTGGTTTTACTTCAAATGATGAGCCCATATACTAAACTTCAAGCCTCTATCACATTGTAAAGGAGGCGTTTTCAATTTTTTCGGCAAATCGAATATTTTAGTGAGTTGCACCCCCTACAATAGCAAATGTTGGAAAACTGAAATTGCACACTTTCTACCCCTACACCAAATTTGAAGTCTTTATCATATCGTGAAGCATGATTTTTCTATCATTTCAACTTTCGGATGTTTTGTACGCAGTACCCACCCCCTTAAATATGCATTTTTGAAAAACTCCACTTTGATTGGGTTTACTATCACATTATTCGCCCATATACCGAATATGAAGTTTCTATCACATATGAAAAGGGGGGGTTTCTTATTTATTCCGAAAATCGAACAGTTTGGTGTGCAGCACCCCCTAAAGTAGAAAATATTGGAAAACTGAAATTGTACACTTTCTTCCTTCCAAACTATCTACCCATACACCAAATTTGAAATCTGTATCTCATCCGTATCTCCGTGTTTTTTTTATTAATTCATCTTTCGAACGTTTTTCTCTGGAGCACCCCTAAAGGAACATTTTAGAAAACTATATTCATTTTGCGTGTTTTTTTCAAATGATTAGCCCATACACCAAATTTCAAGCCTCGATCAAATTTTAAAGTAGCCGTTTCCCATTTATTCGGTAAATCGAACATATTGATGTGGGGCACCCCCTTAAGTAGAAATATTCGAAATCTGAAATTGCACACTTTCTTCCTTTCGAACGGTTTACTCATACACCAAATTTGAAGTGTCTATCGTGTCGCAAAGTATGCTTTCCTATCATTTCACTTTTCGAACGTTTTGGTGTGGGGCACCCCCTCTAGAGAACGTTTTCGAACAATTCGATTTTTCCATTTTTCCAGGGGGTTTTATCGAACGACCGATCCATGTGCCAAATTGCAAGTCTCTATCTATTCGGGAAGTGCCCAAACAAAGCGTGAAAGACAGACAGACAAACCTAAAGAAGAAAATATTAGAAAACTTAAATTACGCACTTCTTCCTTTCAAACTATTTACACCTACACCAAGTCTCTATCTCATTCCGAAGCATACTATTTTATCATTTCCCCTTTAGAACGTTTTTCTGTGGAGCACACCCATAAATGAACATTTTTGAAAAATCCAGTTCGTCTTCGGTTTTCATCAGATGATTGGCCTATGTATCAAATATTAAGCCGTTATCACATTTAAAAGGGAGCGTGTCTCATTTATTCGAAAAATTGAACATATTGGTGTGCGATACCCCCTAAAGTAGTAAATATTGAAAATCTGAAATTGTATGTTTTTTTCCTTTGAAATTGTCTACCCGTACACCAAATTTGAAGCCTCTTAGCCTATCGTGAAGCATGTTTTTTCTATCACTTTACCTTTCGCACATTTCTCTGTGTAGCACCCCCTTAAATGAACATTTTTGAGAAACCGTATTCATCTTGGTTTTTTTTATCAAATTATTAGCTCATATACTAAATTTCAAGCCTTCACCACATTATAAAGGAGGCGTTTTTCACTAGTTCGCCAAATCAAATATTTTAGTGAGCGGCACACCCCTGCAAATGTTGGAAAACTGAAATTGCACACTTTCCTCATTTCCAACTTTTTACCCGTACACCAAATTTGAAGTCTCTATCTCATCGCGAAGTATTCTTTTTCTATCATTTTACCTTTCGAATGTTTTTGTATGGAGTATCCACACCTTTCAATATACATTTTTGAAAAATTTTATTCTTCTTGTGTTTTCTATCAGATGATTCGCCGATATACCATAATATCAAGCCTCTATCACGTTTTAAAACGGGCGTTTCTCCTTTATTCCGAAAATCGAATATTTTGGTGTGCGGCACCCCCTAAAGTAGAAAATATTGGTAAACTGAAATTGTACAATTTCTTCTTTCCAAACTCTCTACCCGTACACTAAATTTGATATCTCTATCTCATCCCGAAACATGTTTTTTCATTAATACACCTTTCGAACGTTTTTCTCTGGAGCATCCCCATTAAACGAACATTTTTTGAAAAACTATGTTCGTCTTGGATGTTTTCGTCAAATAATTAGCCTATACCAAATTCCAAGCCTCTATCAAATTTTAAAGGAGCAGTTTCTTATTTATTCGGTAAATCGAATATTTTGGTGAGTGGCACCTTCTTAAGTAGAAAATATTGAAAATCTGAAATTACACACTTTCTTCCTTTCGAACGATTTACCCATGCATCAAATCTGAAGTCTCTATCTTATCGCAAAGCATGCTTTCCTGTCATTTCACTTTTCGAACGTTTTGGTGTGGAACACCCCCTCTAGAGACATTTTTCGAAAAATTCGTTTTTATCGAACGACTGAGCCGTGTACCAAATTGCAATTCTGTATCTATATATTCAGGAAGTGCCTAAAAAAAGTGTGACAGACAGACGGACACTTGGCAATTATTATATATAGAAGATAGATAAATTATTAGATTTCGAATGTTTCTAAATTATCAAAATTAAATACATTTCTTTATGCCAATTTCTTTACGATAAATGAAACGACATTGAATGAAATTTTTTTTATGCAAACTGTTATAATTTAAAATTAAAATATGGATAAAACGAATTTTTAATTTATGTATATTTCTGTTCTAAACATCTTTCACTTTCACTTTAAAAATTATTTAAATTTTTAAAAATATTTATAACTATATCATAATCGAAGAAAATAATATCTATATATTCGTACATAGAAAACTGAATGGCATTGAAATGTTTTTAAAAACACTTAACAATTGTGGCACATATAGTGTGGCTTGTTTTGTTACCACTCCCAGTGTTGGAGGTCATGACCCCAGGAACCCATCGAATTTTGAAGAAGTGATACGTGGAGAAATAGAAAACAAAATGTCTCTCTGTCCCCACACCCCCGGTCACTGCAGTCAAGAATATTTGGTGCTGATAAGCTTTAAGAGGGGCTTGTTAAAACTCACAAGCACCATTGTTCACCGATAACTTAATGGGTGAATAAAGCATTTTTACTTTCCTAGCAATGCATGGTAATATATAGGGAAATATTGGAATCGTGCCGAAAAAATCTACACGTTCTGGGACCTCTAGAACACGAAAACACCATTTTTAGCGTAACGACTGTGTGTGTATGTATGTGTCTCTCTGTCTGTGCAGATATTGTATCCACTCTAACTGAAAAACTAATTGACTGAATTTCATAAAATTGGGTAGGTAAGTTCCTTATGGGTGACCCTGGTGCTGATTAGATTTTGATACGATTCGGAAAAACGATACTGCCGTTTTTGTGACATGGTCCGTAAAAATCTTTAAATCTAAAAATAAAAGACTACTTATGCTCAAATGCATCCATTAAATGCTTATTTTCGACGTCATTTTGGACGACGAAAAGCATAAGACCAACCCCATTACTCTAGGGCTAGCCGTATTCGAGCTATTTTAGGTTTCTCGCATGTTCGCTACGTTCACTAAGGATACTTACTTATGGTGCTTCATGATGCTTTTACTATGTTCTGGATAAGAATAAAATCGATTGATTAAAGGTTCATTTACACGCCACCTACTGTTTCAGTTTTTTATACTATGTGAAACTTCTAAATAAGTGTTAATCGCTTATCCGAATCTTTTTCTCCTTTTTTTTGCAATACACAGATACTAAATAGATCTGTACTATTTAATAAATTAAAAAGATCAGAAGCATTTCTAATATTTATGTAAAATGTATTTATTATGTTTCTATACCCATTAAAATGCTTTTCAGTTGTGCAAATTTTTAGAAATCCACAAACTTTCCTTTTGAAACCTTTGCTCAAAATAGTTTGAGACTTTTTGGACAGTGTGAGAATAAAAACAGAAAATCATAATTCAACTACTAAAAATCCCTTAAGGTGTTTATAATTTAAGCATAATGCATACTGGAATAATAAATTAAATGTATATATGCCTGAATTAAATATTTGTTTCAAGTGTACACAGAATTTTAAAAGAATTGATTTGGCAATAAATTGAGTTTTATATAAATATTGAAATATAAAAAATTAAATATTAAATTTTAAAAATCTATGTATCATAGAAATTGATACCAAGTATTACAAAAATAAGAAATATATTCATATTCTTTAGTGTTTAATTTTAAAATATAATTTTTCTGTTGAAATAGTTAATTTTTTACTTTATGGAAAGAAAACAGTACTTCATATGAGTTCACCTAATGATCTGTTATTAGTAAAGGCCATTTGCAGATGCACTTTATATATTGTGTTCAATAAACATGACATGACTAACATGCTATGCAGATCCTAAAAGGATTCTCTTAGAAGCAAACACTATTAGTATTTTTTACCCAGTTGCATCATTTAATAATAATATATGTAAGGAAATCTAAATTTGCCAACTGTTTACAGTTTTCACTCTCCCACTCAGTATTGGTTTTTTATTAACTTGCCGTATTTTGATTTGACCATAAAATGTGCATTTTTTAAATTTTCAATGGAAAAATACTTTAAGAAGACATTAAAAAGAAACATTAAAACGGCGTAGCTTCACACAGTGGAATCTAATGAAAGTGGAAATTAAGTCTGCTTTCATTTATGAGGTCATTTTTTTTTCTTGTGTTTTACATTTTTCGTGTTACTCCACTGAGAAAAGGGACTTTAAATTCACAGTTTGTTTAATTGTAGATATTTTAACTATTGTTTCCTGCAAAGCGTAGAGACTTAAATGTGGAAACTTTGGGAGTTTCTAAAAATTTGACAAAATAGTTAGAAGTATGTTTTGTTTTTATCTAACATGTGATTTAGTAATTATGGTTTATTTCGATTGATTTGGAAAGTAACAAATTAAAATGGAGTTTATGCATTAAGTAATTTACAAAAAATGAGCTTAAGTTTTTTAAAGGGCCATTTATCAAATTAAATAGTATTTAAAGATAGTTCCGCACTTTACCAAGAATATTTAATATATTAAGTGAATTACACATTTTAAAAATATGACTTAAAACAGTAAATTACATGTTTTTGAAAAGTGTACTCATAAGATGGAATTCGGTTCAATACAAAATAATTACCAAAAGCAGAATGCAGCACAAATATTTTTGAAGAAAATCTACAAGGGGTCATAGGATTGTTAAACTTTCAAAATATTAGATTTTGCCCCAAAATATATATAAAGACATAAACTTTTCTGAAAATTTAAAAATAATACGCATAAAAAACTTCCTTTAATAACTGAGGTTATAGTCTTAAATTCCTTAGATCATATATGGGAAAATGCATTGAGAAATAATTTTAAAGTCATTTTTCTCAGAATGTAGGATTTTGATCTTAAGCACAAGATAATTTAAACTTCTCAATATTTTTTCATTGAATTTTCAGAATATATATAATGTATGTTACTCTCTATAAAGTGAATTTAAATATTTTCATGTTTTCTAGTTACAAAAAGTTTTCTTAGCAATTTGTCGAAAGTTCGAAAATTGGGTAAAAATTAAGTGCAACATTGCATAAAATAGAAAGTGCATTAAATACAAATTAATTTAGGTTCACAATAAGAAATTGCTCTTCAAGTATAGTGGAATACTGAGAATTTAGTTGTTTTTGGTGTAACATTTTCTGAATAATGTTACGTGCAAGCCGTTGGGCACCAATTTATTGCATGTTCGATAAATATTTCATACTTCTAATTCTCTATAAAATATTTCTTTATATTATGTTTAAAAAAGATGTACATTGAAAGTAAACATAGATTTACCACTGGAAATTAAAAGTATGTTTTTAAAGTGTATACTTTATAAAGCATAAAATATTCAATATAATGATTTTTTTTTTCACTTTTTTAAATTTTAAGAGTCCTTATATGGTCCCTTAACACATTACCACGAATCTTATATTTGGTTGCATTTCTTTTCATTTGCAGACTTCTTATCCAAATAGTGGTGATAGAATTTATAGCATTTTATATAAATGTCTCCACGGTTTGGTGACATTTATTATCAAAAAAAAGAAAAGAAAAATCATTGAGTGGTGATTACAGAACTTTTTTGTGAATTTAATTTTGGAGTATAAATTTAAAGAAAATGCCTTTTTTGCAATATTTTAAAACATCTGAACATTATAATTATTGCCATACATATTCTAAGGCATTTTAGATTCATAATTTATGAATGTCACCTTGTTTTGATGACATTTATTATCCAGATAAATCATTGAGTGAAATGGTGGTTCCACAAATTTTTTTTTTTTAGATTTTTGTGAGTGCAATTTTGGGATATAAATTTAGAAAAAAAATGTCTTTTACGAATATTTTAAAACATTTGAACATTAAAATTAATACCATACATATTCTAAGGTACCCTAGATTCATAATATTATATAGAAACACTTTTAACTCGGGGATGAAAATTTACCAATATAATTAATTGGCAGTCAACATTTTTTAAAAACGAAAATATTTCTAATTCCAAAACGATTCTGACTACATTACATTCTAACAATGTTGAACTGTTTATAGTTATTTTTAAGATTTACTGTTTCGTGCCCAAATTTTTTATAAACTCTATTTAATTTTTTGTACATTTATTTTGCAGGATGTTGCCTGGCAGATGAAATAAGTCTTAGAAGAGAATCAATTTTATATACATATTTCACCTTAAACTAGCTATTATAATTTTGTAATTTAACTATAATTACTAAATATATGCAGAATCTGGTATTGTATCTTGTAATTTTTTAATGTTATTTATGATTATGAAATACAAAATATACTGTAGAGTCATAGCTGGGGATGCTGAAACAATTGTTTACGTATGTAGAAAAACATAAAAATTGGCATGATGAATAATACCCTAAGGATCATTTAAATTATTGGTTTTTTTTCTAATTATACTCTGATTTGATTGATTTTCAGTTTAACTATGTATGTTTGGGTGCTAAATACAAATTCGAAGTAAAGATTAACATTTTGTAATAGGAAGTCCTTAAATATCGGGGTGGCGGCAAAAAATTCAAACTTTGTAATTTGGTTTTGGATTTGATTAATTTTCGGTTTCAACACTCGCAAAAATTATTCTATTTTGTTCAAATTGTCAGAGATGTAGAAATAGTTACTAATTAATAGGGAAAAAAAAGCTGGTCATCCATTTCTGTGTGTGTGGATAATGTAAATAGTTTGACTAGTTGACCCAAGGCAGTCGACGCATTCGCCTAGAATGATACCAAATTAATATAGATTGGAATTTGTGTATGATATGTCAAAATATCTCCAAGGAACAGTTAGCATGTCCAGAATATTCCAAAAGAAGAGATACAGAACAATGTGTATTTTAATTTGCATGATCGATTCTATTTATCATTATTGGCCATATCCTTCAATATCCACACCTTCATCTAGTTTTGCCAATGTTTGATTTGGAAGTTCTTCAAGCTCATGAAATGTGAAAAGGTTTTAATCCAATGATGCATGCGTAAGTACTCTTCCCTATATCTCTTTAGAATATTCTGGACGTCAACTTTTCCTTGGTAATATTCTGACACATCATACACAAATTCCAATTCGTCTTATTCTGGACAGACGGCGATTGCTTGGGTCAACTGGTCTGAAAATTTTTGGCATCATCATGGAAATTGGTCGCAGCTGTTTCCTTAGCAACTATTTCTACAGTTCTGAAAATCTTAAACAAAATATGATAATTATTTCAAATGATAAAAATACGCATAAAACTGAAAATTAAGCAAATCTGACAGTAAATAGCAAAATTGATTTCAAAATGTAAACTTTAATTTATAATTAGTATTTAGCATCTGGAAATACATGTCTATATAAGTGAACAATTGCAGCTGATTGCAGGCATTGGCGTTCATGGACGCCAATGCCTGCAAAGGGGGATCGAACTGTTTGGGATAGGATATCTGAACTACCCGTCTTTTTAAAAGGTTCTTTTTGGGGGATTGACGTTCTCCCACCCGTAAGCAAAAGGTTCAATGCATAATTTTAGGGTTATAACTTGTGATTGCCTTTATATTTAAAAAAAAAAAAAAAAAAAAAAAAAAAAAAAAAAAAAAAAAAAAATTAGTCTCTCAGAAAAACTAATTTAATTAAAAAGGGTTAAATTTAGCATTTATATCAAATTACTTTTTCTCACTAAATCAGCTATTTCAGAAAATTCTAACAATGTTAAGAAAATGCTATAAATATACAGCCTTAAAATATAACTTATTACTTTCCTTATATACATAATGTATTAAGGAAAGTATTGTGACGGGGTCGAAAATTCGAATTCGAGTTTTCGACGGGAGAGCAAGTTTCAAGCATTCCTGATCACGAATCGAACATTTTTGAAGTGATGTCTGTGTGTGAAAGTATGTGTGTGTGTGTGTGTCAGTGAGTCTGTGGAGACGATATCTCACGAACGAATGGACCGATTCGAACGAAATTTGGTACAAAAAATCACAATCCATAAACACTGCAAGCCTATTGTTTTTACACCCAATCGAATGTTCAGAACCAACCTAAATTATCGAGTGAAATTTTGAAAAAATCGTCAAAAAATCAAAACCGCTAATAAAGTTGCGCAGATACACATTTCTTATGTAATTTTTATTAGAAAACGATTGGCATAAATTTTAGAACGCTAACACGAACCGTTCTCGAGATATTGTACATTTTTCAAAAAAATTATCAAAAATTCATATAAAATAAAAAAAAAATTTTCCTATTGAGAAACATGTTCACTTTTCATATGTAATACCATGCCATAAATTGGGTGACATCATTCTCGTTGATCTAGCTCGTTCCATTCATGAAAAAAGATACTTTGAGTAATACGTTTGTATTTGAACGCCAATAGTCATTTATCTGCTGTAAGAATAACTTATTTCTTCGTCCATAACGCTTGACGAGATTTTGGCGACGAATTGATGGAATGTTGCCAATTTGGAGACTTTTTTAAATGTTGCTAAATTAACGAAAAACTCGCCAAATGGATAAAAATGACGCTACATCAATGACGATTCATTGATGGTGACGATATGGAAAATGACGCCTCATTGATGAAAATTCCATATCTTGGAAAGAATAGCATAAAAGTAGCAAATTCATTGCATTATATAAGGAAAGTCATGTGCTGCCCACATCAGATTTTTTAAATTCCAATTCAGCCATTATATTATAAGTTTTAAATACATGAAAATATTTTTAGTTGAAAATAAGATTTTCCTTGTGTCATTTGAACAGTAGTAAAAATCTATATCTGCACTCTGAGATCAAAAATGCAATTTGAAAGTAATTAAATTGTAATTGAAACACCAAGAAAAACATACAACAAATATGGTTAGTACCATACTTTGACCACTGATATTATGCCAATTCTTCAATTTTATTAGCGTAAATATTATTGATTAAAAATTTTTCTAAAATGTTCTGCGCAGAGAAAAGTTTAACATCAAATACGTCAGGATATATTTTCTATTCAATTACCGAAGTAAATTTTAGTAAATTTTTCCTAAAACATTATGTTGGTCATAAAATCATAGGAATAAATATGTCAATCTTCATTTTATGTCAAATCAATTTTGAAATTTAAATCGTCTGTAAAATTATATGTTGTAAACAAAAAAATATGTTGTATTCAAAGTCAACATTTCGAAATTTTTAGTAAAGTTTATAAAAGTGACTGTGAAATTATATGTTGGTCATAAATTCTAAGTCTATCTTGATCTGTCCAAATTTTACAGTCATTTTTGTAAAATTTATTCCTGTGCTCTTCCGAGCAAAGTGTAATTTTACAGAAAAATATACCTGTGATTTTGTAACCAAAATTTAAGTTTACGGGCAATATTCTAAAATTAATCCTAGTGATTTTACGACCAACGTGCAATTTTACAGAAAATTTTCTCGATTTTACGGACAGTATTCTGAAATTTACGACCATGTAAATACGGTCAAAAATAATTTTACGGGCAATTTCCTAAAACTTACAGCCATGATTTTACGGCCAAAAATAATTTTACGGATAATTTCTATAAATTTACGGCCACGTAATTACGAACAAAAATAATTTTACGGACAAATTCCTAAAAATTACGGTCATGATTATACGGCCAAAAATGATTTTACGGATAAATTCTTTAAATTTACGGCCAAAAAATAATTTTACGGACAAGTTCATAAAAATTACGCCCACAAAATTACGGTCATCCAAGTTTTTTTTATGGCCATGTATTTTTACGGACATGGATGTAATTTTACGGACAATGGCTGGATCCCTATTGCCGGAATTTGGCCGTAATCTTACGGAGTTTTTTTTTTTTTTTTGAGTGTGATGACAACAGACAAAATTTAATATAATCATGCGTAAAAGGGGTTATTAACGATCACGAAACGTAATAGTTTCAATCGTTGAAAATCAAAAATAACCGCGATGCAATTCTTGTATTCATGACGTCATTAGCCCCCCCCCCCTTGAGGGGCGTGTTACCCCCCGGGGTGTACATTTTTAAGTATGGAATACATCGAAGGATTTTTTTTCAACCCCCTTAAAGTGAAAGTGACATTCTATAATCGTAATCATTCGTACCAACGATATCGATTTTTAAAAACTTTTCTTGTAAAATTTGAAAAAAAAAAAAAAAAAACTATACTTTAAAATATATTCTGATATGAGAAAGTCGAGAGGAGCCACACACTTCAGTTAATTTTAGTGTTTTCAGAGAAAATGCTATGAAAATAGCGGCTAGTACGAGAGTTTCGCCCTAAAGCAAAACGCAATTGAAAATAATTTAACGATAAGGAAAACTGGAGCAATATACCGACAAATGAGACAAAAATGCAGCATACGTTCTTGGAGTGATGTCTGTCTGTGTACAGGAGAGCGATTGCCCGTCGATTTCCTGTGTACGGGAGAGCGGCCGTACATGGATTTTTACGAAACCTTATATCAGGCTTTATTTGTTGTTGTTGTTGCACAGCGGATACTTTCAGAATGCGGAAGACCTATAAGATGCACTTTGCCGTGGAGAAACAATTTTAAGGGTTTCACAGTATGATATGTTATGGTTCCCGTGTCTGGACTTCCTTTTCAAAGAGACTGTTGACGTAAGATGGAGAATTTTTTTTTCTCAAGGCAATGGACAGACAGGCTTTGGAACTTGTGAACCACCTGAACAACCAGGACATTACAGCTATAATGGATGTTATTTCTGAGACTGAGCGCATGCTGTCGGATCATGTCTGCTGAGATGACACTTCACATTTATTGAAATTTTCGTAACGGGTTTCTTCTATTATATTTTTTTACAATGAGAACGACATCCTTCAAATTTTTTATACAATGAGAACGACATCCTTCAAAATTTTTAGTAACCCCCCTAAGATGCATATAGGGTGATTCAAAACAGATGGGCCAAACTTTACGAGGCATTAAGTAATACACACTAAACCTAGAATTTCTTGTCATAGTTTACCGGGTCGGAAATGAAATGCAAAAGCGCCAGTGGGCGTTTAATGGTGAAATCGATGAGGTGAGGCGAAAACGCAAGAATGACTTAGACTTTATAAAATGACATTTAATAAACAATAATTATAGCATTGGCTCAAAAGGGCAACCGCGTACCTGAATGCACGTCTCACAGCGGCGATGTCTGTCGAACTCTCTCGAACAGATCAGGCATGTCGTGTACTTCGGCAGTAGCGGCCGAAATTCTGCCGACGAGTTCCTCTTCAGATCCAAGGGGAGTGTCATAGACGAGACTCTTGAGATATCGCCACAAAAAGAAGTCAAGGCACGACAGATCGTGCGGCTCCACTGTCTCAAAAGTTGGAGCTGCAAACTGATAAGGCCGTACATTCGGTGTTACGGAAATTTGCATAAGGATTCTTCTTCTTCCCCAGATGAAATTTGCATACGTGGCTTTCTTCCTCTACGAAGAAATTAACAACCAGAATGATGTTTTTAAGTTTGGGGAGCGGTCACTTCCCAACGAGTAAGCGGCGCCTTTGCGTTTCATTTCCGACCCGCGGAACTGGGACTGAAAATGCTTGGTTTGGTGAGCACTACCACCTCGCGAATTTCGGCCCACCTTTTTTTAATCAGCCTGTATAAAAAAAGATAAAGGATGGGAGAGGGGGATGCCCTTGTGGCTCCACTACCATAATAAAAGTGGTCCACCAGCGGGCAAACTACTCCTGACAATCCCTGAGTAGCATTTCGTAAAAGCGAATTTGCAATTTCCCGATCATCCGTAAATTTTACGAAATCATTTCATTGCAAGAAAAAGAAGCATATAACTTTTCCGGCCGTCGCACAATGCGGCGTCACGGCCGAGCCTACGAGAGGCTGACGGCAGAGAGTGCGATTCCCCTCCTCCTTCTGAGGGCCTATTGACCTCGACCACCGTGCGGCGATTCGACGACAGCCGAGCAGTCTGCGCCGGCAGCCGCTGCAAGGTTGGCGGCGCGCGGTGAACCGGTTCCCCGGGCTTTCGCGGCATTTTCTTCTTCCTCTTTCTGCGAATGGGGTTTTCCTGAAATATGCCTATGCCCACACCAGTGCTTCTTCCAGGCATACCTCCGGGGAAGCGAAGTCCTCCCCCCCACCGGAGACGAGTATTCGCCCTCCCGGGGACATTTTATGTTAATCTAGTCTCTATTTATGTGACACAACATTTAGATATATTTATATACAGATATAATACAAAAATAGAAAACTTGGGGGCAAATAGAAAACTTGCCCCCCTAAAATTTCATTCGACTCTCTCGGCTAAAAAGTCCTGAAAGAAACACTGGCCCACACTTATTTTGAGACACTTTTTTTTCTAATTTATTGATTTGGCTGATCTAACTTTTGCTAGTTCCTTCCGCGGAAGGAGGTAGCAGGAGAAAGCGGACAACAAACAGTTGCTTGCTCTCACTGCAGAAGCAAAAATAGAGTATTTCGCCGTTTTCATTAGATATCGGTGAAAATGAGTTCAATTCGAAAATTGGAATCTTTCAACGTTTTCAAACATGATACATAACAGTTAAAAGGACTCCCTAGATATGAAATGGGATAACTCGAGGTAGTCAGAATAGGTCACTAAAAATGGCGCGTTTTTATAGTTTTAGCTGATCCAGGTTCTGTATAGGAGTGGCATCGCCCGCCTATCTACGCGCTGAAATCTTTCAGCATGGTTGACAGCATGCGTCTCTTCGTTGCGTTCAATACATTCACGTCTTGACAAATAAAACAAAAAAGATCAATCATGCATAAAACATGGATTATGAAACAATGAACTTGATTCAAATGATGCCATCGAAATATAAATCGTCTGGATCTCTATGTAAAAGCAGTGAATATTTCATTAATATCACTTTTATTCCAGAGTTAAATCATTTTGCGTGAAAAAAATTCAGCCATTCTTATACAACTCATCTGACAATCGCTTGTTTACATTCTGCAACCATTAAAATGAGGCTTCGTGGTAGAAATAATCAAAGTTCGATGATCTTTTAAACTCAAAAATAGTGTCATTGAGTTGACGCGCAGAATAGTGATGCGCAGAAAATTCGCTGAAAATGAAGCGGTTTCAGGACGGATGACACTCAATATAAATTTAAAAGAACTTCAAAAATCGCGACGTTTACTCTGGGAAAAAAGATGGATGCTTTATTTTATTCTGAAGTGAGTCACGGGATCTCTTCATATTACAGGGATGTCTTTATTATTTAAATTTTTATTTAAAAAATGACCGAACCTATTTTGTTGAATTTTCTTTTATATATTTTATATATGAATATTTCCTAAAATTTTCGAAGCAATGTGTGAATTTTAACTTCGCTTAAAAAATGTTTGAAATATGAGGTCCCATAGGGTTCAACGTATTTCACTTTTTCAACCCGGGTTCCATCCAAAACGAATTGGGTGATAATATTCATTGACATTCCTTTATCTCCCACAGACTGTCTGAGCAACCTACTGAAATTTCATTTAAGTCGTTTTTACGGCAGTGATGGTGCGAACGGACAGAATGAATAAAGGCATAAACACTTTTCAACTTTGTTGTATAGTGTTAAAAATTGTCAGCTTGTGACTGAAATGACTCTACTACATGGAGGAAGTTAAATCTAATTATAAAATCCCAACACCAAGAAGAAATTAGTTTAGAGGAATGAAATTTAGGCAAAGCAATTGTGAAGGTGTCAAATTTGATTAAAGCTTCAAGGTCACAGGTTGAAGTATGCGCGAGAAGAGCCATTTGAAATGGTGGTACATTAATAACCGCTGTAGTCGCCACAATTTTGAATGCAAGCATGCAAACGTGCGTGCATTGTGTCGTACAGGTGCCGTATGTCATTAGTAGGGGAATAGGAAGAGTTCTGCGCCATTCGATGGCGGTGGAACCCTATACTTTAATATGGGGAATCCACCGAAACCCTTCGATGGCTCCAACGGTCCCATGCTTTAACATAGGGATTCTCAGAAGTCGGTGTAAGGCATCACAGTTACGGTCTCATAGAATATACTTGGATAGAAGGATGACGTCACAGAAGAGAGTGGAGTTTAGAACGTATAAAATATTGCTGTTGTTATTTATTTATTTTTTATATTTTCACACTTTTGTAATTCTTTTTTAAAAAAATGTGGTTGTGAAAAAATTAACATTTTGTACAAAATGTTTCAAAACCGTAAAAAAAAAAAAAAAAATGTGGTTTTGGAAAAAATTAACATTTTGTGATTTTTTTCAAAATGTCTGAGAGAGAGAGAGAGAGATTTCTCTATGCGAATTAACATGGGTTTTCGCACTTTTGTAATTTTTTTTACAAAAAAAATGCGTGTTTTTACGAAAATGTTACCAAAAATATGGTTTTGGAAAAAATTAACATTTCGTACAAAATGTTTCAAAAACGCAAAAAAACAACAAAAATGTGTGTTTTTACAAAAATGCAGCTAAAAAGGCGTGTTTTTCAACCATATATTCCATGAATGACTCTATTCGATGATCGACTCTATTCGATGAATGACTCTATTGGAGGGGGTGTGTATCTCAATAATCATAGATACCCGTTTTCAACTATCTAGATGTAGTAATGTCTCTTTAAGAAATTAGATGCTGTTAGAAAAATATATTATTTTCTTAATTGTGGGCCCACTTCCACCCGGTGTATAGGATACATCGCCACAATCTCTATTTTTTTTCCCTTCTTTTTCTTTCTCTCCTTTTTTTATTTTTTTATTTTAAAGTTTCTTTAGGCATAACTTGTAATACAGTCCTCATGTAAATATCTTTTATCAACAATGGGTGACAAAGCCATCTTGTTCTGGCATACAATGAATAGTTTATGATGACTGCTATCAATTCTAATCTATTCTTCCATGGTTGGTCTAACACTCAACAGGCATGGTCTATAATTGTGTTGTTGTTGAGATCCAGACCGTCCGACTTACCAGAAAGGTGTAAGGTAATCGTTTGGACGGCCGGGAAGTGCCATCCAATTTAGATCGGAACCCAGTAGGGGAGGCATCCACAGGGACCGTACCCTCCTTCCCCTACCACCAACCTCTCGGAAAGACTTACGGACCCACATGTTTAACGTGATCGTATTCAGCATGAACACGGCGGCAGTTGTGGCAGCGTGCAAATCCAGCGCGCAAACCACCGGGCAACCGCGCCCGAAATGTGCCAACAGCACTCGGTGTTCCCAGGTGGTCACCCATTCAAGTACTAACCGCGCCCGATGCTGCTTAACTTCGGTGATCTAACGAGAACCGGTATTTTCAGCACGGTCATTGTGTGTAATTTCCCGTGCAACCACATGTGTAGAAACACCTTTAGTTCTTTTCTTTTCTCCAGCAAATGATAGAATAGAGTACATTTTAGGTCTAAGTCCTATAAACTCTTGAATGGGGGTTGAATTCAGTTCATTTTTAAAATATCCAATACGTTTTTTATTGTCTTCACTGAAGAGGAGATGATCCTTGGAATAGTCAGAAAAATCATGCAGGTGTTTATGCTGGTTCATATCTTCATAAATATCAGCAGTTTGGATTTCATAAGCCAATGAATCAGTATCGGTGAAGAGAAGCGAAGCTTTTTCACCATATTGGCTTTTAATATGTTTATAATGAAACTCATACATCAGGAGTTTAGATAACTCCAATATAGCAAAGCCAACGTATATAGGCCGATTCATTAAAATGCAACTTTTTACACGTTCAATATCCACCAGATCTTCACTAAAAATCCTGCTAGCTCTATAAGACGATCTTTTACAAGATCATGCTCAATATTGCAAAGAGCATGCACCTCAGCGCATTAAAATGCCCTCGGAAGATCAAAAATATCTCCAATTCACGAACAAACAGTATTAGCATTCCATATCTTTCATAATATATGCTGACTTTGAAGCTCTGATCGTTAAGGAAGACACTACTAAACCCAGACTAGCAATAATTATCTTATTCTAAATAATAGTAAAGAATTAAAGAATAAATTAACATCTCTTAGAAAAATAATAGGATTTCAAACTTTTGATTTTAAAGATCTTTTCAATAATATTAAGATCTCTGATCTATATGATGTAATTTTAGCTCTTTATAATGCTTATATGTACTAATCTTTCAACTCAAATTAATTTTATAAATTTTCCTAAACTTCTTCACTTTGTTATTTTCAATAATTATATTTTTCAAGGAAATAAATTATGCTTACAAGTCTCAAGAGTTCCACAGGGTGGCTATGCAGTAGCAGTATGTTAGCTAATTTATACCTTATCATTATGAAAAGTCTTTTACTTCAATAGATTATACTTTTTACAGATATGTTGATGATCTGATTTGCTTAGTACATACTGAAAATTATCTCATAGATATAGATTTCTATCCAGACAATTTGGAATTAATTCCTAATGAAGCTAGTATTAGTAATAATATTAATTTTTTGGATTTAAATCTTTTTATTGATCCTTCTAATAGAATTGTTACAAATTTATATGATAAAAAAGACGGTTATAATTTTAATATTAATAAAATCTTACCATTTAATTTCTGTAACTCGATTCAATTGTTTAGAAATATTATACTTAATCAGCTTTTTAGAATTTATAGATTATCTGATAAAAAATTTCATGCTATGCATATAAATAATCTCAAAATTACCAGCAATTTATATAAATATCCTTCTTATTTAGTAAATGGAATTGTTAAAAAATTTAGAATAGCTGGATTTTCATAATTCTTTTCATAGTATCTTATTATTCTATTCATTGTATCTTATATTAGCCAGACATCTCCATTCTCTTGTATTATTATTATTATTACTTTTATTTTTACATTTTCTTCAACGTCAGCCTTAGCCCCATCTTTTAGTAGCTCTTTTTGTAAATTATTACTTTTTCTTTCCTTTTCGCTTTTCTGTTTTTCAATTCTTACGAATGGCAACAGTGGAACATTTTTTTATTTCTTCTTTGTGAATGGCAACACTGGTCTTTTCATTCAGAGTTCCCGGTTTCGACTCGTTTGGACATATGCTGTGCATTTTCCAGGTATTCATGTTTTCTTTTATATTCCTTCTTTATGTATGTCGTCCAAGTAGAAATAGTTTATAGAAATAATCTATCTATTTCTTCAGAAACATACATTTTTTGTGTTTGCTTAGTCAAAATGCTTGGACTTGAGAACGAATTTTGCGAAGTGAACATTTCCATATTTTAGGTTTAGCCCTTTACCACGTGTATAGTGATTTAGCTTGAGTTTTTAAGATTTTCTTTACTCGTCTCCATCCCATTGAATTTTGTTGACTTTCTATAACTTGATTACTAGTGTTTTGTATTTTTTTTCCATTTGATTGATGATTTGCTGTTTTATATTTTATTTTGTGGGTGTTTTAGAAAGTTAGGTTTATCGTGTTGCAGCTTCTTACTTTTCGTTCATTGGATTTTCAAACTACTATTATTATTGAAATCATTTTATTTATTAGCTGCATTTGCACAATAAATTAAATGTATTTTGCATTTTCATTTCATTTACTTAATAACTTTAAATTCTTTATTTAATCATATTTGCATGTATCCTTCATATTTTAGTAAGCTATATATATATATATATATATATATATATATATTTATTTATACGAATTTTAAAATAATCAATGAGTTGAGATCACCGGATTTTACAGTGTTAAATTTATTTGCATAACTTGATGATACAACGTTCTATTCCCTGCTTAGTGATGAAAAAAATTTCCATTTTTACAATTTGTAATATTTACAAATCATGTGGCGTCCCCCCCCCCCCCCCCCAAGATCATCTTGTCTCAATTTGCAACTGTTGAGTTGTTTTATCCGCACAATATGGTCATACAACGGTGTTTAGTGACGAATAAAATCTCACAATTTAATAATTTTAGAAAATCATTGGAGTATTCTTTTTCAAGAATTATGTCGATTTTGGAAGAGTTATCATACAGAGTTTAATAATTTTGTTTTTCCTTCTTACGTTCTCTATTGGAGCATTTATTATAAAAAAAATGACATTGATTATTATTATTGATTATAAATGACTGAAGTATGTTAAACTGGAAATGGATTAAAGTATAATTTACTTTTTCTGTTAATAGAATTTTAACACGAATATTCTGCAACAGATTATTGAAGTCACACGACAATTTGATCTGCACTTCATGAACGTCACCCATTTTGAATATTTCGATAATCCATGGGTCTCATGGAATAAATTTAAATTTATTGAACATTTACAGACCTTAATAATTTATCTGTAGGTATGGAAGAGATGGATACGTAATCATAATTGGAATTAAATAACAATATAGTGTTGAATTCACATATTGTACAAGAAAATTTAAATGACTGTATTTATATGTCTGTGGTGCTGTAATAGGATGGGCATCACTATAGGATGGGCATCACGATCAGGGCATCACTATTGCAGTACCGGCGGTTAGGCTCCGAACGGGTGGTCGCAGGGTGGTGCTGGCAAGTGATGATCGAAGAGTGAAAATTCCACTGGTTGGATTCCTCGGTAGGATCGGATCAGACACAAGTCGACTGTTGGAGATTCCAAAAGGGATCGTAACGCGCCGGCACAACACTTGGATAAGATAGTAGGGTGAGGAATCAAGTGGCTTTGCGTTGTGTAAGAATCATAAGTTGGAAGCTGCAGGAAAGCGGATACATCGGCGTGGAATGATTGCTTAGAGCTGAAGGTAGACGATGTAGAGAATACATTTGTCGAAGACATCTCAAATACAGGTATCGAAACTTACCAATGGTTTATTTGGAAAACGAAACAAATTCTTGGAGGCGAATGTGGCGTTCCGGTATTAAAGAAAGAACTTACGGAAACAATCTTGAATTTAAAAGAACTTGGTTTATTAATTGGTCTTCACGTATTATTATTCCAGGAACATTACATTCAATGAATAGACAGAACTTGACTCGCGAACATAAGTCAAAGATTTTGCCACAAGTTCTCAATAGAACATCGGATGATCGTAATACATTAAATTTTCCTTCTAATCATCTCACCTTCGATAACGCGTCACTCTAATAAAGCATTTTAATGATATTTAATTCAATTTAAAACAAGTTAGATAATTTACAAATAGAATTTTTGATTCAGTTGTCCCGTGGGCAAAGCACGAACTACCCCGACCAAATCATATTGCCAACTGAAACTATTTACCAAAAACAGACATAAGCGTCTTCTGTAACATTACGCACAACCATGACGAAAGAAAATATAACGCCGGCATATTCCCATATAAAAATATTCCGCGGGAAAAGAGGAGGACGTCATAATGTATTAAAGCGCGAGGGGTTATCCTTACAGACCGAACGGCTCCAGGAAGAAGGAGTGAAAGATTTGGCTATTTATCAAAAGGGTATTAATTTATTTTTAAGAACAAAGTTTGAAATCGAAAGTATAATTTGGAATTCGCCGAAACGATAGAACCAAATGGATTTTTGAAACGGTGTTTCCGAAACATGAATTTGGAAAGAATTAATTTAATAAAAGAGGGGGGGGGGGGGGTATTTCGTTACAGTGCTCATGTGCAAGTTGGTATCGTCTTTTTGTACAACGTTTTTATATTAATCTCAAATGATCTGTCCACACTCTACGGTCCTCCAATATTCATTAAATAACTGAATTTGGAAAGAATTAATTTAATAAAAGAGGGGGGGGGGGTATTTCGTTACAGTGCTCATGTGCAAGTTGGTATCGTCTTTTTGTACAACGTTTTTATATTAATCTCAAATGATCTGTCCACACTCTACGGTCCTCCAATATTCATTAAATAACTGAATTTGGAAAGAATTAATTTAATAAAAGAGGGGGGGGGGGTATTTCGTTACAGTGCTCATGTGCAAGTTGGTATCGTCTTTTTGTACAACGTTTTTATATTAATCTCAAATGATCTGTCCACACTCTACGGTCCTCCAATATTCATTAAATAACTGAATTTGGAAAGAATTAATTTAATAAAAGAGGGGGGGGGGGGTATTTCGTTACAGTGCTCATGTGCAAGTTGGTATCGTCTTTTTGTACAACGTTTTTATATTAATCTCAAATGATCTGTCCACACTCTACGGTCCTCCAATATTCATTAAATAACTGAATTTGGAAAGAATTAATTTAATAAAAGAGGGGGGGGGGGTATTTCGTTACAGTGCTCATGTGCAAGTTGGTATCGTCTTTTTGTACAACGTTTTTATATTAATCTCAAATGATCTGTCCACACTCTACGGTCCTCCAATATTCATTAAATAACTGAATTTGGAAAGAATTAATTTAATAAAAGAGGGGGGGGGGGTATTTCGTTACAGTGCTCATGTGCAAGTTGGTATCGTCTTTTTGTACAACGTTTTTATATTAATCTCAAATGATCTGTCCACACTCTACGGTCCTCCAATATTCATTAAATAACTGAATTTGGAAAGAATTAATTTAATAAAAGAGGGGGGGGGGTATTTCGTTACAGTGCTCATGTGCAAGTTGGTATCGTCTTTTTGTACAACGTTTTTATATTAATCTCAAATGATCTGTCCACACTCTACGGTCCTCCAATATTCATTAAATAACTGAATTTGGAAAGAATTAATTTAATAAAAGAGGGGGGGGGGGGGTATTTCGTTACAGTGCTCATGTGCAAGTTGGTATCGTCTTTTTGTACAACGTTTTTATATTAATCTCAAATGATCTGTCCACACTCTACGGTCCTCCAATATTCATTAAATAACTGAATTTGGAAAGAATTAATTTAATAAAAGAGGGGGGGGGGGTATTTCGTTACAGTGCTCATGTGCAAGTTGGTATCGTCTTTTTGTACAACGTTTTTATATTAATCTCAAATGATCTGTCCACACTCTACGGTCCTCCAATATTCATTAAATAACTGAATTTGGAAAGAATTAATTTAATAAAAGAGGGGGGGGGGGGGGTATTTCGTTACAGTGCTCATGTGCAAGTTGGTATCGTCTTTTTGTACAACGTTTTTATATTAATCTCAAATGATCTGTCCACACTCTACGGTCCTCCAATATTCATTAAATAACTGAATTTGGAAAGAATTAATTTAATAAAAGAGGGGGGGGGGGTATTTCGTTACAGTGCTCATGTGCAAGTTGGTATCGTCTTTTTGTACAACGTTTTTATATTAATCTCAAATGATCTGTCCACACTCTACGGTCTTCCAATATTCATTAAATAATTTTTTTTTTTTTTTTTTTACTTTATTGAGTTAAACTGTACATGAGCATCTGATCAATCAAATATTAGGATGAAGTCCATTCATTTCATATTTTGCAGATTAAACAATTCCTCTTTAACAATTTTCATCATAACAATATTAGAGATCGGATGTGGAGTCTTTTGATACCTTTATTTTAAAAGTGGAATATCTCGAAAACGGTTTATGCTAGCGAGCTAAAAAAATGTGCATGGACAGCCTTCTAATAAACAAATAACATAAGAGATCATTATTTACACAACGTCATTGACAGTTCTGATTTTTTTTTTCAAAATTTCATTCGAAAATTGAGGGGGGGGGGTTCCAACATTTCGATTGCATTTAAAATCAATAGGCTTCCAGTATTCACCGATTGCAACACTTTGTTCTCCAGTTCGTACCAAACGCTTCATTTGTTCGTTAGATATAGTCTCCACAAACACACACACACACACACCTTTAAAATGTTCCATTCGAGTTGAGGGATGCTCGAAACGTGCTCTTTCGTCCAAAACACGGATGGGTACCCCGTCCCAATACTTTACTTATACATTGCACTATGCATATAAGGAAAGTAATGATTTTGAATAGATTCACAATTGCCTCCTGTTTCCAATCCGAACAAAATGCTCTCTTTTAATATACAGGGTGATTCAAAATAGATGGGCCAACCGTTACGAGGTGGTGTATTATACACCAAACCAAGCATTTTTCGTCAGAGTTTACCGGTTCGGAAATGAAACGTCAAGGCGTTGCAAGGCGCTTCATGGTGAAACCGATGAGGTAAGACGAAACCCCAAGATTGATTTAGAAGTTATAAAATGACATTTAATAAACAATTGCAATAATGTCTCAAAAGAGCGACCGCCAACCTGAATGCACATCTCGAAAAGGCGATGAAAGGACGATGTTGGTTTATTTTCATATTTTCCTGTTCTATATATTTACACGGGATAATCCAAACCCGATCGAAATTTAATGTATGAAAAGACGGTCTGTTATACTTTTGACGCAAACTTGGGTTGGACTCTTTAATTCTATCCCCTTTCTGCAGAAATGTATTAACATCTTGCTCATCTGATTCCATAAGTATGTCATGTTCTGTTAAACGACTTTCAAATAAATAGAATAATCCAATTTCAAATTTTTGTTTATTTTTGTTGCTTTGAGTAGTACAGCTGAGACGGACAAGAGATCTTTTCTTCCGGCGATTCAATGATCTACAAACTTATTTTTTTCAATCCGGTGAAGTTAGGAAGCCACTGGACCACCCCATAAACAGAAGATCACCTATTTCTGAAAGGAAACAAAACATAAAATACACACAATGTAAATTTAGTATTGAAGCATTTAAAAGTGTACGCATTAAATCCAATAATCTAGAATTAAATTTCTTCCTCGATTGCCGAGAACCACGTGTACCTCCAGGAGTCCATGTTTGGGTCTAGACTCGGAGTTGGATAGATAAGAATTTCGGTACTTGGAAAACATTGACCTCGGCTTTTATACCTTAAATATTGATCTTAGAAATATATAATAAATTACAAAGTTCGTAAAAAAAGATACATAATTTTATGAAATCGATAAAAATATTTGGGGGATTAAATTTGAAGAAATACAAAATTTAAATTTTTGTGCGACATTTCCAATTTTGTGCCAACATTTCCAATGAGTGACACATTTCCAATGAGTGAAATGTGACCTATACACTAATACAATGAGTGAAAATATTTCCAATGAGTGAAATGTGACCCATACACTAATAAGGTGATGTACAAAGTTTCATCATTTTATCATAAAAAGTCCCAGAGATATGTTTAAACAAAGTGGGTGAGGGATTAATCACACATTAAAATGTAAATGTTTACAGCAAGAGTGCAAATGACGCAACGCAGAAATGTATCCTAGGCAAATAATATCTGCCTCTTATATTTAGATTTATTTATAAATTTTCAAAAATATGCTTCTTGAAATATACCTTAAAATTTTACATGATTAGTCACAGAATAAAACTTGGAAATGGCACAATCAAAATGAACATTAAAACAGCTTAGAAATGTATTCATATGCAAATATCTGATCGGTGCGTCACACAATGGCAACAGACGCATCATCACACGAGAAAGCTGTCTCTGCTCTGCCATTGGTCAATCGCCTCGCTTACGCAAGCGTAGCGCGGACAGCCGCGCAGTCTGAGCGACCCTTAAGTATTTCACATTTCCGCTACATTTTGAGAGTGTAGTTAGCCTGTACCGACAGTATGTCGCAATATAGCAACGAAGAAGAACTTTTCGAAATGCTTCTGCTGTACAGTTTATGCAATCGCAATGCTAACGAAACTGCACGGGGATATCAACGTACTTTTCCCAATTCTCGACATCCTTCTGAAAGATTAATTTCCCAATGGGTGCAGCGAGTGCGTGAAAGAGAAAGCGTACATCGTGTAGGTGGACTAGGAAGGCTCAGACTTCACTCAACGGATGTAGAAATTGATATTTTGGCTTACTTTTGTAGTCTGCCACATAGTAGTGTTCGTACCACTGCTTCAGAAATAAACGTACCACGTGCAACAGTGTGGAGAATACTGAGATTGAATAAATGACATCCGTTTAATATTCATGGTGTGCAAGGACAGGAGCGAACAGATCATCAACGTCGTCTAGATTTTTGTAATTGGGCTCTAATAAATCAGGAAGATGCAAATCCCTCTTTCCTGAGAAACGTAATTTGGACTGATGAATGCTATTTTAAACAAGATGGATGTTGAAGACCCAGACCGTCCGACTCGTCCAGGGGACTAAGAGCTACTATTTGGACGGCCGACAAACAAGATGGATGTATAAATCCTCAAAATGAGCACTCCCGGTCTGACACAAATCCATTCGTGGTACGTGATATTCATCATCAGAAGCAATTTTCTGTAAATGTCTGGTGTAGATTTTCAGAAACCGTTTGCTTGGATCCATACTGTATGATGGTACGTTGACGTGTGAGAGATATGTTAATGAGATTCGGAATGTGGCTATTCCTGATTTTATGGATGAACTGCCCCTAACAGTACTTCCCCATGTATGGTGTCAACAGGACGGATCTCCAGCTCACCATACTACAGTTGTGAAACACTGGTTAAATAACGAGTTTCCAGACAAGTGGATTGGCTTGCATGGGCCAGTCGAATTTCCCCTCAGATCGCCTGATTTAACGCCTATGGATTTTTATTTGTGGGGTCGTTTAGGCACAACTGTTTATCTGTCACCTCCTTTAAATAAAGCAGAGTTGCAACAACGCATTCAAGATGGTTGTCGTGACATCATCGAACAAGAACTTGATCGAGTGCACAGACGTGTTATCAGGCGAATGCAGCTCTGTATTGGCATGGATGGAAAATGTTTTGAACAAGCTTTGTAATCTTTGTGTAAAGTTATTTCTACACAGTGTAAATTCTTTTGTACTAAATAAATAGCTAAATTATTATTTATTTATGTAATCATTGTTTTCTTTCGTAATTTGTGTATGACCCTTGAAACGCGACCTGCCTACATGATTTTTTCCCTTTGAAAACCCACGTCGATGCATCGAAAGTGATTTAAGTCAACATTTTTGTCTTTTCATATCTCTGGAACTTTTTATGATTAAATGCTGAAATTTTGTACATCACTTTATTAGTGTATGGGATACATTTTACTCATTGGAAATGTTTTTGTACGAGAGCCGTATAAAAATTTAAATTTTGCATTTCTTAAAACTTATTTCCCTTGAAAATTTTAATCGATTTCATAAAATTCTGTACCCTTTTTACGGAACTTTGTAATTTATTATATAAGATCAATATTTAAGGAATGAAAGCCGAGGTCAATGTTTTTGGGACAACCTGTATATATATATATATATATATATATATATATATATATATATATATATACACACCCGTATTAGTTCTTTGTTAAATCTTTACAATATAAACTTCTAATATTTATTGCTATTTGTGCAGTTTTACGTGTGTTCATAAAGCTGAATTGGTATAAATGGAAATATTTTGGGTCAGTCTCTTGAAATTTGAAGTAAAATCTGAAGTACTTAAGTACTTTTTATCAGTTTTGATAAATATTAACTTACCACGTTCAATGTTTGGACACTCTA
The DNA here is from genome assembly GCA_951213105.1 of Amaurobius ferox. Classification (NCBI taxonomy): domain Eukaryota; kingdom Metazoa; phylum Arthropoda; class Arachnida; order Araneae; family Amaurobiidae; genus Amaurobius; species Amaurobius ferox. The sequence goes on along the minus strand of OX578135.1, from coordinate 6,334,676 downwards.
CACGTCATTCGATATGGGTTGAATTCATTTTAAAAAAATTTCTCTTCAGAGAGTTTGTATAGCATGGAGAATACTTGTTATATTTCCATTACACGATGAGGAGACTGAACAATGGGACATATCGTGCCCATTTCAAGAAGTAGATATGTTCTCATAAGATTATAAAGTTATGGCTGTTTTGAGAGCACAGGACCTGACCAGGAGTCAAGGTTTTATTTATTGTATCCGTATTGCGCGTCCACCGCTGCCAGGATTTACTCCGAATCGGATTCCCAACCACAAGTTATGCTAATAAGTATAAGTGGGCGAGTCAGGGCAGTATAGCATGCGTCAGACACGAAACGTCAGACACGAAATACGTCAGACACGAATATACGTCAGACACGAAATTTATACGTCAGACACGAAATGGAAGAGGGAGTGGAGTGAAATTTAAGGGGACTCACCAAAAGCACTATTAATCGTTAGCACTTAGAAACCATAGTAGTTACTATTTTATATTTCCATTCATATAAATTATTAACAAATAAGTGTATATAAATAGTTGCACACTAACAGCTGATTATTAATATCCATATAGCTATCAATATTAATATACAATAATTCAATTGATTTTAACGTAAGCATTACCTAGTCTTGAAGCTGTTAATAATGTGTAGAAACATTCTGAAAGTTAATACAACTTAATGCTTAGCAAGTTGATGTTCTTACCTATTTATCAGTTTACAATGTATAACGGTGAACATAATACAAAAGTATCCTAAATACTATTGTCATCATTTTAAATTAAATATGTAAATCAATGGATCATCAGTATAATCATATATTCAGTTAAATTAAAAAATCTTGAGTCATTTATACAAATTTACGTACTAGGATTTATTACTACAAAAAAGTGAATATTTTTATCGGGGTGTGCTGAGTATATATCTGGCCCTGGAGCGAGTGCATGGAGCGGAAAGAGTTCCCGATAAAAGCAAGAACGATATACAGCCTACATCAAACACAAATACACAGATTTTCACTCAAAATAAAATCCAATTCAATATAAATGAGCTTACTCTGAACTGTGGCAGAAGGTAACCACCCATCCTCACTTCTGTCGATTCGGATCCGTTCGAACATCTTACGTGCAGCGATGTTGAAATATCAGTCATCTAGGAACATGAAATCCGAAGTTTTATTAAAAATGTCATTAAAAAGCTCACCATATTTTGCATAATTTTATACACAGCGATCCAGAAGTGCCTTAAAATTTGAAAATTCTCTTAAAAAAAAGTATACGTTTTATATATATTCGATTCACTTTCGCTGTTACAAGTTACGGAGATATGAAAGGATTACAGTATATTGATATTGACTCTACAATGTGTAACAACGAATATAATACGAAAGTATCCTAAATACTATTGTCATCATTTTAAATTAAATATGTAAATCAAGGGATTATTAGTATAATCACATATTCAGTTAAATTAAGGCATATTTTTTAATTTTAATGAAGAATTTATTTAAATAATCTTTAAAAGTTCAAATTATAAAATGTACTTTTTTACTTTCCCTGCAATACATGGTAATGTATGGGGAAAGAAATGGAATCATATGCCGAAAATCGCAATTCAAGTTTTCGACGGATCGACACGTTTTGGAACCTCTAGAATACGAAATTGCTAATAAAATAATTAAACCTCTTGAATACGAAATTGTGTGTGTGTGTGTGTGTGTCTGTCTGTGCAATGTATGTATTTCACTCTAACTGAAAAACGAATGGACCCAATTTTATAAAATTGGGTCTGTAAGTCACTTCTGTGTAACTGGTGCTGATTAGTTTTGGGTACGATTCGGGGTAAAAGTCCCCCCCCCCCCCTTTTTTTTTTGCAAAATGGCTCGTAAAAATTGCTTTATCCACCCTAGCTGAAAACTAATAGATCAATTTTACAAAATGGAGTAGATAGTGGGTTATCCTGGTGCTGATAAGATTTTGGTACAACTCTGAAAAAATATCCTGTCTTTTTCTGCGAAATGACCCGCAAAAATTGTCAAAATCTAAAATAAAATACTCCGTTTTCTCAAATATATCCATTAAATGCTTCTTTTATACGTCATTTTTGACGGTGAAAAGAATTAAGTCCAACCCCATTACATTAAAACTAGCCGTTCTCGAGATATTTTAGTTTTTTCGCATTTTCACTACTCCACACACTTTGAAAATAAGTTTAGTTTGAGTAAAAAGTGAATCAAAAATATGAATTCAGTAGAATTTAAAGTAATTATGGCTGTTATTTTGTGTCATTCAACTCAATTTGAATTATTGAAGAAATGTAAAGAATGCGAATGAATCTGCAGGGATAGTCATGTGCTGTCCGCATCAGATTTTTTAAATTTTAATGAAGAGTTTATTTAAATAATTTTTATAATTCAAATTATAAAATGTACTTTTTTCTAATGTATATTGTAAAATGTACTTTTGTAAAATATACTTTTTTCAATTATAAACAGTACTTTGTACAATTTTCAATCCATTGCTTTTCCAAGTTTTGAATCTATAGCAAACAATGGCAGACTGCAATAACATTAAACTTGCCCCATAATAAGAAGACGTGAACCCTGTATTAGGTGGTAGGATACATTTTTAATTAAAAAATCGGCGTTAGTTCTAGTCCGATGGAGCTGAAATGGTTTTGTGTGAATAACAGTTAGTAAAATAAGACTGAACATTTGTAATACTGGGGGAAAAAAAAAAGAACTTCATCTAAAATTTGATTATATACACTCATAGAGCTTTCAAAGAGCTACAGTTTCTTGCTTATTATTTACAGCAATTATTTTTAAATTCAAGATATAGTTTTGTTTTTAAAGTTTGTAATGCTTATAAGAACTTTTTTTTTAATAACTATAAATTTAGGAACTAAATTTTCTCATACATATTTTTGTCGCTTACTATTTATATCTATCTTTTATAGCTTCAAAGATATTTCGAGTAAAAGTATGGAGTGGGGGGGGGGGGACTCTTTCGGATTGATACATTTTAAAAAAGTTATTTTTTTTTTTCAAATAAGTAGAGCTGTATTCAAAATCCAATTGTATAGGGCTTTTAAAGAGTTATAAATTTTTGCTCAAAGATAGCTCTTTTAGGTTTTGAGATATAAGCATTACAAACTTAAGCAATGGAAATTCTCAATCTTTTTTAACTTAATAATAGGATCACTTGAAAACCATAAGAGTTTATTTTAATACAGATTTTATAAAATTCTCTAGTACGCATTTTTGTCGTTTACTATTTGTATCTATCTTTTATAGTTCACTATATATCTTGAGTGAAAGTCAGAAAAAAAAAGAAACTCGTTTGGATAGTTACTTTTTAATTTTTTTTCAAAAATCAAAAGTTCAAAATATTAAAATTATTGAAATTACTTTTATATATTCATAATTTAAACCGTATTTCCGACGTTAAATTCGGGGGTATAAGCGTCCCAAGCGTATTTTTCTTTTTTCGTAATGCTCCGATTTTCTGCCAGAGAAACCCCAACCACATCACGTGACCTTTGCCCTGGCAACAGGGCAATAAACAAAAAATAGCAACCGAGAATGTGGGATAGACAGTTAAAACTTATTTTTGTGTTAATATGGATTTTGCAGTGGCAAAGAGTTATCGAAATAAAATTTCAATCATTAAAGGTATATCCATATATTTTAAATTTCACAAATGGATCAACATCTTCTCGAGCTACATTATTGCCGATGACACCCATGCTTACGTTCAATATGGTTTAGAAACATTTTAAACTTAATTAATACTTTAGGAATAAAAAAGTTATTTTACATTAATAGAATAAATTTGATAAGATGTTCATCACAAATTGAGTTTTCAAGGATATGAAAACTTCAATTTTGAAGTTAGTATTATCATATCCTTCCTTTTAAGAGCTAAAATCCCTTTTTCGATTACCACACCTCGATTACCACAATCACCTCATCACCTCGATTACCACATCCTAAACTGCACAAAAGTTTGGCATATTTATAAATTTGTCCTTAAAATCTCAAGTTTTTCTTACGAAATCAAATGAATCAAGTCCAATCATGACCAGGTGGTCCTGCAAACGCTTTCGAAGCAGACGATAAAGAACGTGTGGAAGTCATATAGGAAAGCTTTATATACATGCATCCAAATGAAAAGAAAATGTAACTCGCACCAAAATATACGAATTTCAGAGAAACTGTATTCAGATTAATTCTGCTCTGAAGAAACCCGCAAAACAAAATGAAAATGTAAAAGAGTGAATCTTCTGCAGAGACTCACTCACCTTCCTCTTCATTTCAAGAGCTTGAATTTTATTTCAATATAAAGAGCACTTCTCTTTATATTATTTAACAGATTTATGTGGCTATATCTACGGCGCATACCGGAATCTTGATTTACTTTTAGTATTTAAATTATTTTTCTCGACTTACTTTTATTATTTCATTGATAAATAAATCAATTAGTAAATTGCATTCTTTTGATAATATCAAACCTCTGCCATGGATTCTCTCCACATTACAAGAGTATGACCCAGACACTTCTAAAAATAACTATACAGATATGCAAAGGATGTGCAATAATTATTTTCAATGTTATTACAATCATATGAAGAGGACAATGCAATTATATTTACATGCGATTAACTTATTTAGCCCTTACAATTTACATGCAATTAGAATTTAATTACCTTAATATAAACTTAAAAATTATACATGTCCAATATTTTCTTAGTCATATCTTAAAAAACTAACTCTAAAGTTAAAAGAATCTATTAGTCTTGTCTTTTACGTCTAGATAACATGACTATCATATATATATGATAGTCATGTTATTAGTACTGAAATAAACAGCATGGACTTTTGAAGTTTTCTGGTAGAAGTATTATACTTCCACCACAAACATTAAAAAATGTCTGCCTTAAGGAGTTTTGCAGAGTCCGCTTCAACGATAAGAGCTATTTCGTCCCTGTAGCTCAACAGTAAAGTTTCGGCTAGCTAGTTCGGAGATTCAGAGTTCGATCCCCGGTTGGGGCAGCAAGGTTATTTACAATGGCGCTCAATAAAATCAACCCTGTAGGTGAGTGCAAAGATGTGTGAGGTCTGAAGACCCCAGACCGTGCGACTCACATATTGGGTTTAGAGTAGCTATCTGCATAGTATTTCATATCTACGATAAAGAAAGATGTCTGAAAGTGTCCCTAGTACGAGTAGCACGGATTCAGTGGATATGAAGCGCCGATTTCAAATTAGGAAGATAAGGATAAAAAATAGCATCAGGAGGCTAACCTGGGATAAAAATAGTAGGAGGTGATCTGTCAGATTGTTAGTGGCACGCTAATCTGACACTAGAAGGTTGTTGAGACCCAGACCATCCGACCTACCAGAAAGGTGTTGAAGACCCAGATCGTCCGACTCGTCCTGAGGACTTGAGCATCTATTTGGACGGCCGGGAGAGGAGTTGGCAGGCGTCCGGCCGATGTCCGGGTGTCCACAACAACCAACACTAAATTTATTGAATCTTTAAAAAAATTTTACAGGAGTGGTTACAAGGATATAAGCTAATAACATAGTTTTGCTAATATGAAAATATATCTGAAGACTTGATTACATTTATACTCTTGTAGACTTGAATACATTTTGTTGACTTATTTACATTATTGAAGACTTGATAGTATATTTACAAATGACATAATGATCTGAGATAATATAAGTATTATGATAGTAGTTGAAAACATTTTGAAGTTGACTATATATTATAAAATGGGGTGCAACAACTAAAGACAACACAACAAAAGCAGACGACACCACCGAGAAAAACAACATATAAAAAAACAACATAAAAAACAACATAAAAAACAAACAAAAAAACAACAAGAAGAGGAGTCACCGACCGAAAAAATTAAAAGCAGAGATCCCCAGGCTGATTATGAAATTTTATTAGAGATTTCTCTCGCTATGAGAACACAGTTTTTTATTTTATTGATTGAAGAAGGGTTAGAGCAGACACTCGAGAACCAGGTCGCCGTATTATGGGGTGAAGGTTTATAAAGGTGAAAAGCTTTGGTAAGGGGGCAAGAAAAAACGTAGTGATCGGCGTCGCCGTACCAGAAAGGTGTAAGGTAACTGTTTGGACGGCCGGGAAGTGCCACCCAATTTGGACCGGAACCCAGTGGGGGAGGCATCCACAGGGACCGTACCCTCCTTCCCCTACCACCAACCTCTCGGAAGGACTTACGGACCCACATGTTTAACGTGATCGTACTCCGCGTGAACACGGCGGCAGTTTTGGCAGTGGTTGGAATCGAACCCGGGCCTACCGAGTTCGATTCCAGCGCGCTAACCAATGGGCTACCGCGCCCCATGACACTAGAAGGTGGAGATGCAGCGTCCACTTCAAAGATAAGAGCTTGCCATTTCGTCCCGGTAGAGCGTCAGTTGGCCAGTTCGAGATCCAAGGTTCGATTCCCGGTTAGGCTCTTTTTACAAGGTGGTTTTTACAAATCAATTTATGGTTATTTGAAATGCTTGTTTAACCTTAGGTTTAAATTCCGCGACTTCCTAAAAATGTTACCAAACTTTGTTTTCCGCTTATGATCGTACTCCGCGTGAACACGGCGGCAGTTTTGGCAGTGGTTGGAATCGAACCCGGGCCTACCGATTTATCCTTTCTACTGCACCATTTCTGTAAAATAAAAAACTTCGTAGAATAAAAATTTTAGGAAAATCTCCACACTTTTGGGTCAATGATCCAATAAATTAAGCGAGATATTTTAACAATTTTATATTCCGATTTGAATAAAATGTCAATATTTTAGCTAAAACATTTTTACACGCAAATATTCTTTGCTCTCAATAGAAAGGAATGACATAAAAACGGGCACACATACCTGGAGATTCACATTCCTTCGAAATGTTGAGGTTTCCCATCCGAAAAACGACTCTGATCCATTTATTTCTTGTATTCCTATATAAGAATTGAGATACACGTTTTATATCTTAAATAACACTGCAACTATACATGAAAATATGACACTGAAGCCACCCGCCGGCCATTCATCTTGCTGCTCTAAGTCCTTGGACGAGCCGAATGGTCTGGGCTTTCGACTGAAGCCACCCGAAAATATATTCTACACATGTTTCAATTTCTTATCAAAATATTAAAACTTATCTTTCGGACGTTAAATTATGCCATCCATTTACAACTAAAACAGTAAACTATAGAAACGCAAATTATAAAAGCCTTGTAAACCTTGTTGTTTTTCAAACGCTTTACAACATAGTTGAAAAGTGTTTATTTATGACTTGGTTCATTCTGCCTGTCTGTTCTTTCGCACGATAACTGACGTAAAACTGACTTTATCAAAATGAAATTTTAGTACGTTGTTGAGACGGTCTGTGGGACCTATGGGAATTTCAATGAATAATATCACACAATTAGTTTTGGATGGAACCGCGGGTTGAAAAAGTGAAATACATTGAACCTTATATGGGACCTTATTTTTAAAGCATGTTTTAAGCAAAGTTAAATTTAACAAATTGCTTCGAAAAAATTAGCCCCTAAAATATATAACAGAAAATTCAGTAAAATAGGTTCGGTAGTTTTTTAAATAAACATTAAAATAATAGTGACACCCATATAATATGAAGAGATCACGTGACCCACTTCAAACTAAAATAGGGCATCCATCTTTTTATACCAGAGTAAAAGTTGTGATTTTTTAAAATTCTTTTAAATTTATATTTAGTGTTGCATCCATTCTCAAACCACTTTATATTTGCGTATTCTCTGTGCATCTCTATTCTGCACCCACGCAATTACAATATTTTTTAGTTTAAATGATTCTCAAACTTTAATTATTTCTGCAACGAAGCCTAATTTTAACGTATGCAGAATGTAAACAAATCAAGCTGTAAAATGAGTCGTATACGAATTGCTGAATTTTCTTGAACGCAAAATCATCTAGTTCTGGAGCCTGGAATATAAGTGATATGAACGAAATATTCATTGATTTTACATAGAGAGGGAGACAATTTTATAGCATTGCATTTTTCGATGGAGTTAAATAATAAATTTACATCCGTGATTTTAAGTTTTTAAGTAAAAAAAAATATTGTAGTACTGTGATCATTTAACAAATATCACCGCTGAATGTACCTCATTTTAGAGATGTTTGAATAAAATTGCATGAAAAAATCTATGAAAAGGAGCATATACTATCTCATGCCTGAAAAACACAAATAATTATTTTAGAACATTAAACCAATTATATTCATAGTATAGAAATAATTTAGGGGAAAATATCTAAGATAAGGAACATATATTATCTCATGCCTGAAAATACAAATAATTAATTTAGAACAATAAATCCATTATATTCATAGTATAGAAATAATTTTGGGAAAAATATCTATGATAAGGAACATATATATTCTAATGCCTGAAAAATACAATTAATTATTTTAGAACATTAATCAATTACATTCATAGTATAGAAATAATTTAGGGGGAAATATCTGTGATAAAAAGCATATATTATCTCATGCCTGAATAATACAAATAATTATATTAGAACATTAAATCAATTACATTCATAGTATAGGAATAATTCAGTAGAAAATATATATGAAAAGGAGCATATATTAATCTCACGCCTAAAAATACAAATTATTATTTTAGAACATTAATCAATTACATTCATAATACACAAATAATAAATAATAATTTATGGGAAAATATCTATGAAAATGAGCATATATTATCTCATGCCTGAAAAATAGAAATAATTTTTTTAGAACATTAAATCAACTGTATTCATAGTATAGAAATCGTAAATATCTATGGTAAGGAACATATATTATCTCATGTCTCAAAAATACAAATAATTATTTTAGAACATTAATCGATTACATTCATAATACACAAATAATAATTTAGTTTAAAATATCTATGAAAAGGAGCATATATTATCTCATGCCTCAAAAATACAAATAATTTTTTTAGAACATTAAATCGATTATATTTATAGTATTGAAATAATTTATGGGAAAATATCTATGATAATAAACATGTATTATCTCATGCCTGAAAAATACAAATAATTATTTTAGAACATTAAATCAATTATATTCATAGTATAGAAATAATTTAGGAGAAAATATCTATAATGAAAATGTATTATCTCATGCCTGAAAAATACAAATAATTGTTTTAGAACATTAAATCAATTTTATTCATAGTATAGAAATAATTTAGGGGAAAATATCTATGTTAAAAAACATATATTATCTCATGCCTGAATAATACAAATAATTATTTTAAAACATTAAATCAATTACATTCATAGTATAGGAATAATTTAGTAGAAAATATCTATGAAAGGGAGCATATATTATCTCATGCCTAAAAGAAAAATTATTATTTTAGAACATTAATCAATTACATTCATAATACACAAATAATAATTTATGGAAAATATCTATGAAATTGAGCATATATTATCTCATGCCTGAAAAATACAAATAATTATTTTAGAGCATTAAATTTATTGTATTCATAGTACAAAAATCATAAATATCTATGAAAAGGAGCATATATTATCTCATGCCTCAAAAATACAAATAATTATTTTAGAACATTAAATCGATTATATTTAAAGTATTGAAACAATTTAGGGGGAAATATCTAGGATAATGAACATGTATTATCTCATGCCTGAAAAATACAAATAATTATTTTGTAACATTAAATCAATTATATTCATAGTATAGAAATAATTAAGGGGTAAATACCTATGAAAAGAAGCATATATTATCTCATGCCTGAAATATACAAATAAATATTTTATAACAATAAATCAATTATATTCATAGCATTAAAATAGTTTAGTGGAAAATATCTATGATAAGGAACATATATTATCTGTTATGCCTGAAAAATACAAATAATTATTTTAGAACATTATTCAATTATATTCATTATACAGAAATATTTTAGGGAAAAATATCTACGATAAGTAACATATATTATCTACTGCCTGAAAAATACAAATAATTATTTTAGAACATTGAATCAATTGTATTAATTGTATATAAATAATGTAGGGGAAAATATCTATGATTAGGAACATATATTATCTTATGCCTGAAAAATACAAATAATTTATTTAGAGCATTAAATCCATTATATTCACAGTATAGAAATAATTTAGGGGAAAATATCTATGATAAGAAATATATATTATCTCTTGCCTGAATAATAAAAATAATTATTTTAGAACATTAATCAATTACATTCATAATACATAAATAATAATTTAGTGGAAAATGTCTATGAAAAGGAGCATATATTATCTCATGCCTGAAAAATACAAATAATTATTTTAGAACAAAAAATCAATTATATTCATAGAATAGAAATAATTTAGGGGAAGATATATATGGTAAGGAACATATATTATCTCATTCCTGAAAAATACAAATGATTATTTTAGAAAATTAATCAATTATATTCATAATACAGAAATAATTTTGGGGAAAATGTCTAAGAGAAGGAGCATATATTATCTCATGCCTGAAAAATACAAATAAATATTTTAGAACAATAAATCAATTATATTCATACCATAGAAAAAGTTTAGGGGAAAATATCTATGATAAGGAACATATATTATCTCATGCCTGAAAAATACAAATAATTATTTTAGAACATTATTCAATTATATTCATAATACAGAAATATTTTAGGGAAAAATATCTATGATAAGTAACATATATTATCTAATGCCTGAAAAATACAAATAATTATTTTAGAACATTAAATCAATAGTATTAATTGTATAGAAATAATGTAGGGTGAAATATCTATGATTAGGAACATATATTATCTCATTCCTGAAAAATACAAATAATTATTTTAGAACATTAAATCACTTATATTCATAGTATAGAAATAATTTATTGAAAAATATCTATGAAAAGGAGTATATATTATCTCATGTCTGAAAAATACAAATAATTATTTTAGAACATTAAATCACTTATATTCATAGTATAGAAATAATTTAGGGAAAAATATCTATGAAAAGGATTATATATTATCTCATGTCTGAAAAATACAAATAATTACTTTAGAACATTCATCAATTACATTCATTATACACAAATAATAGTTAAGGGGGAAATATCTATGAAAAGGAGCATATATTATCTCTCATGCCTGAAAAATACAAATAATTATTTTAGAACATTAATCAATTACATTCATAATACACAAATAATAATTTAGTGGAAAATATTTATGAATAGGGGCATATATTATCTCATGCCTAAAAATACAAGTAATTATTTTAAGAACATTAAATCGATTATATTTAAAGTATTGAAATAATTTTGGGGGAAATATCTATGATAATGAACATGTATTATCTCATGCCTGAAAAATACAAATAATTATTTTAGAACATTAAATCAATTATATTCATAGTATAGAAATAATTTAGGAGAAAATATTTATGATAATGAACATGTATTATCTCATGCCTGAAAAATACAAATAATTATTTTAGAACATTAAAACCATTATATTCATAGTATAGAGATAATTTAGGGGAAGATATCTATGATAAGGAACATATATTATCTCATGCCTGAAAAATACAATTATTTATTTTAGAACATTAATCAATTACATTCATAGTATAGAAATAATTTAGGGGGAAATATCTATGATAAAAGCATATATTATCTCATGCCTGAATAATACAAATAATTATATTAGAACATTAAATCAATTACATTCATAGTATAGGAATAATTTAGTAGAAAATATCTATGAAAAGGAGCATATATTATCTCTTGCCTAAAAATACAAATTATTATTTTAGAACATTAATCAATTACATTCATAATACACAAATAATAATTTATGGGAAAATATCTATGAAAATGAGCATATATTATCTCATGCCTGAAAAATACAAATAATTATTTTAGAGCATTAAATTTATTGTATTCATAGTACAAAAATCATAAAAATCTATGAAAAGGAGCATATATTATCTCATGACTCAAAAATACAAATAATTATTTTAGAACATTAAATCGATTATATTTAAAGTATTGAAACAATTTAGGGGGAAATATCTAGGATAATGAACATGTATTATCTCATGCCTGATAAATACAAATAATTATTTTGTAACATTAAATCAATTATATTCATAGTATAGAAATAATTAAGGGGTAAATACCTATGAAAAGGAGCATATATTATCTCATGCCTGAAATATACAAATAAATATTTTAGAACAATAAATCAATTATATTCATAGAATAGAAATAGTTTAGTGGAAAATATCTATGATAAGGAACATATTTTATCTCTCATGCCTGAAAAATACAAATAATTATTTTAGAACATTATTCAATTATATTCATTATACAGAAATATTTTAGGGAAAAATATCTACGATAAGTAACATATATTATCTACTGCCTGAAAAATACAAATAATTATTTTAGAACATTGAATCAATTGTATTAATTGTATATAAATAATGTAGGGGAAAATATCTATGATTAGGAACATATATTATCTTATGCCTGAAAAATACAAATAATTTATTTAGAGCATTAAATCCATTATATTCACAGTATAGGAATAATTTAGTAGAAAATATCTATGAAAAGGAGCATATATTATCTCTTGCCTAAAAATACAAATTATTATTTTAGAACATTAATCAATTACATTCATAATACACAAATAATAATTTAGTGGAAAATGTCTATGAAAAGGAGCATATATTATCTCATGCCTGAAAAATACAAATAATTATTTTAGAACAAAAAATCAATTATATTCATAGAATAGAAATAATTTAGGGGAAGATATATATGGTAAGGAACATATATTATCTCATGCCTGAAAAATACAAATGATTATTTTAGAAAATTAATCAATTATATTCATAATACAGAAATAATTTTGGGGAAAATGTCTAAGAGAAGGAGCATATATTATCTCAAGCCTGAAAAATACAAATAATTATTTTGGAACATTATTCAATTAAATTCATAATACAGAAATAGTTTATGGGAAAATATCTATGATAAGGAACATATATTATCTCAAGCCTGAAAAATACTAATAATTATTTTAGAACATGAAATCAGTTATATTTTTGGTAAAGAAATAATTCAGGGGAAAATATCTATGATAAGGAACATATATTGTCTTATGCCTGAAAAATACAAATAATTATTTTAGAACATTAAATCAATAGTATTAATTGTATAGAAATAATGTAGGGTGAAATATCTATGATTAGGAACATATATTATCTCATGCCTGAATAATACAAATAATTATTTTAGAACATTAAATCACTTATATTCATAGTATAGAAATAATTTAGTAGAAAATATCTATGAAAAGGAGCATTAATTATCTCATGCCTAAAAATACAATTTAATATTTTGGAACATTAATCAATTACATTCATAATACACAAATAATAAATAATAATTTATGGGAAAATATCTATGAAAATGAGCATATATTATCTCATGCCTGAATAATACAAATAAATATTTTAGAACATTAAATCATTTGTATTCGTAGTATAGAAATAATTTAGGGGAAAATATCTATGAAAAAGAGTATATATTACCTCATGTCTGAAAAATACAAAAAATTATTTTAGAACATTAAATCAATTATATTCATAGTATAGAAATAATTTAGGGGAAAATATCTATGAAAATGAGCATATATTATCTCATGCCTGAAAAATGCAAATAATTATTTTAGAACATTAAATCATTTGTATTCGTAGTATAGAAATAATTTAGGGGAAAATATCTATGAAAAAGAGTATATATTACCTCATGTCTGAAAAATACAAAAAATTATTTTAGAACATTAAATCAATTATATTCATAGTATAGAAATAATTTAGGGGAAAATATCTATGATAATGAACATATATTATCTCATGCCTGAATAATACAAATAATTATTTTAAAACATTAAATCAATTATATTCATAGTATGGAAATAATTTAGGGGAAGATATGTATGTAAGGAACATATATAATCTCTGCCTAAAAAATAAAGAAAGTTATTTTAGAACATTAATCAATTATATTCATAATACAGAAATAATTTTGGGGAAAATGTCTATGAAAAGGAGCACATATTATCTCATATCAGTAAAATACAAATAATTATTTTAGATCATTAATTAGTTACATTCATTATACACAAATAATATTTAGGGGAGAAATATCTATGATAAGGAGCATATATTATCTCATGCCTAAAAATACGAATTAATATTTTAGAACATTAATCAATTACATTCATAATACACAAATAATAATTAATAATTTATGGGAAAATATCTATGAAAAGGAGTATATATTATCTCATGTCTGAAAAATACAAATAATTATTTTATAACATTAAATCAAATATATTCATAGAATAGAAATAATTTATGGGAAAATATATATGATAAGGAACATATATTATCTCTCATGCCTGAAAAATTCAAATAATTATATTAGAACATTATTCAATTATATTCATAATACAGAAGTAATTTAGGGGAAAATATCTATGATAAGGAACATATATTATCTAATGCCTGAAAAATACAAATAATTATTTTAGAACATTAAATCAAATATATTCATAGAATAGAAATAATTTATGGGAAAATATCTATGATAAGGAACATATATTATCTCATGCCTGAAAAATACAAATAATTATTTTAGAACATTAATGAATTACATTCATTATACACAAATAATAATTTAGTGGAAAATATCTATGAATAGGAGCATATATTATCTCATGCCTGAAAAATGCAAATACTTATCTTAGAACATTAAATCAATTGTATTCATAGTATAGAAATAATTTAAGGAAAAATATCTAAGAAAAGGAGTATATATTATCTCATGTCTGAAAAATAAATATAATTATTTTAGAACATTAAATTACTTATATTCATAGTATAGAAATAATTTAGGGGAAAATATCTATGAAAAGGAGTATATATTATCTCATGTCTGAAAAATTTAAATAATTATTTTAGAACATTAAATCAAATATACTCCTAGTATAGAAATAATTTATGGGAAAATATATATGATAAGGAATATATTTTCTCTCATGCCTGAAAAATTCAAATAATTATATTAGAACATTATTCAATTATATTCATAATACAGAAGTAATTTAGGGGAAAATATCTATGATAAGGAACATATATTATCTAATGCCTGAAAAATACAAATAATTATTTAGGAACATTAAATCAATTATATTCATAGTATAGAAATAATTTATGGGAAAATATATATGATAAGGAACATATATTATCTCTCATGCTTGAAAAATACAAAAAGTTATTTTAGAACATTAATCAATTATATTCATAATACAGAAATAATTTTGGGGGAAATATCTATGAAAAGGAGCATATATTATCTCATATCAGTAAAATACATATAAATATTTTAGAACATTAATCAATTATATTCATTATACACAAATAATAGTTAAGGGGGAAATATCGATGAAAAGGATCATATATTATCTCATGCCTGAAAAATACATTTAATTATTTTAGAACATTAATCAATTACATTCATAATACACAAATAATAATTTAGTGGAAAATATCTATGAATAGGAGCATATATTATCTCATGCCTCAAAAATACAAATAATAATTTTAGAACATTAAATCGATTATGTTTAAAGTATTGAAATAATTTAGGGGAAAATATCTATGATAATAAACATGTATTTTCTCATGCCTGAAAAATACAAATAATTATTTTAGAACATTAAATCAATTACATTCATAGTATAGAAATAATTTAGGAGAAAATATCTTTGATAAAAAATATATATTATCTCATGGCTGAAAAATACAAATAATTATTTTAGAACAAAAAATCAATTATATTCATAGTATAGAAATAATTTAGGGGAAGATACATATGGTAAGGAACATATATTATCTCATGCCTGAAAAATACAAATGATTATTTTAGAAAATTAATCAAATATATTCATAATACAGAAATAATTTTGGGGAAAATGTCTATGAGAAGGAGCATATATTATCTCATGCCTGAAAAATACAAATAATTATTTGGGAACATTATTCAATTAAATTCATAATACAGAAATAATTTAAGGGAAAATATCTATGATAAGGAACATATATTATCTCAAGCCTGAAAAATACTAATAATTATTTTAGAACATGAAATCAGTTATATTTTTGGTAAAGAAATAATTTAGGGGAAAATATCTATGATAAGGAACATATATTGTCTTATGCCTGAAAAATACAAATAATTATTTTAGAACATTAATTCAATAACATTCATAGTATAGGAATAATTTATTAGAAAATATCTATGAAGGGGAGCATATATTATCTAATGCCTAAAAGTACAAATTATTATTTTAGAACATTAATCAATTACATTCATAATACACAAATAATAATTTATGGGAAAATATCTATGAAAATGAACATATATTATCTCATGCCTGAAAAATACAAATAATTATTTTAGAACATTAAATCGATTATATTTAAAGTATTGAAAAATTTAGGGGGAAATATCTATGATAATGAACATGTATTATCTCATGCCTGAAAAATACAAATAATTATTTTAGAACATTAAATCAATTACATTCATAATACACAAACAATAATTTAGGGGGAAATATATTTGAAAAGGACCATATATTATCTTATGCCTGAAAAATACAAATTATTATTTTAGAACATTAAATTACTTATATTCATAGTATAGAAATAATTTAGGGAAAAATATCTATGAAAAGGAGTATATATTATATCATGTTTAAAAAATACAAATAATTATTTTAGAACAATAAATCACTTATATTCATAGTTTAGAAATAATTCAGGGAGAAATATCTTTGAAAAGGAGTATATATTATCTCATGCCTGAAAAATCCAAATAATTATTTTAGAACATTAAATTACTTATATTCATAGTATAGAAATAATATAGGGGAAGATATATATGATAAGGAACGAATATATTCTACGATATGATCGATTATATTCTCATGCTTGAAAAATACAAAAAGTTATTTTAGAACATTAATCAATTATATTCATAATACAGAAATAATTTTGGGGAAAATGTCTATGAAAAGGAGCGTATATTATCTCATATCAGTAAAATACAAATAATTATTTTAGAACATTAATCAATTACATTCATTATACACAAATAATAGTTAAGAGGGAAATATCGATGAAAAGGATTATATATTATCTCATGCCTGAAAAATACATTTAATTATTTTAGAACATTAATCAATTACATTCATAATACACAAATAATAATTTAGTGGAAGATATCTATGAATAGGAGCATATATTATCTCATGCCTAAAAATACAAGTAATTATTTAAGAACATAAAATCGATTATATTTAAAGTATTGAAATAATTTTGGGGAAAATATCTATGATAATGAACAGGTATTATTATCCCATGCCTGAAAATACAAATAATTAATTTAGA
Source organism: Amaurobius ferox (assembly GCA_951213105.1). NCBI lineage: Eukaryota > Metazoa > Arthropoda > Arachnida > Araneae > Amaurobiidae > Amaurobius > Amaurobius ferox. Next base: position 6,317,055 of record OX578135.1, on the reverse strand, counting down.
ACAATAAATCCATTATATTCATAATATAGAAATAATTTTGGGAAAAATATCTATGATAAGGAACATATATATTCTCATGCCTGAAAACAACAATTAATTATTTTAGAACATTAATCAATTACATTCATAGTATAGAAATAATTTAGGGGGAAATATCTGTGATAAAAAGCATATATTATCTCATGCCTGAATAATACAAATAATTATATTAGAACATTAAATCAATTACATTCATAGTATAGGAATAATTCAGTAGAAAATATATATGAAAAGGAGCATATATTAATCTCACGCCTAAAAATACAAATTATTATTTTAGAACATTAATCAATTACATTCATAATACACAAATAATAAATAATAATTTATGGGAAAATATCTATGAAAATGAGCATATATTAATCTCATGCCTGAAAAATACAAATAATTTTTTTAGAACATTAAATCAACTGTATTCATAGTATAGAAATCGTAAATATCTATGGTAAGGAACATATATTATCTCATGTCTGAAAAATACAAATAATTATTTTAGAACATTAATCGATTACATTCATAATATACAAATAATAATTTAGTTTAAAATATCTATGAAAAGGAGCATATATTATCTCATGCCTCAAAAATACAAATAATTTTTTTAGAACATTAAATCGATTATATTTATAGTATTGAAATAATTTATGGGAAAATATCTATGATAATAAACATGTATTATCTCATGCCTGAAAAATGCAAATACTTATCTTAGAACATTAAATCAATTGTATTCATAGTATAGAAATAATTTAAGGAAAAATATCTAAGAAAAGGAGTATATATTATCTCATGTCTGAAAAATAAATATAATTATTTTAGAACATTAAATTACTTATATTCATAGTATAGAAATAATTTAGAGGAAAATATCTATGAAAAGGAGTATATATTATCTCATGTCTGAAAAATTTAAATAATTATTTTAGAACATTAAATCAAATATACTCCTAGTATAGAAATAATTTATGGGAAAATATATATGATAAGGAATATATTTTCTCTCATGCCTGAAAAATTCAAATAATTATATTAGAACATTATTCAATTATATTCATAATACAGAAGTAATTTAGGGGAAAATATCTATGATAAGGAACATATATTATCTAATGCCTGAAAAATACAAATAATTATTTAGGAACATTAAATCAATTATATTCATAGTATAGAAATAATTTATGGGAAAATATATATGATAAGGAACATATATTATCTCTCATGCTTGAAAGATACAAAAAGTTATTTTAGAACATTAATCAATTATATTCATAATACAGAAATAATTTTGGGGGAAATATCTATGAAAAGGAGCATATATTATCTCATATCAGTAAAATACATATAAATATTTTAGAACATTAATCAATTATATTCATTATACACAAATAATAGTTAAGGGGGAAATATCGATGAAAAGGATCATATATTATCTCATGCCTGAAAAATACATTTAATTATTTTAGAACATTAATCAATTACATTCATAATACACAAATAATAATTTAGTGGAAAATATCTATGAATAGGAGCATATATTATCTCATGCCTCAAAAATACAAATAATAATTTTAGAACATTAAATCGATTATGTTTAAAGTATTGAAATAATTTAGGGGAAAATATCTATGATAATAAACATGTATTTTCTCATGCCTGAAAAATACAAATAATTATTTTAGAACATTAAATCAATTACATTCATAGTATAGAAATAATTTAGGAGAAAATATCTTTGATAAAAAATATATATTATCTCATGGCTGAAAAATACAAATAATTATTTTAGAACAAAAAATCAATTATATTCATAGTATAGAAATAATTTAGGGGAAGATACATATGGTAAGGAACATATATTATCTCATGCCTGAAAAATACAAATGATTATTTTAGAAAATTAATCAAATATATTCATAATACAGAAATAATTTTGGGGAAAATGTCTATGAGAAGGAGCATATATTATCTCATGCCTGAAAAATACAAATAATTATTTGGGAACATTATTCAATTAAATTCATAATACAGAAATAATTTAAGGGAAAATATCTATGATAAAGAACATATATTATCTCAAGCCTGAAAAATACTAATAATTATTTTAGAACATGAAATCAGTTATATTTTTGGTAAAGAAATAATTTAGGGGAAAATATCTATGATAAGGAATATATATTGTCTTATGCCTGAAAAATACAAATAATTATTTTAGAACATTAATTCAATAACATTCATAGTATAGGAATAATTTATTAGAAAATATCTATGAAGGGGAGCATATATTATCTAATGCCTAAAAGTACAAATTATTATTTTAGAACATTAATCAATTACATTCATAATACACAAATAATAATTTATGGGAAAATATCTATGAAAATGAACATATATTATCTCATGCCTGAAAAATACAAATAATTATTTTAGAACATTAAATCGATTATATTTAAAGTATTGAAAAATTTAGGGGGAAATATCTATGATAATGAACATGTATTATCTCATGCCTGAAAAATACAAATAATTATTTTAGAACATGAAATCAATTATATTCATAGTATAGAAATAATTTAGGGGAAAATATCTATGATAAGAAACATATATTATCTCATGCCTGAAAAATGCAAATAATTATTTTAGAACATTAAATCAATTACATTCATAATACACAAACAATAATTTAGGGGGAAATATATTTGAAAAGGACCATATATTATCTTATGCCTGAAAAATACAAATTATTATTTTAGAACATTAAATTACTTATATTCATAGTATAGAAATAATTTAGGGAAAAATATCTATGAAAAGGAGTATATATAATATCATGTTTAAAAAATACAAATAATTATTTTAGAACAATAAATCACTTATATTCATAGTTTAGAAATAATTCAGGGAGAAATATCTTTGAAAAGGAGTATATATTATCTCATGCCTGAAAAATCCAAATAATTATTTTAGAACATTAAATTACTTATATTCATAGTATAGAAATAATATAGGGGAAGATATATATGATAAGGAACGAATATATTCTACGATATGATCGATTATATTCTCATGCTTGAAAAATACAAAAAGTTATTTTAGAACTTTAATCAATTATATTCATAATACAGAAATAATTTTGGGGAAAATGTCTATGAAAAGGAGCGTATATTATCTCATATCAGTAAAATACAAATAATTATTTTAGAACATTAATCAATTACATTCATTATACACAAATAATAGTTAAGAGGGAAATATCGATGAAAAGGATTATATATTATCTCATGCCTGAAAAATACATTTAATTATTTTAGAAAATTAATCAATTACATTCATAATACACAAATAATAATTTAGTGGAAGATATCTATGAATAGGAGCATATATTATCTCATGCCTAAAAATACAAGTAATTATTTAAGAACATAAAATCGATTATATTTAAAGTATTGAAATAATTTTGGGGAAAATATCTATGATAATGAACAGGTATTATTATCCCATGCCTGAAAATACAAATAATTAATTTAGAACAATAAATCCATTATATTCATAGTATAGAAATAATTTTGGGAAAAATATCTATGATAAGGAACATATATATTCTCATGCCTGAAAAATACAATTAATTATTTTAGAACATTAATCAATTACATTCATAGTATAGAAATAATTTAGGGGGAAATATCTGTGATAAAAAGCATATATTATCTCATGCCTGAATAATACAAATAATTATATTAGAACATTAAATCAATTACATTCATAGTATAGGAATAATTCAGTAGAAAATATATATGAAAAGGAGCATATATTAATCTCACGCCTAAAAATACAAATTATTATTTTAGAACATTAATCAATTACATTCATAATACACAAATAATAAATAATAATTTATGGGAAAATATCTATGAAAATGAGCATATATTAATCTCATGCCTGAAAAATACAAATAATTTTTTTAGAACATTAAATCAACTGTATTCATAGTATAGAAATCGTAAATATCTATGGTAAGGAACATATATTATCTCATGTCTGAAAAATACAAATAATTATTTTAGAACATTAATCGATTACATTCATAATATACAAATAATAATTTAGTTTAAAATATCTATGAAAAGGAGCATATATTATCTCATGCCTCAAAAATACAAATAATTTTTTTAGAACATTAAATCGATTATATTTATAGTATTGAAATAATTTATGGGAAAATATCTATGATAATAAACATGTATTATCTCATGCCTGAAAAATACAAATAATTATTTTAGAACATTAAATCAATTATATTCATAGTATTGAAATAATTTAGGAGAAAATATCTATAATGAAAATGTATTATCTCATGCCTGAAAAATACAAATAATTGTTTTAGAACATTAAATCAATTATATTCATAGTATAGAAATAATTTAGGGGAAAATATCTATGCTAAAAAACATATATTATCTCATGCCTAAAAATAAAAATTATTATTTTAGAACATTAATCAATTACATTCATAATACACAAATAATAGTTTATGGAAAATATCTATGAAATTGAGCATATATTATCTCATGCCTCAAAAATACAAATAATTATTTTAGAGCATTAAATTTATTGTATTCATGGTACAAAAATCATAAATATCTATGAAAAGGAGCATATATTATCTCATGCCTCAAAAATACAAATAATTATTTTAGAACATTAAATCGATTATATTTAAAGTATTGAAACAATTTAGGGGGAAATATCTAGGATAATGAACATGTATTATCTCATGCCTGAAAAATACAAATAATTATTTTGTAACATTAAATCAATTATATTCATAGTATAGAAATAATTAAGGGGTAAATACCTATGAAAAGGAGCATATATTATCTCATGCCTGAAATATACAAATAAATATTTTAGAACAATAAATCAATTATATTCATAGCATAGAAATAGTTTAGTGGAAAATATCTATGATAAGGAACATATATTATCTCTCATGCCTGAAAAATACAAATAATTATTTTAGAACATTATTCAATTATATTCATTATACAGAAATATTTTAGGGAAAAATATCTACGATAAGTAACATATATTATCTACTGCCTGAAAAATACAAATAATTATTTTAGAACATTGAATCAATTGTATTAATTGTATATAAATAATGTAGGGAAAAATATCTATGATTAGGAACATATATTATCTTATGCCTGAAAAATACAAATAATTTATTTAGAGCATTATATTCACAGTATAGAAATAATTTAGGGGAAAATATCTATGATAAGAAATATATATTATCTCTTGCCTGAATAATAAAAATAATTATTTTAGAACATTAATCAATTACATTCATAATACACAAATAATAATTTAGTGAAAAATGTCTATGAAAAGGAGCATATATTATCTCATGCCTGAAAAATACAAATAATTATTTTAGAACAAAAAATCAATTATATTCATAGAATAGAAATAATTTAGGGGAAGATATATATGGTAAGGAACATATATTATCTCATGCCTGAAAAATACAAATGATTATTTTAGAAAATTAATCAATTATATTCATAATACAGAAATAATTTTGGGGAAAATGTCTAAGAGAAGGAGCATATATTATCTCATGCCTGAAAAATACAAATAATTATTTTGGAACATTATTCAATTAAATTCATAATACAGAAATAGTTTATGGGAAAATATCTATGATAAGGAACATATATTATCTCAAGCCTGAAAAATACTAATAATTATTTTAGAACATGAAATCAGTTATATTTTTGGTAAAGAAATAATTTAGGGGAAAATATCTATGATAAGGAACATATATTGTCTTATGACTGAAAAATACAAATAATTATTTTAGAACATTAAATCCATTACATTCATAGTATAGGAATAATTTAGTAGAAATTATCTATGAAGGGGAGCATATATTATCTCATGCCTAAAAGTACAAATTATTATTTTAGAACATTAATCAATTACATTCATAATACACAAATAATAATTTATGGGAAAATATCTATGAAAATGAGCATATATTATCTCATGCCTGAAAAATACAAATAATTATTTTAGAGCGTTAAATCTATTGTATTCATAGTACAGAAATCATAAATATCTATGAAAAGGAGCATATATTATCTCATGCCTCAAAAATACAAATAATTATTTTAGAACATTAAATCTATTATATTTAAATTATTTACGAGAAAATATCTATGATAATGAACATGTATTATCTCATGCCTGAAAAATACAAATAATTATACTCTTAGTATAGAAATAATTTAGGGGAAAATATATATGATAAGAAACATATATTATCTCATGTCTGAAAAATACAAATAATTATTTTAGAACATTAAATAAATTATATCCATAGTGTAGAAATAATTTTGGGGAAAATACCTATGAAAAGGAACATATATTATCTCATGCCTGAAAAATAAAATAATTTAGAACATTAAATCAATTTTATTCACAGTATAGAAATAATTTAGGGGAAAATATTTATGAATAGGAACATATATTATCTCATGCCTGAAAAATACAAATAATTATTTTAGAATATTAAATCAATTATATTCATAGTATAGAAATAATTTAGGGGAAAATATCTATGATAAGGAACATATATTATAACATGCCTGAAAAATACAAATAATTATTTTAGAACCTTCAATCAATTATATTCAAAGTATAGAAATAATTTAGGGGAAAATATCTATGATAAGAAACATATATTATCTCATGCCTGAAAAATACAAATAATTAGTTTAGAACATTAAATCCATTATATTCATAGTATAGAAATAATTTAGGGGAAAATATCTATGATAATGAATATGTATTATCTCATGCCTGAAAAATACAAATAATTATATTACAACATTAAATCAATTATATTCATAGTATAGAATTAATTTAGGGGAAGATATATATGATAAGGAACATATATTATCTCTCATGCCTGAAAAATACAAATAATAATTTTAGAACATTAATCATTTATATTTATAATATGGAAATAATTTTGGGGAAAATGTCTATGAAAAGGAGCATATATTATCTCATGCCTAAAAAATACAAATATTTACTTCAGAACATTAATTAATTACATTCATAATACACAAATAATAATTTAGGTGTAAATATCTATGAAAAGGACCATATATTATCTCATGCCCGAAAAATACAAATAATTATTTTAGAACATTAATCAATTACATTCATAATACACAAATAATAATTTAGGGGAAAATATCAACGATAAGGAAGCATATATTATCTCATGACTCAAAAATACAAATAATTATTTTAGAACATTAAAACGATTATATATAAAATATTGAAATGGTTTAGGGGAAAATATCTATGATAATGAACATGTATTATCTCATGTCTGAGAAATACAAATAATTATATTCTTACTATAGAAATAATTTAAGGGAAAATATATATAAGGAACATATATTATCTCTTATGCCTGAAAAATACAAATATTATTTTAGAACATTATTCAATTATATTCATAATACAGAAATATTTTAGTGGAAAATATCTATGATAAGGAACATATATATTATCTAATGCCAGAAAAATACAATTAATTATTTTAGAACATTAATCAATTATATTCATAATACACAAATAATAATTTAGGCGAAGATATCTAGAGAAGGAGCATATATTATTTCATGCTTGAAAAATACAAATAATTATTTTAGAAACATTAAATCATTTATATTCATAGTATAGAAATAATTTAGGGGAAAATATTTATGAATAAGAACATATATTATCTCATGCCTGAAAAATACAAATAATTATATTAGAGCATTAAATCTATCGTATTCATAGTACAGAAATCATAAATATCTATGAAAAGGAGAATATATTATCTCATGCCTGTAAAATATAAATTAATGATGAATTATGATTAATTATGAATATATTTTATAACATTAAATCAATTATATTCATAGTATAGAAATAATTAAGGGGTAAATATCTATGAAAAGGAGCATATGTTATCTCATGCCTGAAATATACAAATAAATATTTTAGAACAATAAATCAATTATATTCATACCATAGAAAAAGTTTAGGGGAAAATATCTATGATAAGGAACATATATTATCTCATGCCTGAAAAATACAAATAATTATTTTAGAACATTATTCAATTATATTCATAATACAGAAATATTTTAGGGAAAAATATCTATGATAAGTAACATATATTATCTAATGCCTGAAAAATACAAATAATTATTTTAGAACATTAAATCAATAGTATTAATTGTATAGAAATAATGTAGGGTGAAATATCTATGATTAGGAACATATATTATCTTATGCCTGAAAAATACAAATAATTTATTTAGAACATTAAATCCATTATATTCACAGTATAGAAATAATTTAGGGGAAAATATCTATGATAAGAAATATATATTATCACCTGCCTGAATAATACAAATAATTATTTTAGTACATTAATCAATTACATTCATAATACACAAATAATAATTTAGTGGAAAATGTGTATGAAAAGGAGCGTATATTATCTCATGCCTGAAAAATGCAAATAATTATTTTAGAACATTAAATCGATTATATATAAAATATTGAAATGATTTAGGGGAAAATATCTATGATAATGAACATGTATTATCTCATGTCTGAGAAATACAAATAATTATATTCTTAGTATAGAAATAATTTAGGGGAAAATATATATGATAAGGAACATGTATTATCTCTCATGCCTGAAAAATACAAATAATTATTTTAGAACATTATTCAATTATATTCATAATGCAGAAATAATTTAGTGGAAAATATCTATGATAAGGAACATATATATTTTCTAATGCCTGAAAAATACAATTAATTATTTTAGAACATTAATCAATTACATTCATAATACACAAATAATAATTTAGGCGAAGATATCTATGAAAAGGAGCATATATTATCTCATGCCTGAAAAATACAAATAATTATTTTAGAAACATTAAATCATTTATATTCAAAGTATAGAAATAATTTAGGGGTAAATATCTATGAAAAGGAACATATATTATCTCATGCCTGAAAAATAAAATAATTTAGAACTTTAAATCAATTATATTCATAGTATAGAAATAATTTAGGGGAAAATATTTATGAATAAGAACATATATTATCTCATGTTTGAAAAATACAAATAATTATTTTAGAACATTAAATAAATTATATTCAAAGTATTGAAATAATTTACGAGAAAATATCTATGATAATGAACATGTATTATCTCATGCCTGAGAAATACAATTAATTATTTTAGAACATTAATCAATTACATTTCAAATACACAAATAATAATTTAGGCGAAAATATCTATGGAAAGGAGCATATATTATCTCATGCCTGAAAAATACAAATAATTCTTTTAGAAACATTAATTCATTTATATTCAAAGTATAAAGATAATGTAGGGGAAATTATCTATGATAAGGAACATATATTATCTCATGCCTGAAAAATACAAATAATTATTTTAGAACATTTAATAAATCATATTCATAATATAGAGATAATTTAGGGGAATATATATATGATAAAGAACATATATATTATCTAATGCCTGAAAAATACAATTAATTATTTTAGAAAATTAATCAATTACTTTCATAATACACAAATAATAATTTAGGCGAAAATATCTATGAAAAGGAGCATATATTATCTCATGCCTGAAAAATACAAAGAATTATTTTAGAAATATTAAATCATTTATATTCAGAGAATAGGAATAATTTAGTGGTAAATATCTATGAAAAGGAACATATATTATCTCATGCCTGAAAAATAAAAAAATTTAGAACATTAAATCAATTATATTCATAGTATAGAAATAATTTAGGGGAAAATATTTATGAATAGGAAAATATATTATCTCATGTCTGAAAAATACAAATAATTATTTTAGAACATTAAATAAATTATATTCATAGTATAGAAATAATTTAGGGGAAAATTTCTATAAGGAACATATATTATCTTATGCTTGAAAAATACAAATAATTATTTTAGAACATTCAATCAATTATATTCAAAGTATAGAAATAATTTAGGGGAAAATATCTATGATAAGGAACATATATTATCTCATGCCTGAAAAATACAAATAATTGTTTTAGAACATTAATCAATAACATTCATTATATACAAATAATAACTTAGTGGGAAATATCTATGAAAAGGAGGATATATTATCTCATGCCTCAAAAATACAAATAATTATTTTAGAACATTAAATCGATTATATTTAAAGTATTGAAATAATTTAGGGGAAAATATCTATGATAAGAAATATATATTATCTCATGCCTGAATAATACAAATAATTATTTTAGAACATTAAATCAATTACATTCATAATACACAAACAATAATTTAGGGGGAAATATATTTGAAAAGGACCATATATTATCTTATGCCTGAAAAATACAAATTATTATTTTAGAACATTAAATTACTTATATTCATAGTATAGAAATAATTTAGGGAAAAATATCTATGAAAAGGAGTATATATTATATCATGTTTAAAAAATACAAATAATTATTTTAGAACAATAAATCACTTATATTCATAGTTTAGAAATAATTCAGGGAGAAATATCTTTGAAAAGGAGTATATATTATCTCATGCCTGAAAAATCCAAATAATTATTTTTGAACATTAAATTTCTTATATTCATAGTATAGAAATAATATAGGGGAAGATATATATGATAAGGAACGAATATATTCTACGATATGATCGATTATATTCTCATGCTTGAAAAATACAAAAAGTTATTTTAGAACATTAATCAATTATATTCATAATACAGAAATAATTTTGGGGAAAATGTCTATGAAAAGGAGCGTATATTATCTCATATCAGTAAAATACAAATAATTATTTTAGAACATTAATCAATTACATTCATTATACACAAATAATAGTTAAGAGGGAAATATCGATGAAAAGGATTATATATTATCTCATGCCTGAAAAATACATTTAATTATTTTAGAACATTAATCAATTACATTCATAATACACAAATAATAATTTAGTGGAAGATATCTATGAATAGGAGCATATATTATCTCATGCCTAAAGATACAAGTAATTATTTAAGAACATAAAATCGATTATATTTAAAGTATTGAAATAATTTTGGGGAAAATATCTATGATAATGAACAGGTATTATTATCCCATGCCTGAAAATACAAATAATTAATTTAGAACAATAAATCCATTATATTCATAGTATAGAAATAATTTTGGGAAAAATATCTATGATAAGGAACATATATATTCTCATGCCTGAAAAATACAATTAATTATTTTAGAACATTAATCAATTACATTCATAGTATAGAAATAATTTAGGGGGAAATATCTGTGATAAAAAGCATATATTATCTCATGCCTGAATAATACAAATAATTATATTAGAACATTAAATCAATTACATTCATAGTATAGGAATAATTCAGTAGAAAATATATATGAAAAGGAGCATATATTAATCTCACGCCTAAAAATACAAATTATTATTTTAGAACATTAATCAATTACATTCATAATACACAAATAATAAATAATAATTTATGGGAAAATATCTATGAAAATGAGCATATATTAATCTCATGCCTGAAAAATACAAATAATTTTTTTAGAACATTAAATCAACTGTATTCATAGTATAGAAATCGTAAATATCTATGGTAAGGAACATATATTATCTCATGTCTGAAAAATACAAATAATTATTTTAGAACATTAATCGATTACATTCATAATATACAAATAATAATTTAGTTTAAAATATCTATGAAAAGGAGCATATATTATCTCATGCCTCAAAAATACAAATAATTTTTTTAGAACATTAAATCGATTATATTTATAGTATTGAAATAATTTATGGGAAAATATCTATGATAATAAACATGTATTATCTCATGCCTGAAAAATACAAATAATTATTTTAGAACATTAAATCAATTATATTCATAGTATAGAAATAATTTAGGAGAAAATATCTATAATGAAAATGTATTATCTCATGCCTGAAAAATACAAATAATTGTTTTAGAACATTAAATCAATTATATTCATAGTATAGAAATAATTTAGGGGAAAATATCTATGCTAAAAAACATATATTATCTCATGCCTAAAAATAAAAATTATTATTTTAGAACATTAATCAATTACATTCATAATACACAAATAATAGTTTATGGAAAATATCTATGAAATTGAGCATATATTATCTCATGCCTCAAAAATACAAATAATTATTTTAGAGCATAAAATTTATTGTATTCATGGTACAAAAATCATAAATATCTCTGAAAAGGAGCATATATTATCTCATGCCTCAAAAATACAAATAATTATTTTAGAACATTAAATCCATTATATTTAAAGTATTGAAACAATTTAGGGGGAAATATCTAGGATAATGAACATGTATTATCTCATGCCTGAAAAATACAAATAATTATTTTGTAACATTAAATCAATTATATTCATAGTATAGAAATAATTAAGGGGTAAATACCTATGAAAAGGAGCATATATTATCTCATGCCTGAAATATACAAATAAATATTTTAGAACAATAAATCAATTATATTCATAGCATAGAAATAGTTTAGTGGAAAATATCTATGATAAGGAACATATATTATCTCTCATGCCTGAAAAATACAAATAATTATTTTAGAACATTATTCAATTATATTCATTATACAGAAATATTTTAGGGAAAAATATCTACGATAAGTAACATATATTATCTACTGCCTGAAAAATACAAATAATTATTTTAGAACATTGAATCAATTGTATTAATTGTATATAAATAATGTAGGGAAAAATATCTATGATTAGGAACATATATTATCTTATGCCTGAAAAATACAAATAATTTATTTAGAGCATTATATTCACAGTATAGAAATAATTTAGGGGAAAATATCTATGATAAGAAATATATATTATCTCTTGCCTGAATAATAAAAATAATTATTTTAGAACATTAATCAATTACATTCATAATACACAAATAATAATTTAGTGAAAAATGTCTATGAAAAGGAGCATATATTATCTCATGCCTGAAAAATACAAATAATTATTTTAGAACAAAAAATCAATTATATTCATAGAATAGAAATAATTTAGGGGAAGATATATATGGTAAGGAACATATATTATCTCATGCCTGAAAAATACAAATGATTATTTTAGAAAATTAATCAATTATATTCATAATACAGAAATAATTTTGGGGAAAATGTCTAAGAGAAGGAGCATATATTATCTCATGCCTGAAAAATACAAATAATTATTTTGGAACATTATTCAATTAAATTCATAATACAGAAATAGTTTATGGGAAAATATCTATGATAAGGAACATATATTATCTCAAGCCTGAAAAATACTAATAATTATTTTAGAACATGAAATCAGTTATATTTTTGGTAAAGAAATAATTTAGGGGAAAATATCTATGATAAGGAACATATATTGTCTTATGCCTGAAAAATACAAATAATTATTTTAGAACATTAAATCCATTACATTCATAGTATAGGAATAATTTAGTAGAAATTATCTATGAAGGGGAGCATATATTATCTCATGCCTAAAAGTACAAATTATTATTTTAGAACATTAATCAATTACATTCATAATACACAAATAATAATTTATGGGAAAATATCTATGAAAATGAGCATATATTATCTCATGCCTGAAAAATACAAATAATTATTTTAGAGCGTTAAATCTATTGTATTCATAGTACAGAAATCATAAATATCTATGAAAAGGAGCATATATTATCTTATGCCTCAAAAATACAAATAATTATTTTAGAACATTAAATCTATTATATTTAAATTATTTACGAGAAAATATCTATGATAATGAACATGTATTATCTCATGCCTGAAAAATACAAATAATTATATTTTTAGTATAGAAATAATTTAGGGGAAAATATATATGATAAGAAACATATATTATCTCATGTCTGAAAAATACAAATAATTATTTTAGAACATTAAATAAATTATATCCATAGTGTAGAAATAATTTTGGGGAAAATACCTATGAAAAGGAACATATATTATCTCATGCCTGAAAAATAAAATAATTTAGAACATTAAATCAATTTTATTCACAGTATAGAAATAATTTAGGGGAAAATATTTATGAATAGGAACATATATTATCTCATGCCTGAAAAATACAAATAATTATTTCAGAATATTAAATCAATTATATTCATAGTATAGAAATAATTTAGGGGAAAATATCTATGATAAGGAACATATATTATAACATGCCTGAAAAATACAAATAATTATTTTAGAACCTTCAATCAATTACATTCAAAGTATAGAAATAATTTAGGGGAAAATATCTATGATAAGAAACATATATTATCTCATGCCTGAAAAATACAAATAATTAGTTTAGAACATTAAATCCATTATATTCATAGTATAGAAATAATTTTGGGGAAAATGTCTATGAAAAGGAGCATATATTATCTCATGCCTAAAAAATACAAATATTTACTTCAGAACATTAATTAATTACATTCATAATACACAAATAATAATTTAGGTGTAAATATCTATGAAAAGGACCATATATTATCTCATGCCCGAAAAATACAAATAATTATTTTAGAACATTAATCAATTACATTCATAATACACAAATAATAATTTAGGGGAAAATATCAACGATAAGGAAGCATATATTATCTCATGACTCAAAAATACAAATAATTATTTTAGAACATTAAATCGATTATATATAAAATATTGAAATGGTTTAGGGGAAAATATCTATGATAATGAACATGTATTATCTCATGTCTGAGAAATACAAATAATTATATTCTTACTATAGAAATAATTTAAGGGAAAATATATATAAGGAACATATATTATCTCTCATGCCTGAAAAATACAAATATTATTTTAGAACATTATTCAATTATATTCATAATACAGAAATATTTTAGTGGAAAATATCTATGATAAGGAACATATATATTATCTAATGCCAGAAAAATACAATTAATTATTTTAGAACATTAATCAATTATATTCATAATACACAAATAATAATTTAGGCGAAGATATCTAGAGAAGGAGCATATATTATTTCATGCTTGAAAAATACAAATAATTATTTTAGAAACATTAAATCATTTATATTCATAGTATAGAAATAATTTAGGGGAAAATATTTATGAATAAGAACATATATTATCTCATGCCTGAAAAATACAAATAATTATATTAGAGCATTAAATCTATCGCATTCATAGTACAGAAATCATAAATATCTATGAAAAGGAGAATATATTATCTCATGCCTGTAAAATATAAATTAATGATGAATTATGATTAATTATGAATATATTTTATAACATTAAATCAATTATATTCATAGTATAGAAATAATTAAGGGGTAAATATCTATGAAAAGGAGCATATATTATCTCATGCCTGAAATATACAAATAAATATTTTAGAACAATAAATCAATTATATTCATACCATAGAAAAAGTTTAGGGGAAAATATCTATGATAAGGAACATATATTATCTCATGCCTGAAAAATACAAATAATTATTTTAGAACATTATTCAATTATATTCATAATACAGAAATATTTTAGGGAAAAATATCTATGATAAGTAACATATATTATCTAATGCCTGAAAAGTACAAATAATTATTTTAGAACATTAAATCAATAGTATTAATTGTATAGAAATAATGTAGGGTGAAATATCTATGATTAGGAACATATATTATCTTATGCCTGAAAAATACAAATAATTTATTTAGAACATTAAATCCATTATATTCACAGTATAGAAATAATTTAGGGGAAAATATCTATGATAAGAAATATATATTATCACCTGCCTGAATAATACAAATAATTATTTTAGTACATTAATCAATTACATTCATAATACACAAATAATAATTTAGTGGAAAATGTGTATGAAAAGGAGCGTATATTATCTCATGCCTGAAAAATGCAAATAATTATTTTAGAAACATTAAATCATTTATATTCAAAGTATAGAAATAATTTAGGGGTAAATATCTATGAAAAGGAACATATATTATCTCATGCCTGAAAAATAAAATAATTTAGAACTTTAAATCAATTATATTCATAGTATAGAAATAATTTAGGGGAAAATATTTATGAATAAGAACATATATTATCTCATGTTTGAAAAATACAAATAATTATTTTAGAACATTAAATAAATTATATTCAAAGTATTGAAATAATTTACGAGAAAATATCTATGATAATGAACATGTATTATCTCATGCCTGAGAAATACAATTAATTATTTTAGAACATTAATCAATTACATTCCAAATACACAAATAATAATTTAGGCGAAAATATCTATGGAAAGGAGCATATATTATCTCATGCCTGAAAAATACAAATAATTCTTTTAGAAACATTAATTCATTTGTATTCAAAGTATAAAGATAATGTAGGGGAAATTATCTATGATAAGGAACATATATTATCTCATGCCTGAAAAATACAAATAATTATTTTAGAACATTTAATAAATCATATTCATAATATAGAGATAATTTAGGGGAATATATATATGATAAAGAACATATATATTATCTAATGCCTGAAAAATACAATTAATTATTTTAGAAAATTAATCAATTACTTTCATAATACACAAATAATAATTTAGGCGAAAATATCTATGAAAAGGAGCATCTATTATCTCATGCCTGAAAAATACAAAGAATTATTTTAGAAATATTAAATCATTTATATTCAAAGAATAGGAATAATTTAGTGGTAAATATCTATGAAAAGGAACATATATTATCTCATGCCTGAAAAATAAAAAAATTTAGAACATTAAATCAATTATATTCATAGTATAGAAATAATTTAGGGGAAAATATTTATGAATAGGAACATATATTATCTCATGTCTGAAAAATACAAATAATTATTTTAGAACATTAAATAAATTATATTCATAGTATAGAAATAATTTAGGGGAAAATTTCTATAAGGAACATATATTATCTTATGCTTGAAAAATACAAATAATTATTTTAGAACATTCAATCAATTATATTCAAAGTATAGAAATAATTTAGGGGAAAATATCTATGATAAGGAACATATATTATCTCATGCCTGAAAAATACAAATAATTGTTTTAGAACATTAATCAATAACATTCATTATATACAAATAATAACTTAGTGGGAAATATCTATGAAAAGGAGGATATATTATCTCATGCCTCAAAAATACAAATAATTATTTTAGAACATTAAATCGATTATATTTAAAGTATTGAAATAATTTAGGGGAAAATATCTATGATAAGAAATATATATTATCTCATGCCTGAATAATACAAATAATTATTTTAGAACATTAAATTAAATCAATTACATTCATAGTATAGGAATAATTTAGTAGAAAATATCTATGAAAAGGAGCGTATATAATCTCATGCCTAAAAATACAAATAATTATTTTAGAACATTAAATCGATTATATTTAAAGTATTGAAATAATTTAGTGGAAAATATCTATGATAAGAAATATATATTATCTCATGCCTGAATAATACAAATAATTATTTTAGAACATTAAATCATTTACATTCATAGTATAGGAATAATTTAGTAGAAAATATCTATGAAAAGGAGCATATATAATCTCTCATGCCTAAAAAATACAAATAATTATTTTAGAACATTAATCAATTACATTCATAATACACAAATAAATATTTATGGGAAAATATCTATAAAAATGAGCATATATTATCTCATGCCTGAAAAATACAAATAATTTATTTAGAGCATTAAATCCATTATATTCATATTATAGAAATAATTTAGGGAAAAATATCTATGAAAAAGAGTATATATTATCTCATGCCTGAAAAATACAAATAATTATTTTAGAATAATAAATCACTGATATTCATAGTATAGAAATAATTTAAGGAAAAATATCTATTATAAGGAACATATATTATCTCATGCCTGAAAAATACAAATAATTATTTTAGAACATTAAATCCATTATATTCATAGTATAGAAATAATTTAGGGAAAAATATGTATGATAATGAATATGTATTATCTCTCCTGCCTGAAAAATACAAATAATTATTTTAGAACATTAATCAATTATATCTATAATACAGAAATAATTTTGGGGGAAATGTCTGTGAAAAGGAGCATATATTATCTCACCGTAAAAATACAAATATTTACTTCAGAACATTAATTAATTACATTCATAATACACAAATAATAATTTAGGGGGGAATATCTATAAAAAGGACCATATATTATCTTATGCCTGAAAAATACATATAATTATTTTAGAACATTGAATCAATTATATTCATAGTATAGGAATAATTTAGGGAAAAATATCTATGATAAGGAACATATATTATTTCATGCCTGAAAAATACAAATAATTATTTTAGAACATTAATCAATTACATTCATAATACACAAATAATAATTTAGGGGAAAATATCAACGATAAGGAAACATATGTTATCTCATGCCTCAAAAATACAAATAATTATTTTAGAACATTAAATCGATTATATTTAAAATATTGAAATGATTTAGGGGAAAATATCTATGATAATGAACATGTATTATCTCATGTCTGAGAAATACAAATAATTATATTCTTAGTATAGAAATAATGTAGGGGAAAATATGTATGATAAGGTACATATATTATCCCACATGCCTGAAAAATACAAATAATTATTTTAGAGCTTTATTCAATTATATTCATAATACAGAAATAATTTTGGGGAAAATGTTTATGAAAAGGAGCATATATTTTCTCATGCCTGAAAAATACAAATAATGAATATAGAACATTATTCAATTATATTCATAATACAGAAATAATTTTGTGGAAAAAATCTATGATAGGGAACATATATATTATCTAATGCCTGAAAAATACAACTAATTATTTTTGAACATTAATCAATTACATTCATAATACACAAATTATAATTTAGGCGAAAATATCTATGAAAAGGTGCATATATTATCTCATGCCTGAAAAATACAAATAATTATTTTAGAAACATTAAATCATTTATATTCAAAGTATAGAAATAATTTAGGGAAAAATATCTATGATAAGGAACATATATTATCTCATGCCTGAAAAATACAAATAAATATTTTAGAACATTATATAAATTATATTCATAGTATAGAAATAATATAGGGGAAATATATCTATGATAAGGGACATATATTATCTCATGTCTGAAAAATACAAATAATTATTTTAGAACATTAAATCAATTATATCCATAGTGTAGAAATAATTTTTGGGGTCAATATCTATGAAAAGGAACATATATTATCTCATGCCTGAAAAATAAAATAATTTAGAACATTAAATCGATTATATTCATAGTATAGAAATAATTTAGGGGAAAATATTTATGAATAGGAGCATATATTATCTCTCATGCCTGAGAAATACAAATAAATATTTTAGAACATTAAATCCATTATATTCATAGTATAGAAATAATTTAGAGAAAAATATCTATGAAAAGGAGCATATATTATCTCATGCCTGAAAAATACAAATAATTATTTTAGAACATTAAATCAATTATATTCATAGAAAAAAGTTATTTAGAGGAAAATATCTAGGATTAGGGACATATATTACGTTCTGCCTAAAAAATACAAGTAAGGGTTAAGTTGGAACCTGGTATGTCGGTAATTATTGAAGGAAAATGATAAGAATTACATATGAAAATATCAACAAACAATATAATATACATATAGCTTAAAAAAATGCACTTTATACAAATTTCACCTTTGAAAAAACATTTCACAATCCATTTTATCAGAGTATGGGAGGTTATTACAAAATCTTAAATTCCATATATAATTTTTATTCTCGTTGAATTTTTTCTAATTTTTTTGCTCTTGTTATTCTTTGTTATTCTTGTGTTCACTTCTTATAATTTATATCTCAGTAATTTCTTTAACTTTTTACGTATTCCGTTTGCTGGCAAATCTGTTTATCTGTGAAACTTGTGAAAGTTTGTGGAGACAGAAGTGTTAAGAGGGAATTTTGAATGTTAGTCATTATAGAAGAAAAGTGATAACAACTACAGAGAAAATGTCATCACACGATTCGTAAAAATTATTTCGTATTTCATTTCTACATGTATATTTAAATTAAAACTAAATAAAATGTATTTATAGTGATATACTGTTTGTTCTCCAGCGTCAAAGGAACCTTATACCAAATGCGTACTGTAGTTGAAAATTGGAAATTAAGTTGCAACACTATGAGAACCAGACTTTGTCCTGTACAGGCAAAGATAAATCTGAATGTTTTTCCTGGTACCAAGACGTTAGTTTTTTTAACAGTTCCGTACTGAAAAGAGTTAACGGTTTAAAAAAATAGGATTTGCGACAGAAACTGCGTGATCATTATTAAAGCTTTATGAGCGTTTAAGGTATGACGACAATTGGACATACAGGATGAGTATTTCATTTGAAGTGGGTGAACAGTGTACAAAATTTGTGTTAAAACATGCATAATTCGTGTTAAAACATGCATAATTTGTGTTAAAACATGCATAATTTGTGTTAAAACATGCATAATTTGTGTTAAAACATGCATAATTCGTGTTAAAACATGCATAATTTGTATTAAAACATGCATCATTACATGTTTAGTTACATTTGCGTCTTTCAGTTCATTAAAGCCTTCTTTCGAAACAGCGACCCGACGAGTCTGTTAAAGCTGAAAAGAAAACTGACTTCAGCCAGAACCGTAACGACATCGGCTCTCCAACTTGTTTCTGCATAAAACTCTTAAAGATTAGATTTTTTTTCTGAAATTTATTTTTCTCATGCTTCCCATGCAGTAAAAGTGTTGATGAAAACCTCGTTAAGATTCTGGCCCGAGCTCAGACGCCTATATTAGCATCTTGCTAACTAAATCAACGCATCCACGCCTTTTGTAGGCCGAAGTGAGCAGTGGAACTTCCACTTCATCTTACGTAGATATTAAGTTATACTTTGGATATTATATAACAATACCTACATGAGATAGGTTACAAGAAATAAAAAAACATAAAAAACAAAGTGGGTTATTTTAGATAAACCTAATGTAACCTAATGTATCCTGTCCGTCCTAATCTGCACGGGGAAAACGTTAATGAATTTTTACCAAAGATGTTTTGTGCAACAAATCCTATAATATTTAATAATTTATTAATATTTCGTAGAATGAAATTTATACCGTGATTAGAGGAGGAAATTGTGTAAATATATGAAACTCTGAAAAAAGGAACCTGAAAACATGCATGCATAAACATTTAAACAAATATTTTCTTTAACCTCTGGAAGTAAACTCTATGCTCAGCAGCCGAGGTCTTCTTCTCTACCTACAAAAACTGTATTGGCCGATCAACTGCATCTGCCGGACATAAGTTGCTATTACTTACACAGATTCTTCATCTGTGTCTTCATCTGTGACTCTGCAAACGCACTCTTACGTTAGTGCTCAATAACAGAAAATATGATTCTACATAATAATACTATTTTTAATTATAAATGAATTTTTAACGGATTAGCATTAGATTGATTTTTTCACATAGCAACGTTCTATTTCCAACTAAAATATGCTCTGTTAATTTTCATAATTGGTTCGTGTAGGATGCGAAGTTACATCCATTACACCACTGAAGCAGAGCCGTTGCAGTTTAATGGTGTCATTTAAAAGTTTCTTCGAAGAAAGAAATGATGACCTTTAACAAACATATTGACGAATTGGACGAATAAATCATAATCATTGCTAGAATAAATCATAATTACTTAAAAACTACCACCCTAAATTATATTATATATATATATATATATATATTTATATATATATATATATATATATATATATGCATATTTCTTTTAGAAGTATATATTAATAACCAATTACGGTCAATCTTGGGAAAAAAAACCAAAAAAAAAACCTGAAAACTAAAATGAGAAAATAACCGGAAGTTTCAGAGTCCCCTTCGATGAGACCTTGCAATTCTGTTCCAGTAGCTCAGCAACAGAGCGTCCGTCGGCAGTCCAATCCGTGGTCCGATTTTCGGTTGGGCCAGCAAAGTTATCTGCAATGGCGTCCGAACAAATCAATCCTGTAGGTTAGTGCAGAGATATTGGTGGTCTGAAAGTGACCTTAATACGACTAGCACGGATTCAGTTGACCGTCAGAGATATAGAGTACCGTTTTCAAATCGGGAGGCGACAGACACGTATGAAGCCAACCTGGTGGATAAAAATAGCTTCAGGAGGCTAACATAAGGTAAAAATAGCAGGAGGTTGTCGGTCAAATTGTCAGTTGCACGCAATTTGACAGAGGGTGGATAATGCAGACAGAGTTCGCTTCGAGCTTAAAATTTCGTCAAGGTAGAGCGTCGGCTGACCAGTACGAAGATCCGTGGTTCGATTCCAGTTTGGGGCAAGAAGGTACTTTTACAGTATTAGTTTCTGAAATCTGCACAGTTTTCTTTAAATGCGGTAAAAAATTTATTAGTGGCATGTCGATATGATTTTTTTTTCGAAGTACTAACTGTATAAAAGTGGTCTCAGGAAAACCATTTACGAACGATTTTCCAAGAATTTGACGTTACATACCTCGGAAATTATGTAACCCAGAGAGGGGAAAAACTGACATTGTAGTAATAAGTAAAGTAAAAAAAAAAAAAAAATGAAAATCTGACTTGGAGCGTGTTGTTATTTCAAAACTGTATTGGGTCATGACCGAAGTGATTAATTGATTATCAAATAAAATAAAGAAGTGATAGAAAATAAATGTATTTAGGTACAAAGCAACAGTGAATGTTAGGCAGGCTAATTCACACCGATTAAAACTTACCTCCCACGTCTCCATTCGTGGTATTAAGGACATCCCAGATCATGCTGGATATCTTCCGCTGGGACTCGGACCTTCATAACTGAAACGAAAGTAATCTAAAACGGATTAGTTATGAATATTCAAAACACGTAAGAAATCTTATCCAAGGACTACATATTTCAGTTAAGCGTTATCTTAATTCTTCTGAATAAGGTGTGCATACCAATTATGCAACTCCTATCCACACATTATCACCATGCAAGCAAGGCCTGGACTGTTCGTCAATTTGTTATTCCGATCTGAAAAACAGATCAAACTGGTGTCATTAAATAGCTCTAGCATTTTAAAAGCAAAGGTGACTATTCCTTTTGTTACAAGGAAGTGAAAATGGAGGCCGCCAGCTTAGGAAATGTGTTGCATTCGCGAGCGCTATAATTGAGAAACTTGTATGGCTTTTATTTTTCAAAGAAATTTCACCTCGCAAAGTTTTAAATTTGAATTGAAGCAAAGTTGCGGAAGTTTGTTTACTATCTACTAAATGTAACCCTTAGACACTATTCTAAGCAGTGCAATTTATTTTTATTTCACAGCCTCTGAAATGCAAGATGAACCTGCAAAAAAAAAAAGTATTATTTTCACCACACCTCTACCTACTACCAGTATTGTCTTCAAAGACCAAAATACTAGGGATGAGCGACAAGGACGAAGTGAAAAAAGAAAGGAAGCTTGCTAAGGTAACTCGGGATCACTGAAGAAGTGAAGATCGCGGTGAGATTCTTCGGATTCAGATTCGGATGAGGGAAACTACTTGGTCAAAAGTCCGATGCGACCCAAATGCCCAGAATGTGTCCCTCAGCGAAAATATTCCAGGAATACACGGGTATTTATTTTTGAAGGAGCTCTAAAGCAAAAATCCGCCAATATCGAGGAAAGGTCAAAATTTAAACGATGCACTTTCTTAAAACAATAAAAACATTACGGCGCTGAAATGCGCACAAATGCATAATAGAGAAGTTTAGAACATAAGTTCACCTTAGTATCTAATTGGAACAACATAACTTAAACGCAGTACTATGGTGTCCGTGCAATAGAGTCGATATCGGCCGTAAAGGCAAAATCGATTAAAACCGTAAAATGAAAACAATCTAAAGTAAAAGAAATATTTTAAATTATTATTGAGATCACATTTCAGCAAAGCAGGCAGTCAATAGAGCAATTCGTTTTTTTCCCCTATTTTGTTCTGAACGGTCGCTGCATTTACAAAAGATAAATTGACCAAAAGATATTTTTAGGGTTTTAGATAAACAGGGATAAAATGAATGCTCTTGACGGGAGAGATCTGCAAATAAATTGCTAAAACAATGCAAATATTAAAGCAGAGTCAATTCAATAAAACTGAACCGTCCTATCCTTAATTTTTACTTTCATGCAAGGTCACATATAATAAAATAGTAAAACGTAGCGTAGACACAGCTCACTGTGAACTCACAGCAACCCCTTACAGAGAAAAAAACGGGGTTACATCTTTGAGTTCAGGCAACGTCTGTTAGAGTTGTTTTAACATGAGAAATATTCTTTTAAATGCACATATTATATATATAACAGTCTACATATTATATATATAACATAAAATAGTGCATAAACATGTAAGGACTGTGCAAACAGGTCCAGTCATTTCCCCTGTCGGCTCTTCCACTTTTAAAATGAAGCTGCTGAAAAACTTAAACATACAATTAAGGGAATCAAGGGGATCCTGAAAGGTAAAGATTAATTGAAGAAATATGAGACCAACCTTATAGACGAGATCGACAAACAATTCATAATACTTTATTGCCACATTAATTTTCAATTAAAATGAAACAAAATTACATTCGAAATGTTTTTATACCGAGCTCCATACAACATCAAATGTAACCCTTATATGCAGTTATAATTGCACCCGCAAAGCACTGAAAGTTATTAAGAAAATACTCGAAAGATGCAAAGCATCTACATCAATGATTTTATTGAATACTTCCGTTATATCATACCTATTCATTTAGAATTGCAAATTTGAATGAATAGGTATTTTGTTGCTCTACGGTAGAAGACTTTCCCACGAGATGAAAAAGATCTTCATCTCGTGGGAAAGGAACATCCCGGATACCTTTTCTAAAAAGCCGATCAAAACTGCCGATAATTGGGAAATCTGTGGCCATATGGCTAAAAGAACGGAGTATCTCCTATCTAAGAGACCTCTCAAGCGGGCATACTAAATTCCTTGTTGTTGTGAATTGCATAACAAAAGTATTGGAATGTCGTTATGAGGGTTTCATTTGAAGTGGATGAACGGTGTACATAATTCTCATCTAAAATCTGCACACACAAGTACAATGTTACATGTATAGACCAAGAACTTCGTCAAATTCTCTTCTCAAGTTCAGTTAAATCCGATGAGTGTCCGTCTTGAAGCTGAAACGAAAGGACCTCAGCCAGACCCTTAACGAGAAAATTCGGTAAAATACAGGCCTCAAAGTTAATTCATAATTTGTAAAAATTACATATTTTATAAATAATTATACTGACTTATTTTTTTAAAGTACGTCCCCATGCATTCAGTGACCCCATGAAGGGAGGGGGATGCCAACCTCGCTAAGATTCTGGCTAAAGTTTTCCCGCGTGTTAGCAGTCTGCTAACGATGCCAAATAACAGATAAAAACGGAAGATATACTTAGGAAGGCGAAAGCGGGTAATAGAACACACTGTCTAATAACCACTTCAACTCATGTGGATATTCAGTTATAGTTTGGTTATGTATAACAATACCCACTTGAGATAATTTACAAGCACTAAAATTTACAAGATGTTTAATTTACAGTAAAAAAAAAAAAGAATGAAGTGACTTAAATTTAATTGCTTTTATGTGCCTAACATTTTCTTTGTCCTAAACCTTCCCGCGTTGTGCAATTTATATGCATTAAGTAGTTTAAATAATGTATACATGCGAGTTCTCTGAAATAAAAGTCCTGAAAAAAATGTACATAGAGATAATGACACAATGTACAAAAATCTAAATAATATGCAACCAAACTGTGCCCGACAGCAGTTTTCTTCTTCACGCTGAAAATAAGAATGCTTTGTGATTCTGCTGGACACAAGATATCACTTACACCAAACTTGACCAATGTCCATGGAACGTGTGACTGTTGTTGCACTCTTACCTTAGTGCTATAAACACAAGATATACAGCTGAAAGATTTAGGTATAAAAATTAAGGAGGCATTATTGTATGAGTAATATTACTCTGATGAGGTACAGCAACCGAATTTGGGAGTCATGTAACGTTGAATTGAGGAGAAATTGTCAAAGCGTCCTATAAGGCAATTGTGGCTATATTACAAAAAGTAGCCACTGTTAATTGTAAACCCTACAGGGCGAAACCCTTTGGTACTCATTTCATCGAAATAGAGAATAAGAAGTCCATTTGGTCTTATATTTCCAACTTCGCCCCAACAGCTCAACGCTAGAGCGTAGTCTGACCAGTTTGAAGATCCAGGGTTCGATTCCCGGTGGGGCAGCAGGATTCTTTACAGTGGCGCCCGAACAAATCAACGTTTGTGAAAAGATGTCTGAGGTCTGAAAGTGACCCTTGTATGACTAGCACGGATTCAGTGGACTCTAGGATATGGAGCGCCGATTTCAAGTCAGGTCAACGACAACGCAGGATCTAACCTGGAGGATGAAATTAACATCAGGAGGTTAACTTAGGATAAAAATAGCAGGGATGATCAGACACACTGTTATTTTCACAAGAATTTTATATTAAAGGGTAGCGAAAGCAGAATCCACGTAGACCATAAGAGAGTGCTCAACAGTAGGGCGCCAGCTGGCCTGTTCAAAAATCCAGGGTTCGATTCCCGGCTGGGACAGCAAGATTCATTGCAAGCCACAAGGAATAATTTTAAAATTGAAATGCATATACACATTCTTTAAAAACAAGATCAACTTTATCTAACGTTACTTAAAACATTTTTATTTGCCTTTTGCATGTTCATTAATATTAAATTTGTGAAAAATTAATTAATATTTATTTCCAAAAATATATGTCCTAGCGCCAATAACCTCTTATAACGAAAATTAGAGGCACTAATATTTATGCAAGCCTCAAAAGAATTAATGGGTATTGGCGAAAACTTTCAGAGCCCCTTTCCGCATAAAAGTCCCTTTAGAAGATTGCTCTTCAGACTTGAGTACAGAATATAAATTGCCACTAAAACAAACTACTAGAACCATGAAGTATTTTCATACAATTGGCTCTATTGGAAATCTTGCAGGCAAGAGGCAATTTACAAATATATGACGAAGGAGCTCATAAGAAATTGCTTAGAATTTTAAATTTTTAAAAAGGCGAATAAAAATGAATAAAGGAAATAATGAGTATATCAAATAATAAAAAAAAAAAAACATCTGGACTGCCTTAGAGACATAGCAACCCCTGACCAGCAACGTTGTTCTTGTCTGTCTTCTGTAACCAGGATAGGACAGCTTCTCTGTTGGATCGAGATGACCTGAAACCGCCACTGGACAGGGAATTACAATCCGATGCTGACTCACCGGATCCTGAACATCTTCTTCTTTGCCCCTTTACCAGAAGCACCCTTACCAGAATGCTTCACACACATACATCAACTCTCTCGCTTTCACCAAATGCTTCTTCGTTCTATATTTACACTGAATATTTCAATGGAGGTGGCCTTTGCCAGAGAATGGCCAACAGGTGCACCAATTTGAAGTCTACGGGACAGAAGGCTATTTTAGCTTTTTAGATAAAGTTTAAGCGAGAGAGTTGACATTAAATGCACATAAAGAATAAAAGATTTACACTTCAAAACTGTTGAACTGTCCGGACATCTAGATAAATATGTTAAGAATAGCCTAAATAGGTACAGTAAAGCTATTCTGGTCAGTAAAATGGACACTTTTAAAGCAATAAAACTGTCTGTCCTAACAATTCCCCCCTCCCCTTCCACCCATTACATAAATCTACTCAAAATAAAAAATATTTCTTAAAACGCCTGAATTGCCTTCTCGGCGACGCAAACTTCGCTGCCGAGTACTGCTGAAGGTCCAGTCTTCGAAAGAAAGTGTTTAAGTTGAGTGCAGCATGTTTGTACAGGGCAACGGAGTTCGCGAATCAGACGAACTCACCCCACTGCCGTCTTCGTCAAGTGCTCGCACAACTAGATCCTTTGAGAGACCGGACCTTGATGGATCAACTGTGTCCTTCAACTGCGAAGTTGCTAGAATAAATCATAATTACTTAAAAACTACCACCCTAAAATATATATATATATATATATATATATATATGCATATTTTTTTAGAAGTATATATTAATAACCAATTACGGTCAATCTTGGGAAAAAAACCAAAAAAAAAAACCTGAAAACTAAAATGAGAAAATAACCGGAAGTTTCAGCGTCCACTTCGATGAGACCTTGCAATTCTGTTCCAGTAGCTCAACAACAGAGCGTCGGCAGTCCAATCCGTGATCCGATTTTCGGTTGGGCCAGCAAAGTTCTCTGCAATGGCGTCCGAACAAATCAATCCTGTAGGTTAGTGCAGAGATATTGGTGGTCTGAAAGTGACCTTAATACGACTAGCACGGATTCAGTTGACCGTCAGAGATATAGAGTACCGTTTTCAAATCGGGAGGCGACAGACACGTATGAAGCCAACCTGGTGGATAAAAATAGCTTCAGGAGGCTAACATAAGGTAAAAATAGCAGGAGGTTGTCGGTCAAATTGTCAGTTGCACGCAATTTGACAGAGGGTGGATAATGCAGACAGAGTTCGCTTCGAGCTTAAAATTTCGTCAAGGTAGAGCGTCGGCTGACCAGTACGAAGATCCGTGGTTCGATTCCAGTTTGGGGCAAGAAGGTACTTTTACAGTATTAGTTTCTGAAATCTGCACAGTTTTCTTTAAATGCGGTAAAAAATTTATTAGTGGCATGTCGATATGATTTTTTTTTTCGAAGTACTAACTGTATAAAAGTGGTCTCAGGAAAACCATTTACGAACGATTTTCCAAGAATTTGACGTTACATACCTCGGAAATTATGTAACCCAGAGAGGGGGAAAACTGACATTGTAGTAATAAGTAAAGTAAAAAAAAAAAAAAAAAATGAAAATCTGACTTGGAGCGTGTTGTTATTTCAAAACTTTATTGGGTCATGACCGAAGTGATTAATTGATTATCAAATAAAATAAAGAAGTGATAGAAAATAAATGTATTTAGGTACAAAGCAACAGTGAATGTTAGGCAGGCTAATTCACACCGATTAAAACTTACCTCCCACGTCTCCATTCGTGGTATTAAGGACATCCCAGATCATGCTGGATATCTTCCGCTGGGACTCGGACCTTCATAACTGAAACGAAAATAATCTAAAACGGATTAGTTATGAATATTCAAAACACGTAAGAAATCTTATCCAAGGACAACATATTTCAGTTAAACGTTATCTTAATTCTTACGAATAAGGTGTGGATACCAATTATCCAACTCCTGTCCACGCAATGTCACCATGCAAGCAAGGCCTGGACTGTTCGTCAATTTATTATTCGGATCTGAAAAACAGATCAAACTGGTGTCATTAAATAGCTCTAGCATTTTAAAAGCAAAGGTGACTATTCCTTTTGTTACAAGGAAGTGAAAATGGAGGCCGCCAGCTTAGGAAATGTGTTGCATTCGCGAGCGCTATAATTGAGAAACTTGTACGGCTTTTATTTTTCAAAGAAATTTCACCTCGCAAAGTTTTAAATTTGAATTGAAGCAAAGTTGCGGAAGTTTGTTTATTATCTACTAAATGTAACCCTTAGACACTATTCTAAGCAGTGCAATTTATTTTTATTTCACAGCCTCTAAAATGCAAGATGAACCTGCAAAAAAAAAAAAGTATTATTTTCACCACACCTCTACCTACTACCAGTATTGTCTTCAAAGACCAAAATACTAGGGATGAGCGACAAGGACGAAGTGAAAAAAGAAAGGAAGCTTGCTAAGGTAACTCGGGATCACTGAAGAAGTGAAGATCGCGGTGAGATTCTTCGGATTCAGATTCGGATGAGGGAAACTACTTGGTCAAAAGTCCGATGCGACCCAAATGCCCAGAATGTGTCCCTCAGCGAAAATATTCCAGGAATACACGGGTATTTATTTTTGAAGGAGCTCTAAAGCAAAAATCCGCCAATATCGAGGAAAGGTCAAAATTTAAACGATGCACTTTCTTAAAACAATAAACACATTACGGCGCTGAAATGCGCACAAATGCATAATAGAGAAGTTTAGAACATAAGTTCACCTTAGTATCTAATTGGAACAACATAACTTAAACGGAGTACTATGGTGTCCGTGCAATAGAGTCGATATCGGCCGTAAAGGCAAAATCGATTAAAACCGTAAAATGAAAACAATCTAAAGTAAAAGAAATATTTTAAATTATTATTGAGATCACATTTCAGCAAAGCAGGCAGTCAATAGAGCAATTCGTTTTTTTTCCCTATTTTGTTCTGAACGGTCGCTGCATTTACAAAAGATAAATTGACCAAAAGATATTTTTAGGGTTTTAGATAAACAGGGATAAAATGAATGCTCTTGACGGGAGAGATCTGCAAATAAATTGCTAAAACAATGCAAATATTAAAGCAGAGTCAATTCAATAAAACTGAACCGTCCTATCCTTAATTTTTACTTTCATGCAAGGTCACATATCATAAAATAGTAAAACGTAGCGTAGACACAGCTCACTGTGAACTCACAGCAACCCCTTACAGAGAAAAAAACGGGGTTACATCTTTGAGTTCAGGCAACGTCTGTTAGAGTTGTTTTAACATGAGAAATATTCTTTTAAATGCACACAAAATAAAGCATGTAAAATAAAAATTGGTTCCAATGACCAAAAACTGGTGGAATTGTGGCAAAATTGCCTAATAAGGTATTTTTAATAGATAGGTAAACAGGCAAAAGATAAATTCAACTAACTATGCCGTTAAGGAGGATACCTCTTTCTCAAGATTAGCTAAAGGAGTCTACATATTATATATATAACATAAAATAGTGCATAAACATGTAAGGACTGTGCAAACAGGTCCAGTCATTTCCCCTGTCGGCTCTTCCACTTTTAAAATGAAGCTGCTGAAAAACTTAAACATACAATTAAGGGAATCAAGGGGGATCAAGGGGATCCTGAAAGGTAAAGATTAATTGAAGAAATATGAGACCAACCTTATAGACGAGATCGACAAACAATTCATAATACTTTATTGCCACATTAATTTTCAATTAAAATGAAACAAAATTACATTCGAAATGTTTTTATACCGAGCTCCATACAACATCAAATGTAACCCTTATATGCAGTTATAATTGCACCCGCAAAGCACTGAAAGTTATTAAGAAAATACTCGAAAGATGCAAAGCATCTACATCAATGATTTTATTGAATACTTCCGTTATATCATACCTATTCATTTAGAATTGCAAATTTGAATGAATAGGTATTTTGTTGCTCTACGGTAGAAGACTTTCCCACGAGATGAAAAAGATCTTCATCTCGTGGGAAAGGAACATCCCGGATACCTTTTCTAAAAAGCCGATCAAAACTGCCGATAATTGGGAAATCTGTGGCCATATGGCAAAAAGAACGGAGTATCTCCTATCTAAGAGACCTCTCAAGCGGGCATACTAAATTCCTTGTTGTTGTGAATTGCATAACAAAAGTATTGGAATGTCGTTATGAGGGTTTCATTTGAAGTGGATGAACGGTGTACATAATTCTCATCTAAAATCTGCACACACAAGTACAATGTTACATGTATAGACCAAGAACTTCGTCAAATTCGCTTCTCAAGTTCAGTTAAATCCGATGAGTGTCCGTCTTGAAGCTGAAACGAAAGGACCTCAGCCAGACCCTTAACGAGAAAATTCGGTAAAATACAGGCCTCAAAGTTAATTCATAATTTGTAAAAATTACATATTTTATAAATAATTATACTGACTTATTTTTTTAAAGTACGTCCCCATGCATTCAGTGACCCCATGAAGGGAGGGGGATGCCAACCTCGCTAAGATTCTGGCTAAAGTTTTCCCGCGTGTTAGCAGTCTGCTAACGATGCCAAATAACAGATAAAAACGGAAGATATACTTAGGAAGGCGAAAGCGGGTAATAGAACACACTGTCTAATAACCACTTCAACTCATGTGGATATTCAGTTATAGTTTGGTTATGTATAACAATACCCACTTGAGATAATTTACAAGCACTAAAATTTACAAGATGTTTAATTTACAGTAAAAAAAAAAAAGAATGAAGTGACTTAAATATAATTGCTTTTATGTGCCTAACATTTTCTTTGTCCTAAACCTTCCCGCGTTGTGCAATTTATATGCATTAAGTAGTTTAAATAATGTATACATGCGAGTTCTCTGAAATAAAAGTCCTGAAAAAAATGTACATAGAGATAATGTCACAATGTACAAAAATCTAAATAATATGCAACCAAACTGTGCCCGACAGCAGTTTTCTTCTTCACGCTGAAAATAAGAATGCTTTGTGATTCTGCTGGACACAAGATATCACTTACACCAAACTTGACCAATGTCCATGGAACGTGTGACTGTTGTTGCACTCTTACCTTAGTGCTATAAACACAAGATATACAGCTGAAAGATTTAGGTATAAAAATTAAGGAGGCATTATTGTATGAGTAATATTACTCTGATGAGGTACAGCAACCGAATTTGGGAGTCATGTAACGTTGAATTGAGGAGAAATTGTCAAAGCGTCCTATAAGGCAATTGTGGCTATATTACAAAAAGTAGCCACTGTTAATTGTAAACCCTACAGGGCGAAACCCTTTGGTACTCATTTCATCGAAATAGAGAATAAGAAGTCCATTTGGTCTTATATTTCCAACTTCGTCCCAACAGCTCAACGCTAGAGCGTAGTCTGACCAGTTTGAAGATCCAGGGTTCGATTCCCGGTGGGGCAGCAGGATTCTTTACAGTGGCGCCCGAACAAATCAACGTTTGTGAAAAGATGTCTGAGGTCTGAAAGTGACCCTTGTATGACTAGCACGGATTCAGTGGACTCTAGGATATGGAGCGCCGATTTCAAGTCAGGTCAACGACAACGCAGGATCTAACCTGGAGGATGAAATTAACATCAGGAGGTTAACTTAGGATAAAAATAGCAGGGATGATCAGACACACTGTTATTTTCACAAGAATTTTATATTAAAGGGTAGCGAAAGCAGAATCCACGTAGACCATAAAAGAGTGCTCAACAGTAGGGCGCCAGCTGGCCTGTTCAAAAATCCAGGGTTCGATTCCCGGCTGGGACAGCAAGATTCATTGCAAGCCACAAGGAATAATTTTAAAATTGAAATGCATATACACATTCTTTAAAAACAAGATCAACTTTATCTAACGTTACTTAAAACATTTTTATTTGCCTTTTGCATGTTCATTAATATTAAATTTGTGAAAAATTAATTAATATTTATTTCCAAAAATATATGTCCTAGCGCCAATAACCTCTTATAACGAAAATTAGAGGCACTAATATTTATGCAAGCCTCAAAAGAATTAATGGGTATTGGCGAAAACTTTCAGAGCCCCTTTCCGCATAAAAGTCCCTTTAGAAGATTGCTCTTCAGACTAGAGTACAGAATATAAATTGCCACTAAAACAAACTACTAGAACCATGAAGTATTTTCATACAATTGGCTCTATTGGAAATCTTGCAGGCAAGAGGCAATTTACAAATATATGACGAAGGAGCTCATAAGAAATTGCTTAGAATTTTAAATTTTTAAAAAGGCGAATAAAAATGAATAAAGGAAATAATGAGTATATCAAATAATAAAAAAAAAACATCTGGACTGCCTTAGAGACATAGCAACCCCTGACCAGCAACGTTGTTCTTGTCTGTCTTCTGTAACCAAGATAGGCCAGCTTCTCTGTTGGATCGAGATGACCTGAAACCGCCACTGGACAGGGAATTACAATCCGATGCTGACTCACCGGATCCTGAACATCTTCTTCTTTGCCCCTTTACCAGAAGCACCCTTACCAGAATGCTTCACACACATACATCAACTCTCTCGCTTTCACCAAATGCTTCTTCGTTCTATATTTACACTGAATATTTCAATGGAGGTGGCCTTTGCCAGAGAATGGCCAACAGGTGCACCAATTTGAAGTCTACGGGACAGAAGGCTATTTTAGCTTTTTAGATAAAGTTTAAGCGAGAGAGTTGACATTAAATGCACATAAAGAATAAAATATTTACACTTCAAAACTGTTGAACTGTCCCGACATCTAGGTAAATATGTTAAGAATAGCCTAAATAGGTACAGTAAAGCTATACTGGTCAGTAAAATGAACACTTTTAAAGCAATAAAACTGTCTGTCCTAACAATTCCCCCCTCCCCTTCCACCCATTACATAAATCTACTCAAAATAAAAAATATTTCTTAAAACGCCTGAATTGCCTTCTCGGCGACGCAAACTTCGCTGCCGAGTACTGCTGAAGGTCCAGTCTTCGAAAGAAAGTGTTTAAGTTAAGTGCAGCATGTTTGTACAGGGCAACGGAGTTCGCGAATCAGACGAACTCACCCCACTGCCGTCTTCGTCAAGTGCTCGCACAACTAGATCCTTTGAGAGACCGGACCTTGATGGATCAACTATGTCCTTCAACTGCGAAGTTGCTAGAATAAATCATAATTACTTAAAAACTACCACCCTAAATTATATATATATATATATATATATATATATATAAGCATATTTTTTTAGAAGTATATATTAATAACCAATTACGGTCAATCTTGGGAAAAAAACCAAAAAAAAAAACCTGAAAACTAAAATGAGAAAATAACCGGAAGTTTCAGCGTCCACTTCGATGAGACCTTGCAATTCTGTTCCAGTAGCTCAACAACAGAGCGTCGGCAGTCCAATCCGTGGTCCGATTTTCGGTTGGGCCAGCAAAGTTCTCTGCAATGGCGTCCGAACAAATCAATCCTGTAGGTTAGTGCAGAGATATTGGTGGTCTGAAAGTGACCTTAATACGACTAGCACGGATTCAGTTGACCGTCAGAGATATAGAGTACCGTTTTCAAATCGGGAGGCGACAGACACGTATGAAGCCAACCTGGTGGATAAAAATAGCTTCAGGAGGCTAACATAAGGTAAAAATAGCAGGAGGTTGTCGGTCAAATTGTCAGTTGCACGCAATTTGACAGAGGGTGGATAATGCAGACAGAGTTCGCTTCGAGCTTAAAATTTCGTCAAGGTAGAGCGTCGGCTGACCAGTACGAAGATCCGTGGTTCGATTCCAGTTTGGGGCAAGAAGGTACTTTTACAGTATTAGTTTCTGAAATCTGCACAGTTTTCTTTAAATGCGGTAAAAAATTTATTAGTGGCATGTCGATATGATTTTTTTTTCGAAGTACTAACTGTATAAAAGTGGTCTCAGGAAAACCATTTACGAACGATTTTCCAAGAATTTGACGTTACATACCTCGGAAATTATGTAACCCAGAGAGGGGGAAAACTGACATTGTAGTAATAAGTAAAGTAAAAAAAAAAAAAAAAATGAAAATCTGACTTGGAGCGTGTTGTTATTTCAAAACTTTATTGGGTCATGACCGAAGTGATTAATTGATTATCAAATAAAATAAAGAAGTGATAGAAAATAAATGTATTTAGGTACAAAGCAACAGTGAATGTTAGGCAGGCTAATTCACACCGATTAAAACTTACCTCCCACGTCTCCATTCGTGGTATTAAGGACATCCCAGATCATGCTGGATATCTTCCGCTG
Source organism: Amaurobius ferox (assembly GCA_951213105.1). Lineage (NCBI taxonomy): Eukaryota > Metazoa > Arthropoda > Arachnida > Araneae > Amaurobiidae > Amaurobius > Amaurobius ferox. The sequence goes on along the minus strand of OX578135.1, from coordinate 6,281,079 downwards.
GGACTCGGACCTTCATAACTGAAACGAAAATAATCTAAAACGGATTAGTTATGAATATTCAAAACACGTAAGAAATCTTATCCAAGGACAACATATTTCAGTTAAACGTTATCTTAATTCTTACGAATAAGGTGTGGATACCAATTATCCAACTCCTGTCCACGCAATGTCACCATGCAAGCAAGGCCTGGACTGTTCGTCAATTTATTATTCGGATCTGAAAAACAGATCAAACTGGTGTCATTAAATAGCTCTAGCATTTTAAAAGCAAAGGTGACTATTCCTTTTGTTACAAGGAAGTGAAAATGGAGGCCGCCAGCTTAGGAAATGTGTTGCATTCGCGAGCGCTATAATTGAGAAACTTGTACGGCTTTTATTTTTCAAAGAAATTTCACCTCGCAAAGTTTTAAATTTGAATTGAAGCAAAGTTGCGGAAGTTTGTTTATTATCTACTAAATGTAACCCTTAGACACTATTCTAAGCAGTGCAATTTATTTTTATTTCACAGCCTCTAAAATGCAAGATGAACCTGCAAAAAAAAAAAAGTATTATTTTCACCACACCTCTACCTACTACCAGTATTGTCTTCAAAGACCAAAATACTAGGGATGAGCGACAAGGACGAAGTGAAAAAAGAAAGGAAGCTTGCTAAGGTAACTCGGGATCACTGAAGAAGTGAAGATCGCGGTGAGATTCTTCGGATTCAGATTCGGATGAGGGAAACTACTTGGTCAAAAGTCCGATGCGACCCAAATGCCCAGAATGTGTCCCTCAGCGAAAATATTCCAGGAATACACGGGTATTTATTTTTGAAGGAGCTCTAAAGCAAAAATCCGCCTATATCGAGGAAAGGTCAAAATTTAAACGATGCACTTTCTTAAAACAATAAACACATTACGGCGCTGAAATGCGCACAAATGCATAATAGAGAAGTTTAGAACATAAGTTCACCTTAGTATCTAATTGGAACAACATAACTTAAACGGAGTACTATGGTGTCCGTGCAATAGAGTCGATATCGGCCGTAAAGGCAAAATCGATTAAAACCGTAAAATGAAAACAATCTAAAGTAAAAGAAATATTTTAAATTATTATTGAGATCACATTTCAGCAAAGCAGGCAGTCAATAGAGCAATTCGTTTTTTTTCCCTATTTTGTTCTGAACGGTCGCTGCATTTACAAAAGATAAATTGACCAAAAGATATTTTTAGGGTTTTAGATAAACAGGGATAAAATGAATGCTCTTGACGGGAGAGATCTGCAAATAAATTGCTAAAACAATGCAAATATTAAAGCAGAGTCAATTCAATAAAACTGAACCGTCCTATCCTTAATTTTTACTTTCATGCAAGGTCACATATCATAAAATAGTAAAACGTAGCGTAGACACAGCTCACTGTGAACTCACAGCAACCCCTTACAGAGAAAAAAACGGGGTTACATCTTTGAGTTCAGGCAACGTCTGTTAGAGTTGTTTTAACATGAGAAATATTCTTTTAAATGCACACAAAATAAAGCATGTAAAATAAAAATTGGTTCCAATGACCAAAAACTGGTGGAATTGTGGCAAAATTGCCTAATAAGGTATTTTTAATAGATAGTTGAATTTATCTTTTGCCTGTTTACCTAACTATGCCGTTAAGGAGGATACCTCTTTCTCAAGATTAGCTAAAGGAGTCTACATATTATATATATAACATAAAATAGTGCATAAACATGTAAGGACTGTGCAAACAGGTCCAGTCATTTCCCCTGTCGGCTCTTCCCCTGTCGGCTTTCCACTTTTAAAATGAAGCTGCTGAAAAACTTAAACATACAATTAAGGGAATCAAGGGGGATCAAGGGGATCCTGAAAGGTAAAGATTAATTGAAGAAATATGAGACCAACCTTATAGACGAGATCGACAAACAATTCATAATACTTTATTGCCACATTAATTTTCAATTAAAATGAAACAAAATTACATTCGAAATGTTTTTATACCGAGCTCCATACAACATCAAATGTAACCCTTATATGCAATTATAATTGCACCCGCAAAGCACTGAAAGTTATTAAGAAAATACTCGAAAGATGCAAAGCATCTACATCAATGATTTTATTGAATACTTCCGTTATATCATACCTATTCATTTAGAATTGCAAATTTGAATGAATAGGTATTTTGTTGCTCTACGGTAGAAGACTTTCCCACGAGATGAAAAAGATCTTCATCTCGTGGGAAAGGAACATCCCGGATACCTTTTCTAAAAAGCCGATCAAAACTGCCGATAATTGGGAAATCTGTGGCCATATGGCTAAAAGAACGGAGTATCTCCTATCTAAGAGACCTCTCAAGCTGGCATACTAAATTCCTTGTTGTTGTGAATTGCATAACAAAAGTATTGGAATGTCGTTATGAGGGTTTCATTTGAAGTGGATGAACGGTGTACATAATTCTCATCTAAAATCTGCACACACAAGTACAATGTTACATGTATAGACCAAGAACTTCGTCAAATTCGCTTCTCAAGTTCAGTTAAATCCGATGAGTGTCCGTCTTGAAGCTGAAACGAAAGGACCTCAGCCAGACCCTTAACGAGAAAATTCGGTAAAATACAGGCCTCAAAGTTAATTCATAATTTGTAAAAATTACATATTTTATAAATAATTATACTGACTTATTTTTTTAAAGTACGTCCCCATGCATTCAGTGACCCCATGAAGGGAGGGGGATGCCAACCTCGCTAAGATTCTGGCTAAAGTTTTCCCGCGTGTTAGCAGTCTGCTAACGATGCCAAATAACAGATAAAAACGGAAGATATACTTAGGAAGGCGAAAGCGGGTAATAGAACACACTGTCTAATAACCACTTCAACTCATGTGGATATTCAGTTATAGTTTGGTTATGTATAACAATACCCACTTGAGATAATTTACAAGCACTAAAATTTACAAGATGTTTAATTTACAGTAAAAAAAAAAAAGAATGAAGTGACTTAAATATAATTGCTTTTATGTGCCTAACATTTTCTTTGTCCTAAACCTTCCCGCGTTGTGCAATTTATATGCATTAAGTAGTTTAAATAATGTATACATGCGAGTTCTCTGAAATAAAAGTCCTGAAAAAAATGTACATAGAGATAATGGCACAATGTACAAAAATCTAAATAATATGCAACCAAACTGTGCCCGACAGCAGTTTTCTTCTTCACGCTGAAAATAAGAATGCTTTGTGATTCTGCTGGACACAAGATATCACTTACACCAAACTTGACCAATGTCCATGGAACGTGTGACTGTTGTTGCACTCTTACCTTAGTGCTATAAACACAAGATATACAGCTGAAAGATTTAGGTATAAAAATTAAGGAGGCATTATTGTATGAGTAATATTACTCTGATGAGGTACAGCAACCGAATTTGGGAGTCATGTAACGTTGAAATGAGGAGAAATTGTCAAAGCGTCCTATAAGGCAATTGTGGCTATATTACAAAAAGTAGTCACTGTTAATTGTAAACCCTACAGGGCGAAACCCTTTGGTACTCATTTCATCGAAATAGAGAATAAGAAGTCCATTTGGTCTTATATTTCCAACTTCGTCCCAACAGCTCAACGCTAGAGCGTAGTCTGACCAGTTTGAAGATCCAGGGTTCGATTCCCGGTGGGGCAGCAGGATTCTTTACAGTGGCGCCCGAACAAATCAACGTTTGTGAAAAGATGTCTGAGGTCTGAAAGTGACCCTTGTATGACTAGCACGGATTCAGTGGACTCTAGGATATGGAGCGCCGATTTCAAGTCAGGTCAACGACAACGCAGGATCTAACCTGGAGGATGAAATTAACATCAGGAGGTTAACTTAGGATAAAAATAGCAGGGATGATCAGACACACTGTTATTTTCACAAGAATTTTATATTAAAGGGTAGCGAAAGCAGAATCCACGTAGACCATAAGAGAGTGCTCAACAGTAGGGCGCCAGCTGGCCTGTTCAAAAATCCAGGGTTCGATTCCCGGCTGGGACAGCAAGATTCATTGCAAGCCACAAGGAATAATTTTAAAATTGAAATGCATATACACATTCTTTAAAAACAAGATCAACTTTATCTAACGTTACTTAAAACATTTTTATTTGCCTTTTGCATGTTCATTAATATTAAATTTGTGAAAAATTAATTAATATTTATTTCCAAAAATATATGTCCTAGCGCCAATAACCTCTTATAACGAAAATTAGAGGCACTAATATTTATGCAAGCCTCAAAAGAATTAATGGGTATTGGCGAAAACTTTCAGAGCCCCTTTCCGCATAAAAGTCCCTTTAGAAGATTGCTCTTCAGACTAGAGTACAGAATATAAATTGCCACTAAAACAAACTACTAGAACCATGAAGTATTTTCATACAATTGGCTCTATTGGAAATCTTGCAGGCAAGAGGCAATTTACAAATATATGACGAAGGAGCTCATAAGAAATTGCTTAGAATTTTAAATTTTTAAAAAGGCGAATAAAAATGAATAAAGGAAATAATGAGTATATCAAATAATAAAAAAAAAACATCTGGACTGCCTTAGAGACATAGCAACCCCTGACCAGCAACGTTGTTCTTGTCTGTCTTCTGTAACCAAGATAGGCCAGCTTCTCTGTTGGATCGAGATGACCTGAAACCGCCACTGGACAGGGAATTACAATCCGATGCTGACTCACCGGATCCTGAACATCTTCTTCTTTGCCCCTTTACCAGAAGCACCCTTACCAGAATGCTTCATACACATACATCAACTCTCTCGCTTTCACCAAATGCTTCTTCGTTCTATATTTACACTGAATATTTCAATGGAGGTGGCCATTGCCAGAGAATAGCCAACAGGTGCACCAATTTGAAGTCTACGGGACAGAAGGCTATTTTAGCTTTTTAGATAAAGTTTAAGCGAGAGAGTTGACATTAAATGCACATAAAGAATAAAATATTTACACTTCAAAACTGTTGAACTGTCCCGACATCTAGGTAAATATGTTAAGAATAGCCTAAATAGGTACAGTAAAGCTATACTGGTCAGTAAAATGAACACTTTTAAAGCAATAAAACTGTCTGTCCTAACAATTCCCCCCTCCCCTTCCACCCATTACATAAATCTACTCAAAATAAAAAATATTTCTTAAAACGCCTGAATTGCCTTCTCGGCGACGCAAACTTCGCTGCCGAGTACTGCTGAAGGTCCAGTCTTCGAAAGAAAGTGTTTAAGTTAAGTGCAGCATGTTTGTACAGGGCAACGGAGTTCGCGAATCAGACGAACTCACCCCACTGCCGTCTTCGTCAAGTGCTCGCACAACTAGATCCTTTGAGAGACCGGACCTTGATGGATCAACTATGTCCTTCAACTGCGAAGTTGCTAGAATAAATCATAATTACTTAAAAACTACCACCCTAAATTATATATATATATATATATATATATATATATATAAGCATATTTTTTTAGAAGTATATATTAATAACCAATTACGGTCAATCTTGGGAAAAAAACCAAAAAAAAAAACCTGAAAACTAAAATGAGAAAATAACCGGAAGTTTCAGCGTCCACTTCGATGAGACCTTGCAATTCTGTTCCAGTAGCTCAACAACAGAGCGTCGGCAGTCCAATCCGTGGTCCGATTTTCGGTTGGGCCAGCAAAGTTCTCTGCAATGGCGTCCGAACAAATCAATCCTGTAGGTTAGTGCAGAGATATTGGTGGTCTGAAAGTGACCTTAATACGACTAGCACGGATTCAGTTGACCGTCAGAGATATAGAGTACCGTTTTCAAATCGGGAGGCGACAGACACGTATGAAGCCAACCTGGTGGATAAAAATAGCTTCAGGAGGCTAACATAAGGTAAAAATAGCAGGAGGTTGTCGGTCAAATTGTCAGTTGCACGCAATTTGACAGAGGGTGGATAATGCAGACAGAGTTCGCTTCGAGCTTAAAATTTCGTCAAGGTAGAGCGTCGGCTGACCAGTACGAAGATCCGTGGTTCGATTCCAGTTTGGGGCAAGAAGGTACTTTTACAGTATTAGTTTCTGAAATCTGCACAGTTTTCTTTAAATGCGGTAAAAAATTTATTAGTGGCATGTCGATATGATTTTTTTTTCGAAGTACTAACTGTATAAAAGTGGTCTCAGGAAAACCATTTACGAACGATTTTCCAAGAATTTGACGTTACATACCTCGGAAATTATGTAACCCAGAGAGGGGGAAAACTGACATTGTAGTAATAAGTAAAGTAAAAAAAAAAAAAAAAAATGAAAATCTGACTTGGAGCGTGTTGTTATTTCAAAACTTTATTGGGTCATGACCGAAGTGATTAATTGATTATCAAATAAAATAAAGAAGTGATAGAAAATAAATGTATTTAGGTACAAAGCAACAGTGAATGTTAGGCAGGCTAATTCACACCGATTAAAACTTACCTCCCACGTCTCCATTCGTGGTATTAAGGACATCCCAGATCATGCTGGATATCTTCCGCTGGGACTCGGACCTTCATAACTGAAACGAAAATAATCTAAAACGGATTAGTTATGAATATTCAAAACACGTAAGAAATCTTATCCAAGGACAACATATTTCAGTTAAACGTTATCTTAATTCTTACGAATAAGGTGTGGATACCAATTATCCAACTCCTGTCCACGCAATGTCACCATGCAAGCAAGGCCTGGACTGTTCGTCAATTTATTATTCGGATCTGAAAAACAGATCAAACTGGTGTCATTAAATAGCTCTAGCATTTTAAAAGCAAAGGTGACTATTCCTTTTGTTACAAGGAAGTGAAAATGGAGGCCGCCAGCTTAGGAAATGTGTTGCATTCGCGAGCGCTATAATTGAGAAACTTGTACGGCTTTTATTTTTCAAAGAAATTTCACCTCGCAAAGTTTTAAATTTGAATTGAAGCAAAGTTGCGGAAGTTTGTTTATTATCTACTAAATGTAACCCTTAGACACTATTCTAAGCAGTGCAATTTATTTTTATTTCACAGCCTCTAAAATGCAAGATGAACCTGCAAAAAAAAAAAAGTATTATTTTCACCACACCTCTACCTACTACCAGTATTGTCTTCAAAGACCAAAATACTAGGGATGAGCGACAAGGACGAAGTGAAAAAAGAAAGGAAGCTTGCTAAGGTAACTCGGGATCACTGAAGAAGTGAAGATCGCGGTGAGATTCTTCGGATTCAGATTCGGATGAGGGAAACTACTTGGTCAAAAGTCCGATGCGACCCAAATGCCCAGAATGTGTCCCTCAGCGAAAATATTCCAGGAATACACGGGTATTTATTTTTGAAGGAGCTCTAAAGCAAAAATCCGCCAATATCGAGGAAAGGTCAAAATTTAAACGATGCACTTTCTTAAAACAATAAACACATTACGGCGCTGAAATGCGCACAAATGCATAATAGAGAAGTTTAGAACATAAGTTCACCTTAGTATCTAATTGGAACAACATAACTTAAACGGAGTACTATGGTGTCCGTGCAATAGAGTCGATATCGGCCGTAAAGGCAAAATCGATTAAAACCGTAAAATGAAAACAATCTAAAGTAAAAGAAATATTTTAAATTATTATTGAGATCACATTTCAGCAAAGCAGGCAGTCAATAGAGCAATTCGTTTTTTTTCCCTATTTTGTTCTGAACGGTCGCTGCATTTACAAAAGATAAATTGACCAAAAGATATTTTTAGGGTTTTAGATAAACAGGGATAAAATGAATGCTCTTGACGGGAGAGATCTGCAAATAAATTGCTAAAACAATGCAAATATTAAAGCAGAGTCAATTCAATAAAACTGAACCGTCCTATCCTTAATTTTTACTTTCATGCAAGGTCACATATCATAAAATAGTAAAACGTAGCGTAGACACAGCTCACTGTGAACTCACAGCAACCCCTTACAGAGAAAAAAACGGGGTTACATCTTTGAGTTCAGGCAACGTCTGTTAGAGTTGTTTTAACATGAGAAATATTCTTTTAAATGCACACAAAATAAAGCATGTAAAATAAAAATTGGTTCCAATGACCAAAAACTGGTGGAATTGTGGCAAAATTGCCTAATAAGGTATTTTTAATAGATAGTTGAATTTATCTTTTGCCTGTTTACCTAACTATGCCGTTAAGGAGGATACCTCTTTCTCAAGATTAGCTAAAGGAGTCTACATATTATATATATAACATAAAATAGTGCATAAACATGTAAGGACTGTGCAAACAGGTCCAGTCATTTCCCCTGTCGGCTCTTCCCCTGTCGGCTTTCCACTTTTAAAATGAAGCTGCTGAAAAACTTAAACATACAATTAAGGGAATCAAGGGGGATCAAGGGGATCCTGAAAGGTAAAGATTAATTGAAGAAATATGAGACCAACCTTATAGACGAGATCGACAAACAATTCATAATACTTTATTGCCACATTAATTTTCAATTAAAATGAAACAAAATTACATTCGAAATGTTTTTATACCGAGCTCCATACAACATCAAATGTAACCCTTATATGCAGTTATAATTGCACCCGCAAAGCACTGAAAGTTATTAAGAAAATACTCGAAAGATGCAAAGCATCTACATCAATGATTTTATTGAATACTTCCGTTATATCATACCTATTCATTTAGAATTGCAAATTTGAATGAATAGGTATTTTGTTGCTCTACGGTAGAAGACTTTCCCACGAGATGAAAAAGATCTTCATCTCGTGGGAAAGGAACATCCCGGATACCTTTTCTAAAAAGCCGATCAAAACTACCGATAATTGGGAAATCTGTGGCCATATGGCTAAAAGAACGGAGTATCTCCTATCTAAGAGACCTCTCAAGCTGGCATACTAAATTCCTTGTTGTTGTGAATTGCATAACAAAAGTATTGGAATGTCGTTATGAGGGTTTCATTTGAAGTGGATGAACGGTGTACATAATTCTCATCTAAAATCTGCACACACAAGTACAATGTTACATGTATAGACCAAGAACTTCGTCAAATTCGCTTCTCAAGTTCAGTTAAATCCGATGAGTGTCCGTCTTGAAGCTGAAACGAAAGGACCTCAGCCAGACCCTTAACGAGAAAATTCGGTAAAATACAGGCCTCAAAGTTAATTCATAATTTGTAAAAATTACATATTTTATAAATAATTATACTGACTTATTTTTTTAAAGTACGTCCCCATGCATTCAGCGACCCCATGAAGGGAGGGGGATGCCAACCTCGCTAAGATTCTGGCTAAAGTTTTCCCGCGTGTTAGCAGTCTGCTAACGATGCCAAATAACAGATAAAAACGGAAGATATACTTAGGAAGGCGAAAGCGGGTAATAGAACACACTGTCTAATAACCACTTCAACTCATGTGGATATTCAGTTATAGTTTGGTTATGTATAACAATACCCACTTGAGATAATTTACAAGCACTAAAATTTACAAGATGTTTAATTTACAGTAAAAAAAAAAAAGAATGAAGTGACTTAAATATAATTGCTTTTATGTGCCTAACATTTTCTTTGTCCTAAACCTTCCCGCGTTGTGCAATTTATATGCATTAAGTAGTTTAAATAATGTATACATGCGAGTTCTCTGAAATAAAAGTCCTGAAAAAAATGTACATAGAGATAATGGCACAATGTACAAAAATCTAAATAATATGCAACCAAACTGTGCCCGACAGCAGTTTTCTTCTTCACGCTGAAAATAAGAATGCTTTGTGATTCTGCTGGACACAAGATATCACTTACACCAAACTTGACCAATGTCCATGGAACGTGTGACTATTGTTGCACTCTTACCTTAGTGCTATAAACACAAGATATACAGCTGAAAGATTTAGGTATAAAAATTAAGGAGGCATTATTGTATGAGTAATATTACTCTGATGAGGTACAGCAACCGAATTTGGGAGTCATGTAACGTTGAATTGAGGAGAAATTGTCAAAGCGTCCTATAAGGCAATTGTGGCTATATTACAAAAAGTAGCCACTGTTAATTGTAAACCCTACAGGGCGAAACCCTTTGGTACTCATTTCATCGAAATAGAGAATAAGAAGTCCATTTGGTCTTATATTTCCAACTTCGTCCCAACAGCTCAACGCTAGAGCGTAGTCTGACCAGTTTGAAGATCCAGGGTTCGATTCCCGGTGGGGCAGCAGGATTCTTTACAGTGGCGCCCGAACAAATCAACGTTTGTGAAAAGATGTCTGAGGTCTGAAAGTGACCCTTGTATGACTAGCACGGATTCAGTGGACTCTAGGATATGGAGCGCCGATTTCAAGTCAGGTCAACGACAACGCAGGATCTAACCTGGAGGATGAAATTAACATCAGGAGGTTAACTTAGGATAAAAATAGCAGGGATGATCAGACACACTGTTATTTTCACAAGAATTTTATATTAAAGGGTAGCGAAAGCAGAATCCACGTAGACCATAAGAGAGTGCTCAACAGTAGGGCGCCAGCTGGCCTGTTCAAAAATCCAGGGTTCGATTCCCGGCTGGGACAGCAAGATTCATTGCAAGCCACAAGGAATAATTTTAAAATTGAAATGCATATACACATTCTTTAAAAACAAGATCAACTTTATCTAACGTTACTTAAAACATTTTTATTTGCCTTTTGCATGTTCATTAATATTAAATTTGTGAAAAATTAATTAATATTTATTTCCAAAAATATATGTCCTAGCGCCAATAACCTCTTATAACGAAAATTAGAGGCACTAATATTTATGCAAGCCTCAAAAGAATTAATGGGTATTGGCGAAAACTTTCAGAGCCCCTTTCCGCATAAAAGTCCCTTTAGAAGATTGCTCTTCAGACTTGAGTACAGAATATAAATTGCCACTAAAACAAACTACTAGAACCATGAAGTATTTTCATACAATTGGCTCTATTGGAAATCTTGCAGGCAAGAGGCAATTTACAAATATATGACGAAGGAGCTCATAAGAAATTGCTTAGAATTTTAAATTTTTAAAAAGGCGAATAAAAATGAATAAAGGAAATAATGAGTATATCAAATAATAAAAAAAAACATCTGGACTGCCTTAGAGACATAGCAACCCCTGACCAGCAACGTTGTTCTTGTCTGTCTTCTGTAACCAAGATAGGCCAGCTTCTCTGTTGGATCGAGATGACCTGAAACCGCCACTGGACAGGGAATTACAATCCGATGCTGACTCACCGGATCCTGAACATCTTCTTCTTTGCCCCTTTACCAGAAGCACCCTTACCAGAATGCTTCACACACATACATCAACTCTCTCGCTTTCACCAAATGCTTCTTCGTTCTATATTTACACTGAATATTTCAATGGAGGTGGCCTTTGCCAGAGAATGGCCAACAGGTGCACCAATTTGAAGTCTACGGGACAGAAGGCTATTTTAGCTTTTTAGATAAAGTTTAAGCGAGAGAGTTGACATTAAATGCACATAAAGAATAAAAGATTTACACTTCAAAACTGTTGAACTGTCCGGACATCTAGATAAATATGTTAAGAATAGCCTAAATAGGTACAGTAAAGCTATTCTGGTCAGTAAAATGGACACTTTTAAAGCAATAAAACTGTCTGTCCTAACAATTCCCCCCTCCCCTTCCACCCATTACATAAATCTACTCAAAATAAAAAATATTTCTTAAAACGCCTGAATTGCCTTCTCGGCGACGCAAACTTCGCTGCCGAGTACTGCTGAAGGTCCAGTCTTCGAAAGAAAGTGTTTAAGTTGAGTGCAGCATGTTTGTACAGGGCAACGGAGTTCGCGAATCAGACGAACTCACCCCACTGCCGTCTTCGTCAAGTGCTCGCACAACTAGATCCTTTGAGAGACCGGACCTTGATGGATCAACTATGTCCTTCAACTGCGAAGTTGCTAGAATAAATCATAATTACTTAAAAACTACCACCCTAAATTATATATATATATATATATATATATATATATATAAGCATATTTTTTTAGAAGTATATATTAATAACCAATTACGGTCAATCTTGGGAAAAAAACCAAAAAAAAAAACCTGAAAACTAAAATGAGAAAATAACCGGAAGTTTCAGCGTCCACTTCGATGAGACCTTGCAATTCTGTTCCAGTAGCTCAACAACAGAGCGTCGGCAGTCCAATCCGTGGTCCGATTTTCGGTTGGGCCAGCAAAGTTCTCTGCAATGGCGTCCGAACAAATCAATCCTGTAGGTTAGTGCAGAGATATTGGTGGTCTGAAAGTGACCTTAATACGACTAGCACGGATTCAGTTGACCGTCAGAGATATAGAGTACCGTTTTCAAATCGGGAGGCGACAGACACGTATGAAGCCAACCTGGTGGATAAAAATAGCTTCAGGAGGCTAACATAAGGTAAAAATAGCAGGAGGTTGTCGGTCAAATTGTCAGTTGCACGCAATTTGACAGAGGGTGGATAATGCAGACAGAGTTCGCTTCGAGCTTAAAATTTCGTCAAGGTAGAGCGTCGGCTGACCAGTACGAAGATCCGTGGTTCGATTCCAGTTTGGGGCAAGAAGGTACTTTTACAGTATTAGTTTCTGAAATCTGCACAGTTTTCTTTAAATGCGGTAAAAAATTTATTAGTGGCATGTCGATATGATTTTTTTTTCGAAGTACTAACTGTATAAAAGTGGTCTCAGGAAAACCATTTACGAACGATTTTCCAAGAATTTGACGTTACATACCTCGGAAATTATGTAACCCAGAGAGGGGGAAAACTGACATTGTAGTAATAAGTAAAGTCAAAAAAAAAAAAAAAATGAAAATCTGACTTGGAGCGTGTTGTTATTTCAAAACTTTATTGGGTCATGACCGAAGTGATTAATTGATTATCAAATAAAATAAAGAAGTGATAGAAAATAAATGTATTTAGGTACAAAGCAACAGTGAATGTTAGGCAGGCTAATTCACACCGATTAAAACTTACCTCCCACGTCTCCATTCGTGGTATTAAGGACATCCCAGATCATGCTGGATATCTTCCGCTGGGACTCGGACCTTCATAACTGAAACGAAAATAATCTAAAACGGATTAGTTATGAATATTCAAAACACGTAAGAAATCTTATCCAAGGACAACATATTTCAGTTAAACGTTATCTTAATTCTTACGAATAAGGTGTGGATACCAATTATCCAACTCCTGTCCACGCAATGTCACCATGCAAGCAAGGCCTGGACTGTTCGTCAATTTATTATTCGGATCTGAAAAACAGATCAAACTGGTGTCATTAAATAGCTCTAGCATTTTAAAAGCAAAGGTGACTATTCCTTTTGTTACAAGGAAGTGAAAATGGAGGCCGCCAGCTTAGGAAATGTGTTGCATTCGCGAGCGCTATAATTGAGAAACTTGTACGGCTTTTATTTTTCAAAGAAATTTCACCTCGCAAAGTTTTAAATTTGAATTGAAGCAAAGTTGCGGAAGTTTGTTTATTATCTACTAAATGTAACCCTTAGACACTATTCTAAGCAGTGCAATTTATTTTTATTTCACAGCCTCTAAAATGCAAGATGAACCTGCAAAAAAAAAAAAGTATTATTTTCACCACACCTCTACCTACTACCAGTATTGTCTTCAAAGACCAAAATACTAGGGATGAGCGACAAGGACGAAGTGAAAAAAGAAAGGAAGCTTGCTAAGGTAACTCGGGATCACTGAAGAAGTGAAGATCGCGGTGAGATTCTTCGGATTCAGATTCGGATGAGGGAAACTACTTGGTCAAAAGTCCGATGCGACCCAAATGCCCAGAATGTGTCCCTCAGCGAAAATATTCCAGGAATACACGGGTATTTATTTTTGAAGGAGCTCTAAAGCAAAAATCCGCCAATATCGAGGAAAGGTCAAAATTTAAACGATGCACTTTCTTAAAACAATAAACACATTACGGCGCTGAAATGCGCACAAATGCATAATAGAGAAGTTTAGAACATAAGTTCACCTTAGTATCTAATTGGAACAACATAACTTAAACGGAGTACTATGGTGTCCGTGCAATAGAGTCGATATCGGCCGTAAAGGCAAAATCGATTAAAACCGTAAAATGAAAACAATCTAAAGTAAAAGAAATATTTTAAATTATTATTGAGATCACATTTCAGCAAAGCAGGCAGTCAATAGAGCAATTCGTTTTTTTTCCCTATTTTGTTCTGAACGGTCGCTGCATTTACAAAAGATAAATTGACCAAAAGATATTTTTAGGGTTTTAGATAAACAGGGATAAAATGAATGCTCTTGACGGGAGAGATCTGCAAATAAATTGCTAAAACAATGCAAATATTAAAGCAGAGTCAATTCAATAAAACTGAACCGTCCTATCCTTAATTTTTACTTTCATGCAAGGTCACATATCATAAAATAGTAAAACGTAGCGTAGACACAGCTCACTGTGAACTCACAGCAACCCCTTACAGAGAAAAAAACGGGGTTACATCTTTGAGTTCAGGCAACGTCTGTTAGAGTTGTTTTAACATGAGAAATATTCTTTTAAATGCACACAAAATAAAGCATGTAAAATAAAAATTGGTTCCAATGACCAAAAACTGGTGGAATTGTGGCAAAATTGCCTAATAAGGTATTTTTAATAGATAGTTGAATTTATCTTTTGCCTGTTTACCTAACTATGCCGTTAAGGAGGATACCTCTTTCTCAAGATTAGCTAAAGGAGTCTACATATTATATATATAACATAAAATAGTGCATAAACATGTAAGGACTGTGCAAACAGGTCCAGTCATTTCCCCTGTCGGCTCTTCCCCTGTCGGCTTTCCACTTTTAAAATGAAGCTGCTGAAAAACTTAAACATACAATTAAGGGAATCAAGGGGGATCAAGGGGATCCTGAAAGGTAAAGATTAATTGAAGAAATATGAGACCAACCTTATAGACGAGATCGACAAACAATTCATAATACTTTATTGCCACATTAATTTTCAATTAAAATGAAACAAAATTACATTCGAAATGTTTTTATACCGAGCTCCATACAACATCAAATGTAACCCTTATATGCAATTATAATTGCACCCGCAAAGCACTGAAAGTTATTAAGAAAATACTCGAAAGATGCAAAGCATCTACATCAATGATTTTATTGAATACTTCCGTTATATCATACCTATTCATTTAGAATTGCAAATTTGAATGAATAGGTATTTTGTTGCTCTACGGTAGAAGACTTTCCCACGAGATGAAAAAGATCTTCATCTCGTGGGAAAGGAACATCCCGGATACCTTTTCTAAAAAGCCGATCAAAACTGCCGATAATTGGGAAATCTGTGGCCATATGGCTAAAAGAACGGAGTATCTCCTATCTAAGAGACCTCTCAAGCTGGCATACTAAATTCCTTGTTGTTGTGAATTGCATAACAAAAGTATTGGAATGTCGTTATGAGGGTTTCATTTGAAGTGGATGAACGGTGTACATAATTCTCATCTAAAATCTGCACACACAAGTACAATGTTACATGTATAGACCAAGAACTTCGTCAAATTCGCTTCTCAAGTTCAGTTAAATCCGATGAGTGTCCGTCTTGAAGCTGAAACGAAAGGACCTCAGCCAGACCCTTAACGAGAAAATTCGGTAAAATACAGGCCTCAAAGTTAATTCATAATTTGTAAAAATTACATATTTTATAAATAATTATACTGACTTATTTTTTTAAAGTACGTCCCCATGCATTCAGCGACCCCATGAAGGGAGGGGGATGCCAACCTCGCTAAGATTCTGGCTAAAGTTTTCCCGCGTGTTAGCAGTCTGCTAACGATGCCAAATAACAGATAAAAACGGAAGATATACTTAGGAAGGCGAAAGCGGGTAATAGAACACACTGTCTAATAACCACTTCAACTCATGTGGATATTCAGTTATAGTTTGGTTATGTATAACAATACCCACTTGAGATAATTTACAAGCACTAAAATTTACAAGATGTTTAATTTACAGTAAAAAAAAAAAAGAATGAAGTGACTTAAATATAATTGCTTTTATGTGCCTAACATTTTCTTTGTCCTAAACCTTCCCGCGTTGTGCAATTTATATGCATTAAGTAGTTTAAATAATGTATACATGCGAGTTCTCTGAAATAAAAGTCCTGAAAAAAATGTACATAGAGATAATGGCACAATGTACAAAAATCTAAATAATATGCAACCAAACTGTGCCCGACAGCAGTTTTCTTCTTCACGCTGAAAATAAGAATGCTTTGTGATTCTGCTGGACACAAGATATCACTTACACCAAACTTGACCAATGTCCATGGAACGTGTGACTATTGTTGCACTCTTACCTTAGTGCTATAAACACAAGATATACAGCTGAAAGATTTAGGTATAAAAATTAAGGAGGCATTATTGTATGAGTAATATTACTCTGATGAGGTACAGCAACCGAATTTGGGAGTCATGTAACGTTGAATTGAGGAGAAATTGTCAAAGCGTCCTATAAGGCAATTGTGGCTATATTACAAAAAGTAGCCACTGTTAATTGTAAACCCTACAGGGCGAAACCCTTTGGTACTCATTTCATCGAAATAGAGAATAAGAAGTCCATTTGGTCTTATATTTCCAACTTCGTCCCAACAGCTCAACGCTAGAGCGTAGTCTGACCAGTTTGAAGATCCAGGGTTCGATTCCCGGTGGGGCAGCAGGATTCTTTACAGTGGCGCCCGAACAAATCAACGTTTGTGAAAAGATGTCTGAGGTCTGAAAGTGACCCTTGTATGACTAGCACGGATTCAGTGGACTCTAGGATATGGAGCGCCGATTTCAAGTCAGGTCAACGACAACGCAGGATCTAACCTGGAGGATGAAATTAACATCAGGAGGTTAACTTAGGATAAAAATAGCAGGGATGATCAGACACACTGTTATTTTCACAAGAATTTTATATTAAAGGGTAGCGAAAGCAGAATCCACGTAGACCATAAGAGAGTGCTCAACAGTAGGGCGCCAGCTGGCCTGTTCAAAAATCCAGGGTTCGATTCCCGGCTGGGACAGCAAGATTCATTGCAAGCCACAAGGAATAATTTTAAAATTGAAATGCATATACACATTCTTTAAAAACAAGATCAACTTTATCTAACGTTACTTAAAACATTTTTATTTGCCTTTTGCATGTTCATTAATATTAAATTTGTGAAAAATTAATTAATATTTATTTCCAAAAATATATGTCCTAGCGCCAATAACCTCTTATAACGAAAATTAGAGGCACTAATATTTATGCAAGCCTCAAAAGAATTAATGGGTATTGGCGAAAACTTTCAGAGCCCCTTTCCGCATAAAAGTCCCTTTAGAAGATTGCTCTTCAGACTTGAGTACAGAATATAAATTGCCACTAAAACAAACTACTAGAACCATGAAGTATTTTCATACAATTGGCTCTATTGGAAATCTTGCAGGCAAGAGGCAATTTACAAATATATGACGAAGGAGCTCATAAGAAATTGCTTAGAATTTTAAATTTTTAAAAAGGCGAATAAAAATGAATAAAGGAAATAATGAGTATATCAAATAATAAAAAAAAAACATCTGGACTGCCTTAGAGACATAGCAACCCCTGACCAGCAACGTTGTTCTTGTCTGTCTTCTGTAACCAAGATAGGCCAGCTTCTCTGTTGGATCGAGATGACCTGAAACCGCCACTGGACAGGGAATTACAATCCGATGCTGACTCACCGGATCCTGAACATCTTCTTCTTTGCCCCTTTACCAGAAGCACCCTTACCAGAATGCTTCACACACATACATCAACTCTCTCGCTTTCACCAAATGCTTCTTCGTTCTATATTTACACTGAATATTTCAATGGAGGTGGCCTTTGCCAGAGAATGGCCAACAGGTGCACCAATTTGAAGTCTACGGGACAGAAGGCTATTTTAGCTTTTTAGATAAAGTTTAAGCGAGAGAGTTGACATTAAATGCACATAAAGAATAAAAGATTTACACTTCAAAACTGTTGAACTGTCCGGACATCTAGATAAATATGTTAAGAATAGCCTAAATAGGTACAGTAAAGCTATTCTGGTCAGTAAAATGGACACTTTTAAAGCAATAAAACTGTCTGTCCTAACAATTCCCCCCTCCCCTTCCACCCATTACATAAATCTACTCAAAATAAAAAATATTTCTTAAAACGCCTGAATTGCCTTCTCGGCGACGCAAACTTCGCTGCCGAGTACTGCTGAAGGTCCAGTCTTCGAAAGAAAGTGTTTAAGTTGAGTGCAGCATGTTTGTACAGGGCAACGGAGTTCGCGAATCAGACGAACTCACCCCACTGCCGTCTTCGTCAAGTGCTCGCACAACTAGATCCTTTGAGAGACCGGACCTTGATGGATCAACTGTGTCCTTCAACTGCGAAGTTGCTAGAATAAATCATAATTACTTAAAAACTACCACCCTAAAATATATATATATATATATATATATATATATGCATATTTTTTTAGAAGTATATATTAATAACCAATTACGGTCAATCTTGGGAAAAAAACCAAAAAAAAAAACCTGAAAACTAAAATGAGAAAATAACCGGAAGTTTCAGCGTCCACTTCGATGAGACCTTGCAATTCTGTTCCAGTAGCTCAACAACAGAGCGTCGGCAGTCCAATCCGTGGTCCGATTTTCGGTTGGGCCAGAAAAGTTCTCTGCAATGGCGTCCGAACAAATCAATCCTGTAGGTTAGTGCAGAGATATTGGTGGTCTGAAAGTGACCTTAATACGACTAGCACGGATTCAGTTGACCGTCAGAGATATAGAGTACCGTTTTCAAATCGGGAGGCGACAGACACGTATGAAGCCAACCTGGTGGATAAAAATAGCTTCAGGAGGCTAACATAAGGTAAAAATAGCAGGAGGTTGTCGGTCAAATTGTCAGTTGCACGCAATTTGACAGAGGGTGGATAATGCAGACAGAGTTCGCTTCGAGCTTAAAATTTCGTCAAGGTAGAGCGTCGGCTGACCAGTACGAAGATCCGTGGTTCGATTCCAGTTTGGGGCAAGAAGGTACTTTTACAGTATTAGTTTCTGAAATCTGCACAGTTTTCTTTAAATGCGGTAAAAAATTTATTAGTGGCATGTCGATATGATTTTTTTTTCGAAGTACTAACTGTATAAAAGTGGTCTCAGGAAAACCATTTACGAACGATTTTCCAAGAATTTGACGTTACATACCTCGGAAATTATGTAACCCAGAGAGGGGGAAAACTGACATTGTAGTAATAAGTAAAGTAAAAAAAAAAAAAAAAATGAAAATCTGACTTGGAGCGTGTTGTTATTTCAAAACTTTATTGGGTCATGACCGAAGTGATTAATTGATTATCAAATAAAATAAAGAAGTGATAGAAAATAAATGTATTTAGGTACAAAGCAACAGTGAATGTTAGGCAGGCTAATTCACACCGATTAAAACTTACCTCCCACGTCTCCATTCGTGGTATTAAGGACATCCCAGATCATGCTGGATATCTTCCGCTGGGACTCGGACCTTCATAACTGAAACGAAAATAATCTAAAACGGATTAGTTATGAATATTCAAAACACGTAAGAAATCTTATCCAAGGACAACATATTTCAGTTAAACGTTATCTTAATTCTTACGAATAAGGTGTGGATACCAATTATCCAACTCCTGTCCACGCAATGTCACCATGCAAGCAAGGCCTGGACTGTTCGTCAATTTATTATTCGGATCTGAAAAACAGATCAAACTGGTGTCATTAAATAGCTCTAGCATTTTAAAAGCAAAGGTGACTATTCCTTTTGTTACAAGGAAGTGAAAATGGAGGCCGCCAGCTTAGGAAATGTGTTGCATTCGCGAGCGCTATAATTGAGAAACTTGTACGGCTTTTATTTTTCAAAGAAATTTCACCTCGCAAAGTTTTAAATTTGAATTGAAGCAAAGTTGCGGAAGTTTGTTTATTATCTACTAAATGTAACCCTTAGACACTATTCTAAGCAGTGCAATTTATTTTTATTTCACAGCCTCTAAAATGCAAGATGAACCTGCAAAAAAAAAAAAGTATTATTTTCACCACACCTCTACCTACTACCAGTATTGTCTTCAAAGACCAAAATACTAGGGATGAGCGACAAGGACGAAGTGAAAAAAGAAAGGAAGCTTGCTAAGGTAACTCGGGATCACTGAAGAAGTGAAGATCGCGGTGAGATTCTTCGGATTCAGATTCGGATGAGGGAAACTACTTGGTCAAAAGTCCGATGCGACCCAAATGCCCAGAATGTGTCCCTCAGCGAAAATATTCCAGGAATACACGGGTATTTATTTTTGAAGGAGCTCTAAAGCAAAAATCCGCCAATATCGAGGAAAGGTCAAAATTTAAACGATGCACTTTCTTAAAACAATAAACACATTACGGCGCTGAAATGCGCACAAATGCATAATAGAGAAGTTTAGAACATAAGTTCACCTTAGTATCTAATTGGAACAACATAACTTAAACGGAGTACTATGGTGTCCGTGCAATAGAGTCGATATCGGCCGTAAAGGCAAAATCGATTAAAACCGTAAAATGAAAACAATCTAAAGTAAAAGAAATATTTTAAATTATTATTGAGATCACATTTCAGCAAAGCAGGCAGTCAATAGAGCAATTCGTTTTTTTTCCCTATTTTGTTCTGAACGGTCGCTGCATTTACAAAAGATAAATTGACCAAAAGATATTTTTAGGGTTTTAGATAAACAGGGATAAAATGAATGCTCTTGACGGGAGAGATCTGCAAATAAATTGCTAAAACAATGCAAATATTAAAGCAGAGTCAATTCAATAAAACTGAACCGTCCTATCCTTAATTTTTACTTTCATGCAAGGTCACATATCATAAAATAGTAAAACGTAGCGTAGACACAGCTCACTGTGAACTCACAGCAACCCCTTACAGAGAAAAAAACGGGGTTACATCTTTGAGTTCAGGCAACGTCTGTTAGAGTTGTTTTAACATGAGAAATATTCTTTTAAATGCACACAAAATAAAGCATGTAAAATAAAAATTGGTTCCAATGACCAAAAACTGGTGGAATTGTGGCAAAATTGCCTAATAAGGTATTTTTAATAGATAGTTGAATTTATCTTTTGCCTGTTTACCTAACTATGCCGTTAAGGAGGATACCTCTTTCTCAAGATTAGCTAAAGGAGTCTACATATTATATATATAACATAAAATAGTGCATAAACATGTAAGGACTGTGCAAACAGGTCCAGTCATTTCCCCTGTCGGCTCTTCCCCTGTCGGCTTTCCACTTTTAAAATGAAGCTGCTGAAAAACTTAAACATACAATTAAGGGAATCAAGGGGGATCAAGGGGATCCTGAAAGGTAAAGATTAATTGAAGAAATATGAGACCAACCTTATAGACGAGATCGACAAACAATTCATAATACTTTATTGCCACATTAATTTTCAATTAAAATGAAACAAAATTACATTCGAAATGTTTTTATACCGAGCTCCATACAACATCAAATGTAACCCTTATATGCAATTATAATTGCACCCGCAAAGCACTGAAAGTTATTAAGAAAATACTCGAAAGATGCAAAGCATCTACATCAATGATTTTATTGAATACTTCCGTTATATCATACCTATTCATTTAGAATTGCAAATTTGAATGAATAGGTATTTTGTTGCTCTACGGTAGAAGACTTTCCCACGAGATGAAAAAGATCTTCATCTCGTGGGAAAGGAACATCCCGGATACCTTTTCTAAAAAGCCGATCAAAACTGCCGATAATTGGGAAATCTGTGGCCATATGGCTAAAAGAACGGAGTATCTCCTATCTAAGAGACCTCTCAAGCTGGCATACTAAATTCCTTGTTGTTGTGAATTGCATAACAAAAGTATTGGAATGTCGTTATGAGGGTTTCATTTGAAGTGGATGAACGGTGTACATAATTCTCATCTAAAATCTGCACACACAAGTACAATGTTACATGTATAGACCAAGAACTTCGTCAAATTCGCTTCTCAAGTTCAGTTAAATCCGATGAGTGTCCGTCTTGAAGCTGAAACGAAAGGACCTCAGCCAGACCCTTAACGAGAAAATTCGGTAAAATACAGGCCTCAAAGTTAATTCATAATTTGTAAAAATTACATATTTTATAAATAATTATACTGACTTATTTTTTTAAAGTACGTCCCCATGCATTCAGCGACCCCATGAAGGGAGGGGGATGCCAACCTCGCTAAGATTCTGGCTAAAGTTTTCCCGCGTGTTAGCAGTCTGCTAACGATGCCAAATAACAGATAAAAACGGAAGATATACTTAGGAAGGCGAAAGCGGGTAATAGAACACACTGTCTAATAACCACTTCAACTCATGTGGATATTCAGTTATAGTTTGGTTATGTATAACAATACCCACTTGAGATAATTTACAAGCACTAAAATTTACAAGATGTTTAATTTACAGTAAAAAAAAAAAAGAATGAAGTGACTTAAATATAATTGCTTTTATGTGCCTAACATTTTCTTTGTCCTAAACCTTCCCGCGTTGTGCAATTTATATGCATTAAGTAGTTTAAATAATGTATACATGCGAGTTCTCTGAAATAAAAGTCCTGAAAAAAATGTACATAGAGATAATGGCACAATGTACAAAAATCTAAATAATATGCAACCAAACTGTGCCCGACAGCAGTTTTCTTCTTCACGCTGAAAATAAGAATGCTTTGTGATTCTGCTGGACACAAGATATCACTTACACCAAACTTGACCAATGTCCATGGAACGTGTGACTATTGTTGCACTCTTACCTTAGTGCTATAAACACAAGATATACAGCTGAAAGATTTAGGTATAAAAATTAAGGAGGCATTATTGTATGAGTAATATTACTCTGATGAGGTACAGCAACCGAATTTGGGAGTCATGTAACGTTGAATTGAGGAGAAATTGTCAAAGCGTCCTATAAGGCAATTGTGGCTATATTACAAAAAGTAGCCACTGTTAATTGTAAACCCTACAGGGCGAAACCCTTTGGTACTCATTTCATCGAAATAGAGAATAAGAAGTCCATTTGGTCTTATATTTCCAACTTCGTCCCAACAGCTCAACGCTAGAGCGTAGTCTGACCAGTTTGAAGATCCAGGGTTCGATTCCCGGTGGGGCAGCAGGATTCTTTACAGTGGCGCCCGAACAAATCAACGTTTGTGAAAAGATGTCTGAGGTCTGAAAGTGACCCTTGTATGACTAGCACGGATTCAGTGGACTCTAGGATATGGAGCGCCGATTTCAAGTCAGGTCAACGACAACGCAGGATCTAACCTGGAGGATGAAATTAACATCAGGAGGTTAACTTAGGATAAAAATAGCAGGGATGATCAGACACACTGTTATTTTCACAAGAATTTTATATTAAAGGGTAGCGAAAGCAGAATCCACGTAGACCATAAGAGAGTGCTCAACAGTAGGGCGCCAGCTGGCCTGTTCAAAAATCCAGGGTTCGATTCCCGGCTGGGACAGCAAGATTCATTGCAAGCCACAAGGAATAATTTTAAAATTGAAATGCATATACACATTCTTTAAAAACAAGATCAACTTTATCTAACGTTACTTAAAACATTTTTATTTGCCTTTTGCATGTTCATTAATATTAAATTTGTGAAAAATTAATTAATATTTATTTCCAAAAATATATGTCCTAGCGCCAATAACCTCTTATAACGAAAATTAGAGGCACTAATATTTATGCAAGCCTCAAAAGAATTAATGGGTATTGGCGAAAACTTTCAGAGCCCCTTTCCGCATAAAAGTCCCTTTAGAAGATTGCTCTTCAGACTTGAGTACAGAATATAAATTGCCACTAAAACAAACTACTAGAACCATGAAGTATTTTCATACAATTGGCTCTATTGGAAATCTTGCAGGCAAGAGGCAATTTACAAATATATGACGAAGGAGCTCATAAGAAATTGCTTAGAATTTTAAATTTTTAAAAAGGCGAATAAAAATGAATAAAGGAAATAATGAGTATATCAAATAATAAAAAAAAAACATCTGGACTGCCTTAGAGACATAGCAACCCCTGACCAGCAACGTTGTTCTTGTCTGTCTTCTGTAACCAAGATAGGCCAGCTTCTCTGTTGGATCGAGATGACCTGAAACCGCCACTGGACAGGGAATTACAATCCGATGCTGACTCACCGGATCCTGAACATCTTCTTCTTTGCCCCTTTACCAGAAGCACCCTTACCAGAATGCTTCACACACATACATCAACTCTCTCGCTTTCACCAAATGCTTCTTCGTTCTATATTTACACTGAATATTTCAATGGAGGTGGCCTTTGCCAGAGAATGGCCAACAGGTGCACCAATTTGAAGTCTACGGGACAGAAGGCTATTTTAGCTTTTTAGATAAAGTTTAAGCGAGAGAGTTGACATTAAATGCACATAAAGAATAAAAGATTTACACTTCAAAACTGTTGAACTGTCCGGACATCTAGATAAATATGTTAAGAATAGCCTAAATAGGTACAGTAAAGCTATTCTGGTCAGTAAAATGGACACTTTTAAAGCAATAAAACTGTCTGTCCTAACAATTCCCCCCTCCCCTTCCACCCATTACATAAATCTACTCAAAATAAAAAATATTTCTTAAAACGCCTGAATTGCCTTCTCGGCGACGCAAACTTCGCTGCCGAGTACTGCTGAAGGTCCAGTCTTCGAAAGAAAGTGTTTAAGTTGAGTGCAGCATGTTTGTACAGGGCAACGGAGTTCGCGAATCAGACGAACTCACCCCACTGCCGTCTTCGTCAAGTGCTCGCACAACTAGATCCTTTGAGAGACCGGACCTTGATGGATCAACTGTGTCCTTCAACTGCGAAGTTGCTAGAATAAATCATAATTACTTAAAAACTACCACCCTAAAATATATATATATATATATATATATATATATGCATATTTTTTTAGAAGTATATATTAATAACCAATTACGGTCAATCTTGGGAAAAAAACCAAAAAAAAAAACCTGAAAACTAAAATGAGAAAATAACCGGAAGTTTCAGCGTCCACTTCGATGAGACCTTGCAATTCTGTTCCAGTAGCTCAACAACAGAGCGTCGGCAGTCCAATCCGTGGTCCGATTTTCGGTTGGGCCAGAAAAGTTCTCTGCAATGGCGTCCGAACAAATCAATCCTGTAGGTTAGTGCAGAGATATTGGTGGTCTGAAAGTGACCTTAATACGACTAGCACGGATTCAGTTGACCGTCAGAGATATAGAGTACCGTTTTCAAATCGGGAGGCGACAGACACGTATGAAGCCAACCTGGTGGATAAAAATAGCTTCAGGAGGCTAACATAAGGTAAAAATAGCAGGAGGTTGTCGGTCAAATTGTCAGTTGCACGCAATTTGACAGAGGGTGGATAATGCAGACAGAGTTCGCTTCGAGCTTAAAATTTCGTCAAGGTAGAGCGTCGGCTGACCAGTACGAAGATCCGTGGTTCGATTCCAGTTTGGGGCAAGAAGGTACTTTTACAGTATTAGTTTCTGAAATCTGCACAGTTTTCTTTAAATGCGGTAAAAAATTTATTAGTGGCATGTCGATATGATTTTTTTTTCGAAGTACTAACTGTATAAAAGTGGTCTCAGGAAAACCATTTACGAACGATTTTCCAAGAATTTGACGTTACATACCTCGGAAATTATGTAACCCAGAGAGGGGGAAAACTGACATTGTAGTAATAAGTAAAGTAAAAAAAAAAAAAAAAAATGAAAATCTGACTTGGAGCGTGTTGTTATTTCAAAACTTTATTGGGTCATGACCGAAGTGATTAATTGATTATCAAATAAAATAAAGAAGTGATAGAAAATAAATGTATTTAGGTACAAAGCAACAGTGAATGTTAGGCAGGCTAATTCACACCGATTAAAACTTACCTCCCACGTCTCCATTCGTGGTATTAAGGACATCCCAGATCATGCTGGATATCTTCCGCTGGGACTCGGACCTTCATAACTGAAACGAAAATAATCTAAAACGGATTAGTTATGAATATTCAAAACACGTAAGAAATCTTATCCAAGGACAACATATTTCAGTTAAACGTTATCTTAATTCTTACGAATAAGGTGTGGATACCAATTATCCAACTCCTGTCCACGCAATGTCACCATGCAAGCAAGGCCTGGACTGTTCGTCAATTTATTATTCGGATCTGAAAAACAGATCAAACTGGTGTCATTAAATAGCTCTAGCATTTTAAAAGCAAAGGTGACTATTCCTTTTGTTACAAGGAAGTGAAAATGGAGGCCGCCAGCTTAGGAAATGTGTTGCATTCGCGAGCGCTATAATTGAGAAACTTGTACGGCTTTTATTTTTCAAAGAAATTTCACCTCGCAAAGTTTTAAATTTGAATTGAAGCAAAGTTGCGGAAGTTTGTTTATTATCTACTAAATGTAACCCTTAGACACTATTCTAAGCAGTGCAATTTATTTTTATTTCACAGCCTCTAAAATGCAAGATGAACCTGCAAAAAAAAAAAAGTATTATTTTCACCACACCTCTACCTACTACCAGTATTGTCTTCAAAGACCAAAATACTAGGGATGAGCGACAAGGACGAAGTGAAAAAAGAAAGGAAGCTTGCTAAGGTAACTCGGGATCACTGAAGAAGTGAAGATCGCGGTGAGATTCTTCGGATTCAGATTCGGATGAGGGAAACTACTTGGTCAAAAGTCCGATGCGACCCAAATGCCCAGAATGTGTCCCTCAGCGAAAATATTCCAGGAATACACGGGTATTTATTTTTGAAGGAGCTCTAAAGCAAAAATCCGCCAATATCGAGGAAAGGTCAAAATTTAAACGATGCACTTTCTTAAAACAATAAACACATTACGGCGCTGAAATGCGCACAAATGCATAATAGAGAAGTTTAGAACATAAGTTCACCTTAGTATCTAATTGGAACAACATAACTTAAACGGAGTACTATGGTGTCCGTGCAATAGAGTCGATATCGGCCGTAAAGGCAAAATCGATTAAAACCGTAAAATGAAAACAATCTAAAGTAAAAGAAATATTTTAAATTATTATTGAGATCACATTTCAGCAAAGCAGGCAGTCAATAGAGCAATTCGTTTTTTTTCCCTATTTTGTTCTGAACGGTCGCTGCATTTACAAAAGATAAATTGACCAAAAGATATTTTTAGGGTTTTAGATAAACAGGGATAAAATGAATGCTCTTGACGGGAGAGATCTGCAAATAAATTGCTAAAACAATGCAAATATTAAAGCAGAGTCAATTCAATAAAACTGAACCGTCCTATCCTTAATTTTTACTTTCATGCAAGGTCACATATCATAAAATAGTAAAACGTAGCGTAGACACAGCTCACTGTGAACTCACAGCAACCCCTTACAGAGAAAAAAACGGGGTTACATCTTTGAGTTCAGGCAACGTCTGTTAGAGTTGTTTTAACATGAGAAATATTCTTTTAAATGCACACAAAATAAAGCATGTAAAATAAAAATTGGTTCCAATGACCAAAAACTGGTGGAATTGTGGCAAAATTGCCTAATAAGGTATTTTTAATAGATAGGTAAACAGGCAAAAGATAAATTCAACTAACTATGCCGTTAAGGAGGATACCTCTTTCTCAAGATTAGCTAAAGGAGTCTACATATTATATATATAACATAAAATAGTGCATAAACATGTAAGGACTGTGCAAACAGGTCCAGTCATTTCCCCTGTCGGCTCTTCCGCTTTTAAAATGAAGCTGCTGAAAAACTTAAACATACAATTAAGGGAATCAAGGGGGATCAAGGGGATCCTGAAAGGTAAAGATTAATTGAAGAAATATGAGACCAACCTTATAGACGAGATCGACAAACAATTCATAATACTTTATTGCCACATTAATTTTCAATTAAAATGAAACAAAATTACATTCGAAATGTTTTTATACCGAGCTCCATACAACATCAAATGTAACCCTTATATGCAGTTATAATTGCACCCGCAAAGCACTGAAAGTTATTAAGAAAATACTCGAAAGATGCAAAGCATCTACATCAATGATTTTATTGAATACTTCCGTTATATCATACCTATTCATTTAGAATTGCAAATTTGAATGAATAGGTATTTTGTTGCTCTACGGTAGAAGACTTTCCCACGAGATGAAAAAGATCTTCATCTCGTGGGAAAGGAACATCCCGGATACCTTTTCTAAAAAGCCGATCAAAACTGCCGATAATTGGGAAATCTGTGGCCATATGGCAAAAAGAACGGAGTATCTCCTATCTAAGAGACCTCTCAAGCGGGCATACTAAATTCCTTGTTGTTGTGAATTGCATAACAAAAGTATTGGAATGTCGTTATGAGGGTTTCATTTGAAGTGGATGAACGGTGTACATAATTCTCATCTAAAATCTGCACACACAAGTACAATGTTACATGTATAGACCAAGAACTTCGTCAAATTCGCTTCTCAAGTTCAGTTAAATCCGATGAGTGTCCGTCTTGAAGCTGAAACGAAAGGACCTCAGCCAGACCCTTAACGAGAAAATTCGGTAAAATACAGGCCTCAAAGTTAATTCATAATTTGTAAAAATTACATATTTTATAAATAATTATACTGACTTATTTTTTTAAAGTACGTCCCCATGCATTCAGTGACCCCATGAAGGGAGGGGGATGCCAACCTCGCTAAGATTCTGGCTAAAGTTTTCCCGCGTGTTAGCAGTCTGCTAACGATGCCAAATAACAGATAAAAACGGAAGATATACTTAGGAAGGCGAAAGCGGGTAATAGAACACACTGTCTAATAACCACTTCAACTCATGTGGATATTCAGTTATAGTTTGGTTATGTATAACAATACCCACTTGAGATAATTTACAAGCACTAAAATTTACAAGATGTTTAATTTACAGTAAAAAAAAAAAAGAATGAAGTGACTTAAATATAATTGCTTTTATGTGCCTAACATTTTCTTTGTCCTAAACCTTCCCGCGTTGTGCAATTTATATGCATTAAGTAGTTTAAATAATGTATACATGCGAGTTCTCTGAAATAAAAGTCCTGAAAAAAATGTACATAGAGATAATGGCACAATGTACAAAAATCTAAATAATATGCAACCAAACTGTGCCCGACAGCAGTTTTCTTCTTCACGCTGAAAATAAGAATGCTTTGTGATTCTGCTGGACACAAGATATCACTTACACCAAACTTGACCAATGTCCATGGAACGTGTGACTGTTGTTGCACTCTTACCTTAGTGCTATAAACACAAGATATACAGCTGAAAGATTTAGGTATAAAAATTAAGGAGGCATTATTGTATGAGTAATATTACTCTGATGAGGTACAGCAACCGAATTTGGGAGTCATGTAACGTTGAATTGAGGAGAAATTGTCAAAGCGTCCTATAAGGCAATTGTGGCTATATTACAAAAAGTAGCCACTGTTAATTGTAAACCCTACAGGGCGAAACCCTTTGGTACTCATTTCATCGAAATAGAGAATAAGAAGTCCATTTGGTCTTATATTTCCAACTTCGTCCCAACAGCTCAACGCTAGAGCGTAGTCTGACCAGTTTGAAGATCCAGGGTTCGATTCCCGGTGGGGCAGCAGGATTCTTTACAGTGGCGCCCGAACAAATCAACGTTTGTGAAAAGATGTCTGAGGTCTGAAAGTGACCCTTGTATGACTAGCACGGATTCAGTGGACTCTAGGATATGGAGCGCCGATTTCAAGTCAGGTCAACGACAACGCAGGATCTAACCTGGAGGATGAAATTAACATCAGGAGGTTAACTTAGGATAAAAATAGCAGGGATGATCAGACACACTGTTATTTTCACAAGAATTTTATATTAAAGGGTAGCGAAAGCAGAATCCGCGTAGACCATAAGAGAGTGCTCAACAGTAGGGCGCCAGCTGGCCTGTTCAAAAATCCAGGGTTCGATTCCCGGCTGGGACAGCAAGATTCATTGCAAGCCACAAGGAATAATTTTAAAATTGAAATGCATATACACATTCTTTAAAAACAAGATCAACTTTATCTAACGTTACTTAAAACATTTTTATTTGCCTTTTGCATGTTCATTAATATTAAATTTGTGAAAAATTAATTAATATTTATTTCCAAAAATATATGTCCTAGCGCCAATAACCTCTTATAACGAAAATTAGAGGCACTAATATTTATGCAAGCCTCAAAAGAATTAATGGGTATTGGCGAAAACTTTCAGAGCCCCTTTCCGCATAAAAGTCCCTTTAGAAGATTGCTCTTCAGACTAGAGTACAGAATATAAATTGCCACTAAAACAAACTACTAGAACCATGAAGTATTTTCATACAATTGGCTCTATTGGAAATCTTGCAGGCAAGAGGCAATTTACAAATATATGACGAAGGAGCTCATAAGAAATTGCTTAGAATTTTAAATTTTTAAAAAGGCGAATAAAAATGAATAAAGGAAATAATGAGTATATCAAATAATAAAAAAAAAAAACATCTGGACTGCCTTAGAGACATAGCAACCCCTGACCA
This sequence comes from Amaurobius ferox, assembly GCA_951213105.1. Lineage (NCBI taxonomy): Eukaryota > Metazoa > Arthropoda > Arachnida > Araneae > Amaurobiidae > Amaurobius > Amaurobius ferox. Next base: position 6,250,567 of record OX578135.1, on the reverse strand, counting down.
GCAACGTTGTTCTTGTCTGTCTTCTGTAACCAGGATAGGCCAGCTTCTCTGTTGGGTCGAGATGACCTGAAACCGCCACTGGACAGGGAATTACAATCCGATGCTGACTCACCGGATCCTGAACATCTTCTTCTTTGCCCCTTTACCAGAAGCACCCTTACCAGAATGCTTCACACACATACATCAACTCTCTCGCTTTCACCAAATGCTTCTTCGTTCTATATTTACACTGAATATTTCAATGGAGGTGGCCATTGCCAGAGAATAGCCAACAGGTGCACCAATTTGAAGTCTACGGGACAGAAGGCTATTTTAGCTTTTTAGATAAAGTTTAAGCGAGAGAGTTGACATTAAATGCACATAAAGAATAAAATATTTACACTTCAAAACTGTTGAACTGTCCCGACATCTAGGTAAATATGTTAAGAATAGCCTAAATAGGTACAGTAAAGCTATACTGGTCAGTAAAATGAACACTTTTAAAGCAATAAAACTGTCTGTCCTAACAATTCCCCCCTCCCCTTCCACCCATTACATAAATCTACTCAAAATAAAAAATATTTCTTAAAACGTCTGAATTGCCTTCTCGGCGACGCAAACTTCGCTGCCGAGTACTGCTGAAGGTCCAGTCTTCGAATGAAAGTCTTTGAGTTGAGTGCAGCATGTTTGTACAGGGCAACGGAGTTCGCGAATCGGACGAACTCACCCCACTGCCGTCTTCGTCCAGTGCTCGCACAACCAGATCCTTTGAGAGACCGGACCTTGATGGATAAACTATGTCCTTCAACTGCGAAGTTGCTAGAATAAATCATAATTACTTAAAAACTACCACCCTAAATTATATATATATATATATACAACGTCAAAGATGCTACAATAAATCATATTTAACGTCAAAGATGCTACAACGTCAAAGATGCTACAATAAATCATATTTATGTAAAAACTGACTTCCAGAATTATCTAATTATTGAACCTACTAATGGAATAATTACTTATTTATATGATAAAAAAGATTATTTTAATTTCAACATTAATAAAATATTACCATTTAATTCCTGCAACTCTATTCAATTGTTTAGAAATGTTATCCTTAATCAATTTTTTAGAATTTATAGGTTTTCAGATAAAAAATTTCTTGCTATGCATATTAATAATCTAAAAATTACCAGCTAATTATATAAATATCCAGGATATTTTGTAAATGTTATCGTTAGAAAGATTGGATTAGCAGAATATTCATGAAGTCTATTCTTTGTATCTTATCAGACATTAACATTCTCTTGCTTTAACATTACGTTGTAATTACATCCTCTTAAATATTAGCCTGACTATTTTCCATAATACGTCCTATTATTTTGTAGCTCTTATTGCAGAATATCTCCTTTTATTGCCTTTTCGCATGACTGTTGTTTGTTTCACACGATTGGCGATAGTGGATATCTACTTTTAAACTTTGCGATTGGCAACAATGGACTTTTCATTTTGAGCTCCAATGATTAGCACATTTGCAGTGATTTTTTATTCCAGGTATTCTTGTTCCTTTTATATTTTTTCTATCTTTATGTGTGTTGTCCATGTTATAGTTTTTTGATATTATCTATCTCTAATATCAGAAACACACATTTTGTGTTCATTTTGATTAAATACTTGGACCTGACGAAGAATTTTTTCAAAATGAACAATTCATTTATTTAGGCCTAGTGCTTAACCACGTGTATAGCTTAAATGCTTGGGTTTTATTTGTTTTTCAATTATCGATCCATTCCATAAATATTTGTTGATTATCTTTTGCTTGATGACTAAAAATATGCATTTTTTTCCATTTGACTAATGATTCTGTATTTACTTTTTATATGTAGGCATTTTTTAAGTTAGGAATTTTGAATTGCAACTTATCTCTATTCTATCATTGGATTTTCATACTATTACATATAAATTATATATATATATATATATATATATATATATAAATTTGTCCTAATAACACATGTTTATAGATAAAGTCTATCTTGCTTTTCAGAAACAAGTATTTTTGTGTTCCTTTCGTTTAAATATTAGGACTTGAAAAAGAATTTTTGCGAAATAAACTGTTTTTAAGCCTAGAGCTCTTCCACATGCAAGCTTTAATGCTTGATTATTTTTTATTCCTATATTCCTTTTTTCGAATCCTCACTATTGACTTTTGTTGATTATCTTTGGCTTTCTGAACTGTAATTTGTATTATAATTTCCTCATTATGGTTGAATTTCTTTTATTTCATTGTATTTTATAGGCAAATTTTAAGATAGTGTATTATGAGTTACTACCTCCATTCTACCAATGGATTTACAATTTTAATATATATATATATATATATATATATATATATATATATATATATATATATATATATATATATATATATATATATATATATATATATATATATATATATATATATATATACATATATATATATATATAATATGGATAATATAAAGCATTCTGTTAATGATTTACATAGATCTTTTGTTATTACTTATGTAGATAAAGCCTCTAATAATTATGCTATTATTTGTAAAAAATTCTATATTCAATATCTGCTAGATTATTTAAAAAATAATAGTCTTTTTAAAATTGATTCACACTCTCTTAATAGTATCAAATTGAAAATTATCAATATGTATAGTGATTTAGATATTAATAATAAATTTTTGACATTTCCATATATTGTGCTTATACCTAAATTTCATAAAAATCCTATTAAATTTAGAACTGTTACTAGTGGTCATAATTCATACTCTACTACTGCTAGTAAATTATTACTAAATTATTTAAATGTACTAAATAGCAATTTACGAGATTCTGGTGATAGCTACATTATTCTAAATAACAGAAAAGAATTAAAAAATAAATTAAAAACGCTTGGTAAAATAATAGGATTTCAAACTTTTGATTTTAAAGATCTATTTAATAATATTAAGATCACTGATCTATATGATGTCATTTTAGCTTTATATAATGCTTATATTACTAAACATTCTAATCTTACAAAATTTACCAATTTTCCTAAGCTTCTCCATTTTGTTCTTTTCAATAATTATATCTTTCAAGGTAATAAATTATACTTACAAGTCTCAGGTGTTCCACAAGGTGGCTGTAGTAGCAGTATGTTAGCTAATTTATACCTATATCATTATGAAAAATTCTTTACTTCAACTGATTATAAAATTTATAGATATGTAGATGATCTGATTTGTCTTGTATTTACTGATAACTATGTCATAGATATAGATTTATATCCGGATAATTTGGAATTAATACCTAATGAAACTTCTATTAGTAATAATGTTTATTATTTGGATTTAAATCTAATTATAGAACCTGCTCATGGAATAGTTACTAAATTATATGATAAAAATTTTTTTTTAAATTTAATATTAATAAATTATTACCTTTTAATTCCTGCAACTCGATTCAATTGTTTAGAAATATTATACTTAATCAACTTTTTAGAATTTATAGATTATCAGATAGAAAATTTCATGCTTTGCACATTAATAACCTCAAAATTACCAGTAAAATGTATCAATATCCTGCATATTTAGTCAATAGTATAGTTAATAAGTTTCGATTAGCCTAAAATTCTCATATTCTCCCCTTATTATCTTATTTTAGCCGTACTTCTTCATTCTCCTGCAATTATATTTTCATCTTTTTATCTCGAAGCTTTAATAGTTGAATAACTCGTTTTATTTCATTTTATTGCTTTTGCGCAGTACAGTTTTTATTACTCTCTTTGGCAACAGCTAATCACATCTTTTCATTTTGGCATATGGCAACATTGATCCAGTCATATTTTGCTCGTCATGGTTGCGCTGAAGAGGTGCGTTTTGAGGTATTTATGTTTCCTTTATTGTTCCAATCTATATGCTTGTCGTCCATATAACACAAGTTTATAGATAAAATCTATCTTGTGTTTCAGAAACAAGCATTTTTGTGTTCATTTCGAAAGGATATATGGACCCGACGAGAATTTTTTCGAAATGAACTTTTCGTAAGCCTAATCTCGTAAGCCTAAATCTCCTCCATGTGCAAGCTTTTTTGCTTGATTTTTTTGTTTTCTTATTTGCATTCCTCAT